>JAQPZY010001365.1:600000-922500 GCA_029931535.1 Margaritifera margaritifera
ATAATTCATGGGAGTTAATTGTCAATTTTATTTTTCATGGAATAACTTTATTCAGTAAACATAAATAATATTATGACCAAAGTATTTCATGTGCCATATTGTAAATCGCTTTATGCAGTGGTAGCATATTGACCTATCACACTAGAGAACCATTTTTGAATCCCACTAAAAAACTTTTGGTTTTCAATTTTTTTTCCAAGTATGTGCTTTCTTACCTTGAATTAGGAAAGAGAATTATGTTACTATTCATATTTTCTGTGCAAAAGGTATACATAACACAACAGAACATAAACAGTAAACAACTAACAGTACTGCAAGAAATCTGCTGCTTCAATCTGTTATACACTTTAGCAGGCCAACACATCTGAGCATAAAACAGAACAAAAATGTGCTTCTTCTGAGTGATTAATGGATATATTTCATCTCATTGGTGAAAACTCTAGTATTTTCACTCGTTGCTTCACCACTCATGAAAATACAGAGTTTTTCACCCACTTGAAGAAATATATCCATTATTCACTCGATACAAGCAAATATCCTCACTATATTTGGATAATCACTAATAATCATGAATGCATTACCGGTAAATGTACAACAGAAAAAGAATTTATGCAACAAAATGTTATGTAACCCATGTCAATTTTTATGGAAATTAAATTGCATCAAATTTCAATGAAAATCTGACTTGATGTGGCAATGTTTTGTTTAGTTATAAATGACAAAGAAATTCTCACTCTTAGATACCTTTACTGTTGTGCATCAGAGACACTTTTATTTTTGATTCGTTGGTTTTAACAGCACTTTTAACACATTATTTGCTATATTATGCCAAGAAAATGGGAACTAAGTCTCTTTCTGAGGCAGCTGGCACAGACTGGCTTGGGGAGGTATTGAACCATGGATGACAAGTCCAGTGCTCCACTAATTGAGCTACTGAGTTGTTCAACATAGAGGTTACACTGTGTTGTCAGTAAATTCCCACATAGCTTTTTCCTTTGTAAAAACCTCCTCATCCACAAGATTGCAATAATTCATTGGTACTTTACAAACTAGTCTTATAAAAAAAATATAATTATATTATCATGTAATTATCAACTTTGAGTGTTACTTGTTATATTGCAATTTTTTTCTTCTGTTTAAATTGCAAATCATTATTTTGTCTTTTTTCTTTGATTTTGTTGGTTTTAACAGCACTTTGAACATATTATTGGCTATATCATGCCAAGGAATGGGAGTTAAGTGCCTTTCCCAAGGACACATTGAGACAACCTGCACAGACTAGCCTGGGCAAGTATTGATCCCAATACCAATACTGAGCTACCAAGTTGTTCAACAAAGAGGCTACACTGTGTTATCAGTAAATTCTCACACAGCTTTTTCCTTTGTAAAAACCTCTTCATCCACAAGAATGCAATAATTCATTGGTACTTTACAAACTAGTCTTATATATCATTATATTATCAAATTATTATCAACTAAGAGTGTTACTTCTTATATGGTTATTTGATGTTTTTCTTCCACTTAAATTACAAATCATTAATTATAATCCCTAAAGTATATTAGTTTGCTATTTTCAAATATATTATTCTGTTGAAATTTATTCATCTTGTATTCAAAAAATTTTTTTTTATTTGTTTTATTTTTTTTTTCAGCACAGAGAAAAACTCTGCATAACCCCAAACCTGCAATTCTAATTAGTCCTTATCATAGGTTACTTTTCTTGCTTTCTAATAAAATAAAACTGAAAAGTAACTATGCACTGTACTATTTATTTACATGGTTTCAATATGAAATTACTAGAATTTAATATGAAATTACTAGAATTTAAAGGGAGCTGCAGTAGCTCAGTTGGTAGAGCATTGGACTCGTAATCAAAGGGCTGTGGTTTCAATACCCACCCAGGCCAGTCCAGGTCGGCTGCCTCGGTGTGTCCTTGGGAAAGGCAATTAGTTCTTATTTCCTCAGCATGATATTGCCAATATTGTGTTAAAAGTGCCATTAAAACCAACAAAAAGCAAAACTAGAATTTAATCTCTTCAACATTCCACAAATGCTATATATACAATAATCTAACATACCAAATCTCGTACAAAAATCTGATCATAAATAAGGCGTCTTGAGTGGTAACAAGCTCAGCCAATCAGATACAATATGACCTCATTACTATGCATGGATGTTGTTCACAATCGAACTTGTCTGAGATCTTGATAGAAGCTTATATCTTATATAGGAAGTATGATCACAATTTGTTCAGAAATATGGCCTCTGAGGTGGTCATAAAATGAGCCAGTCAGATGCAAGACCACATCATTAATATGTGTGGCTGTCATACTCATAATCAAACTTATCTAAGATCTTGATGATACAAGCTTACATACCAGGTCTAATCAAAATCTGATCAGAAATATGGCCTCTAGAGTGTTCACAAGCTCAGCCAATCAGATGCAAGATCACCTTATTAACTTGTGTGAATGTCACTCATAATTTGTCTAAGACTATTGTGATACAAGCCTCATCCAATCTGATCAAAAATATGTTCTCTAGAGTGTTCAAAAGTTCAACCAATCTGATGCAAGATCACATCATTAATATGCATCGATGTCGCTCATAGCTAAACCCATCAGAGATCTTGATCATAGAAACTTGCATACCAAATCTGATCAGAAATGAAGCTTCTAGAGTGTTCACAAGCAATTGTTGATGAATCGACAGACAGACGATGGATGCAGGGCATGACCATAAGCTCGCTTGGCCTTTGACCACATGAGCTAAACAATGACAATGGTAGGTAAATATGCAAGCATGATACTGACAAAACATGTACGGGTTGTGGTATATCATCTTGATATCTAAATTAACACTAAAAAAAATTAAAATTATTTACAGTTTTATAAATGATCATCATTTCAAATCATAAAGGTAATATAATTTTTGTTATTTACAGAATTTGCAAAGTTAATTGCTTACGGTAGACTTTACAAGTAGTAAACACACCGGAACCTGCTTATTATAAACCTACATTAACGGGTGAACTTTGTTAAAACCAAATTTAATTAAATTGAGGAATAGATTAAAACTTTAAACTAATGTTTGGACTCAAATCATTAATTTATGTTAAATCTGAAAAAAATTTCAATCGGAGTTCATTATAAATGTCATAAAAAAAACTGTTCAATCCAAGTTTATTTTAAATGTTATAAATCTGAACAAAATTTCAATCGGAGCTCATTATAAATGTCATAAAAAAAACTGTTCAATCCAAGTTTATTTTAAATGTTATAAATTCGTTCAATCCAAGTTCATTATAAATGTTATAAATTTGTTCATTCTGAGTTCATTATAAACAAGTTGCAATGTATATCTCTTCTTCATGCCAATTTGTTATTTTGCCATCAAGGTAAAACATCCAAATGATCACTCACATGTCCTTGTTACATGTAGTACATTTAAGTGTCAATGCTGAAGGTCTAGCCTTTCTGATGATGCAGCAAACCAGCAGACTGGTATACAGTACATCTATGTTGGCAATAGCAATCACCAAAATTGCCATTGGTGATAATAATTTTCAGATGGCAAATAATATAAATGAAGACAACAGATTTGACAATTGAACATTTTGAGGCTTATGCTGTTGGTTTTATTGCGATGAAGTTGCTGATGTCTGCTAGTGTAACACTTTCAAGGTTTTATAAAATGATGCAAAAGACTAAATTTATGAACAATTAAACATGTAGCAATAAATAAAACTTTTATTAGTTTGAAAAGAAAATTTCAGAAAAAGAGCAGGATTTATGAAAGAAAATGCTAGTTAATAATGGATAATGAATTTACTTAGGAGCCAGATCTGAAATACAAAATTACTTAGTGTAGCCTTTTCTTGTATACTATATGACTGATTATATCAGTATTTTTCAGGGCAAAATTTAGCACCGATATAAGAAATGCTAGTGCAAACTTAGCTATTTACAACCTGCCTACATCTTGTTAGATGTGAACTGGGTAAGACCAGCCACGGTACATGCTGTTCATGTCTTTATCACTTGTGTGTGCAGCCAATAGGCAACACATCACATCACTTTGGTTGACATGTTTGTGATCAGGTGACTGCATGCAGTTATCTCCTATTGATTTTGTTCACAGACTGCAGAGAGCAAAGGGGTATCATACAACCTTAGATGCCAAGCCTTTTTTTGCGGATAATGCCCAAACCAGCAGTTATCTTTCTCTGTTCCTCTTTTTCAATGAAGAGCCAAGAGAAACTTTTGCTACTGCATTAATATTGAATGATTGGGATAATGTCTTTTTTAATATTACAATGGACAAATTTTAAAAACATTGTCAAATTACCTCAAACTCTGAGATCTGTATACACTTCCAGCAGTTTGTATTATTTTCATGTAACTATTGACAAAAATGAAATGGGCAATGGCCCTATTGCTATTACATTGTCAAATTACCTCAAACTCTGAGATCTGCATACACTTCCAGCAGTTTGTATGATTTTCATGTAACTATTGTCAAAAATGAAATGGGCAATGGCCCTATTGCTATTACATTGTCAAATTACCTCAAACTCTGAGATCTGTATACACTTCCAGCAGTTTGTATGATTTTCATGTAACTATTGTCAAAAATGAAATGGGCAATGGCCCTATTGCTATTACATTGTCAAATTACCTCAAACTCTGAGATCTGTATACACTTCTAGCAGTTTGTATTATTTTCATGTAACTATTGTCAAAAATGAAATGGGCAATGGCCCTATTGCTATTACATTGTCAAATTACCTCAAACTCTGAGATCTGTATACACTTCTAGCAGTTTGTATTATTTTCATGTAACTATTGTCAAAAATGAAATGGGCAATGGCCCTATTGCTATTACATTGTCAAATTACCTCAAACTCTGAGATCTGTATACACTTCTAGCAGTTTGTATTATTTTCATGTAACTATTGTCAAAAATGAAATGGGCAATGGCCCTATTGCTATTACATTGTCAAATTACCTCAAACTCTGAGATCTGTATACACTTCTAGCAGTTTGTATTATTTTCATGTAACTATTGTCAAAAATGAAATGGGCAATGGCCCTATTGCTATTACATTGTCAAATTACCTCAAACTCTGAGATCTGTATACACTTCTAGCAGTTCCTATGATTTTCATGTAACTATTGACAAAAATGAAATGGGCAATGGCCCTATTGCTATTACATTGTCAAATTACCTCAAACTCTGAGATCTGCATACACTTCCAGCAGTTCCTATGATTTTCATGTAACTATTGACAAAAATGAAATGGGCAATGGCCCTATTGCTATTACATTGTCAAATTACCTCAAACTCTGAGATCTGTATACACTTCTAGCAGTTCCTATGATTTTCATGTAACTATTGACAAAAATGAAATGGGCAATGGCCCTATTGCTATTATATTGTACAATTGTTTCACAGACTGATATCATATACTCTTAGCAATATGTTTAGAAACTTTCATCTTCATACTGATGTTAATAATATCCTTCTAAAATGATTTTTTCTTTAGAAGCAAAAATCGGATAAAATTCATCCATTTTTAAGGATGCTAATCAAAGAAATTAGAAGTACTGATTGAAGAAAAACTGGAGCTGCTCTTATCATTAAATAAAGTTTTCTTATTTAAAAATTTGACAAAAAGTTGTACAAGTTGGGGATGGGTTTATCATGGGAAAAATAATCTGTAATTACATTCAATCAACATCATTTTTCTTCAAATTTCCCAAAATGAGCAAGGCGATGGTGAGTCCAAGGATTATTACAACATGGACAGCTAATATCCATGGCTTCCATTTATGGGCATTCTGAAATAAACAAACAACAAT
This sequence comes from Margaritifera margaritifera, assembly GCA_029931535.1. NCBI lineage: Eukaryota > Metazoa > Mollusca > Bivalvia > Unionida > Margaritiferidae > Margaritifera > Margaritifera margaritifera. The sequence goes on from JAQPZY010001365.1 coordinate 605,862, forward strand.
TGTGTACACATATACACATTTTTTGCAGTCAGTTTATTTTGTGATAATGCAGATAATGTATAAAGGGATCTTTTTGATCCCAAAAATAATTTTGTCATCTCAATTTTATATTTACCTTAAATAATAATGGTAATGACAAAGAAATGTAGCTGTTATGCAACATTTGCACCTAGAAGGGCAAGTTCCATATTTTTATCATGCGTATCACAAACTCAAGTGCAATAACACAGATCCAAATCAGATACATTCCTCGATCTACACTGTTCATTCTATTATGATTCCAAGTGAACAGTATGTGCATTTTGAATTGCAGGGTAATTTTTAAAACAACCTCACAGTAATAAATTTGATTCTGGACTACTTCTTGGGGTCCCTAGGATGCAATGTATGTTGATACGAATGACCTGTCCATTTGAAACTAAAGTAATATATATATATAAAAGTCCTCTAGTTCACTCCCAAAACAGATATTGGTATGCATGCGTTTTGCTTGCATAGTCTGGACAAATTATCTTGTGTGCATCCGGCATGCACAATGCATGCATACCACTAGTGCTTCTTTCTCGAGTGTATCAACACTTTTCCAAAGGAAGATGTGAATGATGTCCCTTTGGATAAAGTCAGAGATCATTTGGGGTAAAAATATGTTATTCTCAATGGGGTGTTCATTCAAATTTGTCAGAGCAATTAGATAAGAAAACAAAAATTCAAGATATCTGTCTCAATTTATAGTAGACAAAAAATTTTATATAACATACCTAAAATCTGCATTATTTCTGCATGTAATTGTTGAAACTCTTTCTAAACAGAGACTGGGAGAATTTATTTAGGGACTGACCATTTAATTTGCTTGAAAAAATAAATATTCTTGCTTTGATTTATAGCAACAACAAAAAAAACTTTTATATCCATTATATTAGTTGATGCAAATTAATTAACTTCAGGTAAAAGAAAAAAAAATATCCCAGCTCAAAAGAAAATCGCAGCCCCCCCCCCCAATTAAATAATGAACAGAAAAGTATGGGGATAATTAGATCTTAGAATCTGCATGGATACATGATCATCTTACTTATGTTTTTCTTTGAAATAAATCTTTTGCAGATCTAAATGATCCTTTTAATCTGAGAGAAAAATACATTTTAAATCACTGGTCAGCTTCATCAGTGAGATTTCATAAGCTGTTGGTGTATACCTGTGTATAAAATGCACACAACTGTGAACCATCACATAATGCACAGGCAGATCCAAATCTATGTTATTTTGTTGAAATCTTATGTGGAAAAACTACATTAACCCTGATCTGCCAGCTTATTATACTATTTTTACAGTGTTCCAAATGATCCCTCAGAGCAATGGAGCAATTCCATCAACTCATCTGCGTATCTATTTATTTAATCTGGTAATTTCTTATTTGAAAAATTGCCTAGATTGTGTCAAAATTCAGAAGTATATTGTGAAAATGTCATGAAAATGTCATGAAAAATGCCCAAGTTATAAAGAGTTGAATGTGTACATGCTATATAGTAAATACTCTCTCTTTGCCCTACTCAGTTGGGCATGCTATTCTTCCATCACCCAATTATGCAAGGATTCACAATCTATTGGAATCTCTGCTGTGCAATAGTTGATTGACAGATGCCACTCTCAGCTGATGAGTCAATTAGGTGCATGTTATACAAATATGCAATAGTTGATTGACAGATGCTACTCTCAGATGATGGGTCAATTAGATGCATGTTATACAAGAGCTTCTATTGCATCTGCACTCAGTTAAACTGATAATGGTTGCATGATAGAAGGAGAGCATGGGTAAATGTTAAACAGAATTAATATGGTTGTTTTACATTCCAGATTACAGTACTGACTAATATTCTATACACTGTACTGACTAGTATTTCATACACTGTACTGACTAAACTTGTACACACTACACTGACTAATATTTCATATGCTATCAATCCATAAGAATGTTAAAGTATTGTTTGTCCTCTAATGTTTGGTATAGAGACCTCTACTTTTGTTCAAATTTGGCAAAGTTTAGGTACAAAAGAAAATTATTTGCATTATTATGTACACTTATAAACATTATTTTCTACATTTATTAGCATCATTATGTACATTTATTAGCATTTATTTGTACACTTGTTAGAAGTATTTGTACACTTACTGGCATTATTTTGTACACCTATTAGCATTATTTGTACACTTCTTAGCATTATCTGTACACTTATTAGCATTATTTTGTACACTTATTAGCATTATGTGTACACTTATTAGCATTACTTGTACACTTATTAGCATTATTTTGTACACTTACTGACATTATTTTGTACACATATTAGCATTATTTGTACACTTATTAGCATTATTTCTACACTTATTAGCATTATTTTGTATACTTATTAGCATTATTTGTACACTAATTTACATTATTTTGTACACATATTAGCATTATTTGTACACTTATTAGCATTATTGTGTACACTTATTCACATTATTTGTACACTTATTCACATTATTTTGTACACTTATAAGCATTATTTTGTATTTATTAGCATTATTTTGTACACTTATTAGCATTATTTTATATGCATATTAGCATTATTTGTACAATTAGCATTATTTAAACACTTATTAGCATTAGTTTGTACACTTATTAGCATTATTTGTACACATATTCACATTATTATGTACACTTATTAGCATTATCTGTACACTTATTTACATTATTTTGTACACTTATTAGCATTGTCTGTACACTTATTAGCATTATTTTGTACACTTATTAGCATTATGTTTACACTTATTAGCATTATATGTACACTTATTAGCATTATTTTGTACACATATTAGCATTCTTTGTACACTTATTCACATTATTTATACACTTATTCACATTATTTTGTACACTTATTACCATTATTTGTATATTTATTAGCATTGTCTGTACATATATTAGCATTATTTTGTACTTATTAGCATTATCTGTACGCTATTAGCATTATTTTGTAAACTTATTAGCATTATTTGTATGCTTATTCAGATTATTTTGTACATTTATTAGCATTATTTGTACTTATTAGCATTATTTGTACACTTATTCACATTATTTTGTACACTTATTCATATTATTGTCCACACTTATTAGCATTATTACACATATTAGCATTATTTGTACACTTATTAGCATTATTTGTACACTTATTAGCATTATTTTGTACACTTATTAGCATTATTTTGAACACAGATTAGCATTGTGTACACTTATTAGCATTATTTGTTCACTTATTCACATTATTGTGTACACTGATAAGCAATATTTGTAGTTATTAGCATTATTTTGCACACTTATTAGCATTATTTGTACACTTATTAGCATTATTTTTTTGTACACTTATTAGCATTATCTGTACACTTATTAGTATTTTTTACTAACTTGAAAAATAATAATAAGTGAACAAAAATTACGGACAGTATGGTAGAAATAATTACAATGGCAGATAAATTCAGCCATCAAAAGATATCATCTTCATGAATAATCAATTCTTCAAAATATAAATCCTCTATGATTTAGTACTCTGTTGAAATTTACTAGTTTGATTAAACTGCACACTTGCTTCATGGCTGAGATAACTCTCTCATTGACAAAATTTAATCTTCAACCTTTCTGAAAATTTATTTACATTTTGATTATTAAAATGTAAAATTCATTTTAATAATCAAAATCAAAGCTTCTGCACACATATATACTTTAAAATTTCCTTTTTACAAGCTCTCTCTCTCTCTCTCTCTCTCCTTACCAATGGCTTTCCACCACTGGGTTGTGCTTCAGCAATGTTACGTAACTTAAAACTATCCTCTTCCTTTACTGGAAAAGAAAAAATAAATCTGCAAACTTTCAAAGTAAATGAATAAAAAAACATTACTCCTACTTTTTCATTCCATTAAACTTAAATGTCCCAATTTACTTTCCATATATTGATATGTCCTTCAGTGCAGTATGAAGTAACATATTTATTAATATATACCTATTGCTGGTCTGAGATATAAGTCAGGTCCAACTGTAAACTTAGACCCTGATCTGCCCGTGCAATATGCAATGGCAGATCTGGGTCTATGTTATTTGTTCTACAGATTAGTCCCTGCAAACTGCATAAACCCAGATCTGCCAGTGCATTATGTGACAGCAAATCTGGGTCCATGCAGTTTGCAGTTGGATCTGACTTATAAGTGAGTATAGATGGTATATCAGAATCTTTGCTTTTCATTCTGCTTATAATTGCTGTTGAACAGTAGACCTTGATCCGACAGTAAACATGTATTATATGTCTGCAGATCTAAGCCTAGGCAATTTGCAGCTGGGTGGGTGTTATGCAGGACCTAATATGGAAATGTAATATGAATTCAGTGGAAGTCTTATATATCCAAAACCACAAACAGTCTAGTCTCACTAATCTGACACTAGCTATACATGGCCATAACAACACCAGAAACAGTCTAGTCTCACCAATCTGACACTAGCTATACATGGCCATAACAAAACCACAAACAGTCTAGTCTCACCAATCTGACACCTAAGCTGTACATGGCCATAAAAACACCACATTCTAGTCCTACCAATCTGACACAAGCTGTACATGGCCATAAAAACACAACAATAGTCTAGTCTCACCAATCTGACACTAGCCTTACATGGCCATAAAAACACCAGAAACAGTCTAGTCATACCAATCTGACACAAGCTGTACATGTCCATAAAAACACCACAAACTGTCTAGTCATATTAGCACTGACACTAGCTGTACATGGCCATAAAAACACCAGACAAAGGGGTTGAATTTGGAATTTTCTATAAATTGTTCCCATGGTGACTAAGACAGATAATCAGATAGTTTATTATGAGTTAACCTTTATCAGTGAGGTGTTACGACTCTAGGCCTTAAAAATATGTAACAGAAAGAAAGTGAAACAAACAATGTAAGTAAAATCAACAAGCAATTTATTTCCAGACAATTAAAGTGAAAATTCAAAAGACACTTACAATTTTTAAGTTAAATTCCAAATAATCCTAAATGTCCTAATCACAAGTCCAAAATAACAGAATGTTCAGAATGAATTCCCATAGCCTTGAATGTCCTGATGTACCAAGATGTAATCCAGAATGTATTTGAATGAGTTCACATAAAACCCAAAATCATATATTAATCCAAAAGTCAATGAGCACTTTATTAATTCCAATGAATAATTTAAATAAATAATTCCTCTCAAATTATATCTGATTTCAACAACACAACTGTAAATACTAACATAGGTTCGTTACAGGCTGATCTTTAGAATCAGAATTCTAGAACAGGAATGAATTTGTTAACCAAAATCTGTCTATAAATACACATGTCTACATGACTTATGTCACATTGGAATATGAATAATAATAAAGGAAAAATATTGGCCTACCTGACATATATCACAAAAGTCTAATTGCAAAATGCCTATGAAAATACTGACCTACCCGACATGTCACAACTTATAAGCATGGACAAAAGTTAAGTATGTATTTTCAAATAACCATACAACTTACAATTATGGGCAAAAGTTAAGTATATAAGCATCATACATAACAGGGGTACCATTTTTTTCATGGATTTTGTGGTTTCAACAAACTATGTTTAATGTTAAATGTATATAATAATATATCTTTTCCATGAAATGTCATATCTGTCTGAGGAATATGTATCCACTTAAATACATCAACTAACAAAAATATAACTGTTTGCAAAACCACATACATACATGAATAACAAAACTGTATCAACTCCTTACTTCCCATCCCCCAACTGCCCTCTCCTCCACTTCAGCTATCAAACTTTGCAACCCCAAATACACTGATAAAATCTCAGATCAGAAACTTATATCTGTATATGGTATGGTGTAGGGCCTTTTTCAGCATAAACACACTTGGAGAGAGAGTTGTTACACAGTTAGTATAACTTAAGAAAGGCTTCTCTGAGACTCTCTGCTGTCTTCGCATGCATTACAAAATGATCTGGACGGTTGCATTTCAATGTTGTTTTCCTGAAGAATGAATTTTTCAGCTGTTCAGTTTTACAATGTTCCACATTAAAGCAACAATCATTATTTGTAACCGGTCTTTAAAAAATAATATTTCTGGTGTAGTAATACAAGTAATTTCTGGTCCTAATTTGTTGTCTACATTTAATAGAGATCAAAAAATGATTTCTTTTCATAACCCCTTGACCACTCTGCAGAATGAAACCAGTCTGTTAATTTTCCAGCATTGTTGCAGAGATGGAAGGTCCCGCCTTTGCAGCATACTGGTGATGTATCCCTCCTCATGTAATCTATAGTTACCAGAACTAGTGGTAATGAATCTGGCTGATTGCAGCTGAACCCTTTCTAATTTTTCAATATCAGTTTTTCTAGTACGGATACCAAATATCTGTACTATCATCCAGTATGGCATGCACAATGAAAAGATATGCTGAATGCATGCATTTATCTGGAGAGTAGAGGAGGCTCCGGCACATGAATGAAAAAGCATTTTTAGTGATTTTCAGAATGCTTGATTTCCACTTTAGATCCTGAGATAATAAGATGATAAGATACAGATTTTCTGTGACTTCCTGAAGGATATTGTTATTTAAGGTGTAAAAAGTAGGTTGATTTATTGTTAACACTCATTTGGTAGCACATCTTCACACTGAATGACATCCCCCATTGTGCAGCCCCATTTTCAGTAGGCCATGTATTAACAAACATTCCTACCAGGTTTGATCAAAACACGCCGAGCAGTTTTTGAGAAGAGGTTTAAAATAGCATTGTTGACAGACTATGAGTGATGCACAGTGGATGCAAAGTGATATCATAACTTAGGGCCAGGTGAGCTAAACACAAAATTATATCCATCGCCAGGAAAATACAGCTTTTTGTGCGAAAAAAATATATAACTAATTTTACTGAAAAAAAAACTATTTTCTACTTTGGTGAACATTTTATTGGATAATTCTTGCCTTAAAAAAGTAAGTAAGCAAGTATGTCGGTTAATAAAGCCAGCAATTACTTTATGAGTTTAAAAACTTATGGAAATATATACCATATATACTCACTTATAAGTGTGGTCCAACATCAAACAACATAGGTTTGATTGGTTTTGTGGGTTTAATGCCATTTTTCAGCACATGAATGGCTATACATGGTGGCCAGTATACTTGGTGGAAGAAGAACCCGGGAAAACCCCAGGAAGAACCAGAGACAAACGCGAAGCTACTGGCAAGCTTTCTCACATACCCACATTGGCTGAGCTGAGACTCAAACCCACGCGGACAGAGGTGAGATGTCAGTGATCTGTAAAGGCTAGTGCCTTAGACCACTCAGCCCCCCAGGGTCCCCCATCAAACAGTAAAGACCCAGATCTGCTGTCGCATAATGTGCCAGCAGATCAGGGTCTATGTTGTTTGTTTTACTGATTAGTCCTAACAAACTGCATCTACCCAGATCTGCTGGTGCATTATGCAATGGCAGATCTGTATCTATGCAGTTTGCAATTGGATCTGACTTATAAGCTAGTATATATGGTATTTATTTACTGACCTTTTTTGCACTGTATAAAGTCATGTACTTCCAAGAATATCATCAAGGCGATCCACCATCCCACATATGCCCATAGCACATACTCCACTTTCTTGGACATATCCGAGGGACTTAAACTCACTCCAATGAAAATGTTGATGACTGAAATAAATAGACATTCATGAGTATTTTGTGGAGTAAATATAATGTTCTTCCCACCAACACTGAAACAAGATTGTTCCCCAATAACTAAAACATTTGATCAGTCTCACTTAATTCATGCATGGGCAAATGTGTCTTCTAAACACTTTGGCCACTTTTTTCAATTCATACAAAGGGTCATAACAGGTGGCTTGAACTGTTCTTCATTCATGTTATTTATACTGAACTTTATATATATATATATATACACACACAAACACACACACACAATCAATGGAAAATGTCTCCATCTGTGTGACCTTCGTCTATTGGGTAAATACTTTAGTATTATATATCTTTCAAAATTGCTTGGTGTACCAAATTTTCAATTGCTGATAAAAATCCAGTTTAGAGCTTACTAAGTCGCATATAACTGGATTAAGACCTTCCAGTCTGCTCCCCAATCTGTATTTACCATGACTCATATTAAATCCAGGGCTTTTTTACATTTGTCCCTGAGATATTTAATATGCAGAAGGAAAGTTAACTTATGGTTAAGAATAAGTCCCAGCTAGATTTGTGTTTGTAAAACTTGTATGATCCCTCTGCTGACCAAAAAGTCTAAGTACAAAAATGTTTTAGAAATTTAGATAAAAAAGGTTCAAAAACTGCTATAATGGCATGAAAAATGTAATCAGATCATCTACATATGCATAGAAACATGATACCAAATATCATTTTAAAAAAAATTAAAAATATGTAAAACATTGAAAAAATTGCTGTAATTGCTTAAAAATCAAACCAGGTCATCTCCAGATGAATATAAATATGCCCACCAATTTCATTTATCTGTCTGAAAAGTGGAGTTTTCTTCAATTGTGAGAACAAGATTTTTCTTTACTAGTCTCAGAAAAAAAAAAAAAAAAAATGTGTAAATCACTGAAAAACTGCTGTAATGGACTGAAAATGTAATCAGGTCACATACATACTTGGAATTATGTCTATAAAATTTCATTTATCTATGTTGAGTAGTTTTTGTGCAATCTTGCTAACAAGTTTCTGAGGATGGGGGATGGACAGACAGAGGAATGGATGGGACCAAATCAAGATGTCCAAACTGCAAGCAGTGGGACATAAATATATGGTCTCTTCTGCATTAGGGACAAGAAAACCATTAAGAAAGAGCTTTTGGTCATAGGGAACTTTATTTAATTAGCAGAAATGCATACAAACGGGTTTATATTTGTAAATATGAACCTGTTTTATTCTGACCATTTCTGAACTCTATGCATATATATAATTGACGATCAATAGTATGCATAATTTTGTACCTATAGCAGATCATAAAGTTGTTGATGTATAATGAGCAGTCAGTCCCTGGATTATGGCATTTAACTACATATTTTCCTTGATAACTCATGAGCAACAGGGTCCATAAAGATCAACTGCAGCATAGGTGGGGGCATAAGATACATAAGGAGACTAACATTTTTGGGGGGGGGGGGAGGATGTGGAGTGCTAGCAACTTTTCACTGATACTTGAGAATTATAATCTACACTGTCCTACATAAATATTTATCACGTGGATTTTAATACTTATGGACATTAGATCTGAAGAAGTCAATTAAAGTCAATAATTGATGACATATTTTTTAATACATGTCAAGTTGACATGCAGTACTCACAAGTTTGTGTATCAGTAAAGTTGGAGTTGCTTCCCATTTAAGGTAAAATCACATGGCAAGCAAACACCAACGAACTAAAGCTACATAGCTAGAATTATTTATAAAACACCGGAGACACAACCACTGATATGTTTGCATTGATTAATTTCTCAAGATAGCAATTCTTAATGTCACTTCACTTATAGCACATGGCAATGGCTGTGTACCACCCTATATCATTTGTACAAATAAAAACAGCTGGCACATGGCAGTTGCACAGTCCTGGAACATTACATCTGGATTGAGAAAAAGGACAAAACAAAAATGTGTACATTTTATTAGAACTTGCAAGTTTATTTTTGAATGTATCACTGCAAATTTTGAGGAACAATCCACAGACAAGACAAAATTAACAACTTAGGAGTTGTCTTCGGTGGGTAATTTTAGCAAGAAATTAGGCTGACCCTTCATATGGATGTTACGATGATGTCAGCACCTTTCATGCATTGTAATTGGCTAACACAATAAATCTGTTAATCAGCTTGTGTTATCATGCTAAAGGACCATTAAGTTCTCAACAGTTGTCAAAATAAATCCATCTTAATCACTGAGTAAGCACCTAATTAGGTTCCCATGGAAGTGCTCAAGGGCGTCGCTGTGACAGTCAATTTACTCTTTTTACATCTGAATAGGAGAGGGTATGTCACATTTATAATGATTACGATGAAACTGAATTAAAAAATAAAATTAAAACATGAATTTCACTGACAAGACTTCTTTAATTAGTATTTCTTTCTTATAGTGTTGCCACCAGTAGGCACTTCCCAACATTTTATTGATCAATATTTTTTTTGTACGATGTGTCAGTCATTTATTGAAAAAATATTTTTGTTAAAGACAATCTTGAAAAAATATGATCTCTTATTAAAATTTCCAAATTTCCAAATGTCAATTCCATATTAATGCACACAAACCATCATTTTCAACAATAAAATGAGTACTATATTAAACTTTTATTTTACCAATTTTGATCGCAAATTTTAAATCTTAGGCATACAGAAGCCTACTTTTGCCTTTTTAATTAAATTTTTAAAAATGGCATTCACACTTGCCTCCAAGTCATAAATGGGTTCGCAAGTTTTCAGGGCACACTAAATAAGGGAGTGGTGTTTATTTGGATTTAGAAAAGGTTGACTAATTATATGCTGCCACAAGGTACACCCACATCCTGTGAATAGCTTTCAGAAAGGGTGGTACCTACATTAACTCTGAAATATCTTTCAAAAAAATCTGATTTAAAGACTGGTAAATGGCCTATTACACCAAGGTTGAATGTGTCCTTTATTATGACATACTTCCATGTTTTTTCATAAGCTTTCTCCAAGTTAAAAAAGATGGCTATTATGTGTTTATTAAAGCTTCTTTATTAATTATTCAGATCTGAATAGATTGTCAATTATACTTCTATGGCATATGAATCCACACTTAAGGTCTAATAGTAACTTGCTGGATTCATGATAAAAGAGGAATCTGTCATTTATCATTTATTCTATGGCTTTGCAAAAGCAGCTTGTTAGTGTTTTGAGGACAATAGTTGGAAGGGTTGGTGGTCCTTTCCAGGTTTGGGTACCAGTATCACTGTTGCTTCTCGCCATGAAAATGGGAAGTCACCAGTTTCCAAAAACTTGATTGAAAATGGTATCAAGTAAGTGTGTAAGAAGTTGACAGTGGGTATAATTTAGTTGACAGTGGGTATAATTTAGTTGACAGTGGGTATAATTTAGTTGACAGTGGGTATCATTTAGTTGACAGTGGGTATCATTTAGTTGACAGTGGGTATCATTTAGTTCTGCTGAAGTGTCATGTGCTCAATCAAGAGTCTTTAATTTTTCTGAGAGTGAAAGGATTTAATGTAATCTTCAGCATTAGCCAATTTAAAATCTAAAGGAACCTTTTCTTTCAGGTTTTTGACACAGCTGAAATTATCAGAATAGTTCCCTGGAGGTGAATGTTTTGGAGAATATTTTGCCTATGTGTTTGAAATTTCTGACAAGGTTGTGACCATTTAATCAGATTTCTTAAAATGTATGATACAACTGTTTTTATTCTTGTCAATGATTTTCCATACCATATTCCATACTGATTTAATATAGGAGCAAGAGTTTAACCTTGAGACACAGGATCTCAGTGTTTTCTTCTTGCTCTCTCTAAGGGAACAACAAACTTTAGCTTGGAATATATGGTATTTATTCAGATTTTCAACTGTTGGATTGGCATTGAAATCTCTAAGGACTTTTTCCTTTCCCTAATGGCATCCTTGCATGCATCATCAAACCATGGAATTGCCGACATGTTTGATTTGGTATCCCCAGCTGTCAGATTTGATTCAGAGAGGGACTGGAATGTTTCCCAATCTGCCTTTTTCAGTTTCCATCTCTGGCCTAACTCTTGAGGTTTTTCAGTTTCCATCTCTGGCCTAATCCCTTGAGGTTTTTCACTTTCCATCTCTGGCCTAACCCTTCAGGTTTTTCAGTTCCCATCTCCGGCCTAACCCTTGAGGTTTCAGGTGTATGATACTTCTAAAATACAATGGAAAGTGATCACTACTACAGATTACTTGCGATTTTGCTCCACTCTTGGTTTGCATGACTGCAGACTGGTTTCCTCTTGCAGTCATCTTTGTGGTGACCATATTCTAGGGGCCAGGCAGTGAGCAACACAAAGGTATTAGGGATAAAAGGGTTGACTGGGTTATTTAAAAACCTAACTTTGATTGATACTGGCAAAGTGGTACAATCGAACATCAGAATGTAACTGTATGCATGAATCAGCTTCCCATTACAGTGAATGTTAATCCATTTCACTTAGGGGAGATGTTCCGAGATTTGAAATTTTCAAGCATCTTAGGTTCAGTGCAGCCATCTAAACATCTAGATCGTACAACCACTCTAAACAAGTTGAGATATTTGTGTGGAGATACCTTAACAAATTGTTTCAAAGTGAGCTATGCAACTGCACTCTACAATTAACTGGCTCGAGGTAAGTTTTTTAACATTTCATCTTTTGGTTTGCCAGCCAGACCATTAAGTACTTTCACAATCTCAAAATATGAGAGCTTTCTCAGCTTTTGATTCTCATCAGCTGACTCAGTGATGAGAAATCATGGCCAATTTCCTTGATTCAAAAAGTCTCCTCTTCCAAGTCACTAGTTGAATTGTTCCTGATCCTTCTGAGGCCGGGTTTCCCGCTACTCATTGTTGTATTGATGTGTTTTCCCATCATAGAAGACAATTACCATATATACTTGCTTATAAATTGAGTCCAACTGCAAACAACATAGACCCTGATCTGCCGTTGCATAATGTACTAGCAGATCAGGATCTACTGTATATACTCGCATATAAGATGAATAATTTAGGAAAAAATAAAAGCCTTGAAGAAGGGGGGTCAGCTTATCCCCGGGACAAGGTCTAAACTTAAAATTTTTGAAGTTTTCTTGTTGACTACTGCTATATATTGGAGGAGACTGGATGGAGAGATAGATAGATAGTTAGGAATAATAAACACAAAACCAGTGTAAAATACAATTAGGTATAATATCAAGTGGAATATGTCACAAATAAAATGACAATTTACATTTTGTTCTTCATCATGTCATAAAAATCCATAGAAATCTATAATGATTGACATTTTAAATCCACTGATATGATAAATCCATGAATTCTATCATAGTTTACATACCAGCATAAAAATAGTAGCCCATAATGATCCGATTCACAATATCCCGTAATATGTTAATTACACATGTCTCATAAATAAACAATGAAAGTCAAGTCCACACTTTTGTGATTCACAGTATCCGATAAAGGTCACTGTCTAATGTCATCTGGTACAAAGCCCAAGAATTCATCCACATCGTCTGAGTGACCAATTATAGTGCTGAAATCCTCGATTGTCATCTAGTCATCATAAATATTGTCCAACTCCAATTCCTCATCTTTACTTTCATATGCGGGTGCTTACGTGGAGACTGAGCTTGGGCTCTATAAGGGACACTTCAATCATACAGTCTGTGAAATCTGTTAAAGGATGCAACTGAACAGGTGTCAATTGTGCAGCAAGATCACAGGGAGTTCAAATAACCACCCTCTTTTTCTTGGCATTGAACAAGTATCAAATACACAGCTCGATCAAAGGGTTGTAATGTGGAAAACAAAGAGGGTGCTAAGGGATTATGGTCAAACATGTATATGTAAGATGTGTAGAACTCTACTTGGTACTGAACAAGTATCAAATTTGCGGCTTGATCAAATGGATTGTCATCTTGAAAACAAGGTCTTATCAGCCCACATGCACTGATATATAACATGGGAAATATCACCTAGGAATAAAATCTGGCTGATAGAAAAAGAAAATATAAATCAAATCAAAACTTTATTGCACCAAACACAGTGTTGATACAGAAAAACACAAAATATAATACAAATACAGGTTGTTCAGACTTGCACGAAATTGGAAGCAATATACTTACTAGTAAACACCCATGGTAAACAACACTGATGGACACTTCACTTTGCGGAGGATAATATTTAATTTACTGGTAATATATCATGGCTCGGCTTATGCGCGGGTCATGCACTTTTTAATGTTTTTACCTATTCAGTTTAGGGGGATCGGCTTATATGCGAACGGGCTTATACACGAGTATATATGGTATGTTGTTTCTTCTACTGATTACTCCAAACAAACTGCACAAACCAAGAACTGCCGGCATATTATGCTACTGAGTATATATGGTGCTTTATCGTCTCTGCTCCCCATCTGCCTCTGAGCCCATCGAGGGGACAGATTAACATAGATTCAATGCACTCTCATGTCAGGGATACACAAGGTAAGAAATCAACATGTATAACTGATACAGCAAAATTTCATTAAATTCAACCACAAACTGTAACAATTATTTGCCATTTTTGCTAACATGAAAAGACTTATTCATGTATGAAAGATATGTTATCATCTGCATCAAAGAGAGTGAAAAATGCTACTAAGAGAATGGAATATCCAGCTAGACAAAAGGTATTACTTTTGCTTGTTATCTACAAATAGAACCAGAATTTTGCATTTATAGTAAACTTAATTGTACACGCATATGTGGAACCTCTGTAAGGCTGTTGTTCTCTATAGGACTCACTGTACTAATTCAGCTCCCATAGTAAACACATGGAAACACCATTATATTACAAATTCAATAACTTTAAATTTCTGAATGTTCATGATCAAACCTATATTTCTCAGTATAGACCCATCCTTGATGACAGCTTCTGTGTAGAGAAAACCATAAGAGCCACTGCATTTTGTTGATCTACATGTGTTTGAAACGTGTTTTCAATTTCGCACCGAAGGAATCAGGTGTTAATTTCATTTAAATGAGTGTTCCAAAGTCAAGTCTGTAAAACTGGACTGAAATTCTATGACTAAAATATTGTCTCTATTTTTTTTTCAGTTGCAAGTAGAGTAAGTTCTCAAAAGATTCCTTTTACTAAAATTTTATTTTTCATTATCAACCAATCCTGGCCCTCCAAACCTATATATACTCTATTTTATGTTTACTGATTTCTAGACTGGTTCCCATTTGTCCATATAACTAGTAAGGTGAGTCCTAATGGCTGTAAAGCCCCATACAGCCTGTATCAAGGAACTACAGTGATATCTTAACAAGACCCTAAAGGCTTTCCCATACTGTATGTATCGAGGAACTATTAGTATTACTTACTTGATAATATGTGAGAACTTGTTCCCACACCCCGATGAGCAATGTTGAAAATCTTTCTATTCTGAGCATCTGGAAGTGGTCTAAATAGGGCCATGACAGGCTGTAAATATACGTTTGTTTTTTATCAAATAGAAAACTACACAATCAAAGATAGAATACAGTAAAACTTCAATTACCCAGACTCACTGGGAAGTGATTTTGTTTAGAAAACTGGTTCTCCAGAAAATCAATTATAATCAAGTCCATATGAGTGAATAATCTGAATAACTCTTTTCTAGATAATTGGCATTCTATTGTTCTGTATATTCATTTATTTTTGTGGGTATCCATTTTTGCACCTTAAGTAAGCCTAGGGGATATTCTCCCACCCCAAATTGCCAGTATCCCTCTAAATTTAACAAATCCCCATATCTGGATCATTAAGGTCTTTCCCTTTGTGAAAACGCAGGGGTAAAAAAGGGCTACTTTTTTTTTAAAAAGGTAGGGAAATAGTAGGGAAAATAGGAATATTTTATACAGAAAAATAATATGAAATTTATGTAAATTACTGAAAAAATAAACATTACCTGTTTACATGACTTACCTTCATAAACATGAACAAGAGCATGCTCTTACTCACATGTCTCTTTAGTCCAGGTTGCCTCTATCATCTTAAATTCTCAGCTCCACATCACATAGACCATATCTGAATTCACTTTGCTATGACCATTCATGCGGTGTGTAATCAATTTTCAATATAAAATTGAAAAAAAGGAGGGATAGTAGGGCCATTTTAGAAAAAGTAGGGAAAAATAGGGAGTCGGACAAAAAAGTAGAAAAGTAGGAAAAGCTAGGGCTGCTAGAAAGACTGTCATTATTGGGGAACAGAGGTACATAAAATGTCCCCTTGAAAACTCAACCATGGTGCAACACTGGTATAATTTTTCATGTTTTGTATATTTTCATTGGTACCTTATTGAGGAAGGGGGGCTATTATTTCCACTGATGAATCATTGTTTTGCTGGGTCTTTAAATCTGTGATTTGAAGCAAACATGCAAAAAATCCACAAAATTAGTAACCCACAAAAATAAAAGTGAATTCACAGCACATTTTAGGTTCTTGAAACTGGATTTTCATCTGCTTTTTAAAACTGGATTTTCATCATTTTTAATACTCATACCAAACAAGAGGCCCAAGTGGGCCCGACATCGCCCCCTGACTTACATAACTTAACAGCTGACCATCTTGCTCAGCAGGCTCTGGCACTGTTTCAAACGTGGACACTTTGTCCATGATGATGATAAAATCCTCAGAATCAAATTCATGCACAATGTGCTTATATAGTATTGAAAGAACACAACCCTATGTAAACTATCTCCCAGCCTCTATGTCCTGTTAATTTTACCTATTGTAAGAATACAACCCCATGTAAACTATCTCCCAACCTCTATGTCCTGCCAATTTTACCTATTGTAAGAATACAACCCCATGTAAACGATCTCCCAACATCTATGTCCTGTCAATTTTATCTATTGTAAGAAGACAACCCTATGTAAACTATCTCCCAACCTCTATGTTATGCCAATTTTACCTATTGTAAGAATACAACCCCATGTAAACGATCTCCCAACATCTATGTCCTGTCAATTTTATCTATTGTAAGAAGACAACCCTATGTAAACTATCTCCCATGCTCTATGTCGTCAATTTTATCTATTGTAAGAAGACAACCCCATGTAAACTATTTCCCGACCTCTATGTCCTGTCAATTTTACCTATATAGTATTGTAAGAACACAACCCTATGTAAACGATCTCCCAACCTCTATCATGTCAATTTTACCTATTGTAAGAAGACAACCCTATGTAAACAATCTCCCAACCTAGATGTCATGTCAATTTTACCTATTTTACTATTGTTTGATAAGAACTGTTTCCAAAGTAAAGGCAAAATTAATATGCATAGACCTCACTCACAACTGAATTTACCCTAGATCTTGATGCTATAAACCTATTTACTAAGTTTTATCAAAATCAAATGGGAAATATACTCTCAAGAAAGGTAAAAAACTCAGCCAATCAATGCAAATTCACCTCATCAATATGTGTAGATTTCACTTATTGTAGAACCCAATTCCATGATGATATAAGCTTTTTTGCCAAGCTGGAGAAGAATGATTGAAATTCAGTCTTCAAAATAGTAACAAGCTCAGTCAATCAGATCCAAGATTTACCTCATAAATATTCATAAATCTTGCTTTCACTCAAATTCATCCAATATTATGAAGATATAAGACTATTCAACAAGTTTGATCCAAAACCTGATCAGAACCCAAGTTGCTAGAGTGTGGGCAAGTTCAGCCAATCAGATGTATGAGAAAGTCATTAATATGCATGGATCTTGCTCATAATCATACTCGTCTGAGATCTTGATGATACAAGCCTATTTACCTAGTTTGCTCAAAATCAAGTCAGAAATACAGTCTCAAGTGGTAAGAAGCTCAGCCAATCAGATGCAAGATCACCCCATATAAGCATATATCGCACTCACAATTCTATTCATTTGACACCTTGATCATAGAGGCCAATGTGCCAAGTTTGACCAAAAATTCAGATCAGAAATAAAGTTACTAGAGTAATCACAAGCTCAGCCAATCAGATGCAACATCACCTCATTAGTATACATGGATCTTGCTCATAATTGTATTCATTTATGATTTTGATACTATAAGCTTCTTGATCATGTTCAATCCAAATCAAATGACAAATATAGTCTCTAGTGCATTCACAAGCTCAGTCAATCTCATGCAAGATCATCACAATAATATTTTTACATCCCGCTCATAATCAAATTTGTATGATATTTGCTGATATAAGCATCTATTCCAAGTTTGATCAAAAGCATATCAGAAATGTGCCTTCCCGAGTAGTAACAAACTCAGTCAATCAGATGCAAGATCTCATTAATATGTGTGATTCCTGCTCATTTTTGCAAAACATCCAAGATCTAGTTGAAATTAGCCTATATTCCAAGTCTGATCAAAATGGAATCAGAAATATTCCCCCAAAGAGTGGTAACAATCACAGCAAATTAGATGCAAGATCACCTCATTAATATACATTCAACCTCATCTGAAACCCTAATGATATCAGCATATATTCCTAGATTAATCAATATTTGATCAGAAGTGATGAAAAGATCAGCCAATCAGATGCAAGATCCCTCCACATTAATATGTGTGGATCTACATCACCTCATTAATACACATGGAACTCACTCATTACTGAATTCTTCTGAGGTCTTTAAGACATAAGCATATATTCCAAGTTTTATCAAAATTGGACCAGAAGTATGGCCTCCAGAGTGGTAACAAACTCAGCCAATCAGATGCATGATCACCTCACTAATATGCATAGATCTTGCTCATATTTGAACTTGTCCAAAATATTGATAATGTAAACCTACATTCCAGGTTTGACCAAAATCTGATCAAAAACATGGCCTCCAGAGTGTAAGAAGCAGATATTGAGGCACGGACAACAGACATAGGGTCATACATAAGTTCACTTGGTCTCATGGTTAGGTGAGCTAAAAATTAAACTATCTTCAACTTCCAAGTTCTCTATTTTCATTACATGATTCTTGCTGAAATATATGCTCTTTGCATTTATTCAAAATCTACCTTTTTTATTTCCATGTTTGAAAATATCAAGTTCTATTATAGTTGTATATGTGAGTCAACTTTTGTTGGTCTCTTATGATTACTATGTAAACATTTCCACACATTTTGTTGATGCTTAAAGGTGCTGGAAAACCTTCCAAGATTCAGACCTCAGAAATAAAATGTAAGCACCACAGATACATAACATTATTTTATCATACTTGGCCAGGCCACATGATTTACATTGTTGTAAAGATGACAGTAGATAATAAGTCTTGTGTAAATCCAGCAAAAATTTGTTCTAATAAAGCAGTTTGTTATATTTACAAAAAGGCCTATAAATGTGGAGGAATTTGAATCCATGCATTAATTGTGATATTGACCTGTCTATTTATAAAACTGATAGATTTCAGTGTCTAAACTGGTAAACACATCAGGTGACACAAGAATGATTTGCATTCTTGGGAGTTTAAAGAATCATTTTTGTACATACATGTATTCTAAATGAAATGGGGGGTGACACACGATTTTGTTTTGGATGATCTGACTTGACTTATTAGCAATGGGTGCATTGCAAAGGATTCGCTCTGTACAATTTTCCTTGGTGGGGCCTTAAATAGAAGAGTCTCTGTTGAACAAGATTGCAGTAAATGTCAAATTACATGCACATCCCGTGTTTAATAGTCTTCTATGTAGATAACTGAAATTTGTTTGTAGAAACCACTTTTCTTCTTTCAGTTACAGTGACCTTGATATTTGACCTCTTGACCCCAAATCAATAGGCTTCTTTATTAACCCAAGTGTATGTCATCCACAAACATTAGTCTTGGTATGTGATGTAGAACCAATGTTATTGTGCAGAAACCATTTCATCTTTCAGTCATAGTGACCTTGACCATCGACCTTTTGACCCCCAAATCAATAGGCTTCTTTCTTTACCCCAAATAGAAGCTATCCACAAAGTCTGGTAACTGTAGATGATGGAGAACTCAAGTTATTGTGTGGAAACCATTTCTCTTCATTTAAAGTCTGATTAATATGAACTCACAGGCTAAATCTGGTTGAAATCAAACAAAGTTTGGTAAGCTTATCTTGCAGAAACCAAAGTCAGGAGTATGAGCCATAACTCTTCTAAACAAGGTTAACCCCATACAAGGCACATCAAAGTCTATGAGACAATGTTCATACCAAATATCATCAGAAAATGATGAATAGCTTCTAAGCTGTGTTGGTTACAAGCAGCATCCCATGTAAAGATACAAAGCTAATTGTCAACGTGCATAACTCTATCCAAAATGGACAGGAGAAGACAAAACCCATCAAAGACACATCTAGAATGCACGACCAAATTACATCAGAATATGTTGATTCGTTCCTGAGTTATGCTGGTTACAAGGACCTGCTGTAGTAGAGATTTAAAATTGATGGGAAAGGGGCAGTAACTCCATCAAAATGGGACATGAAAATACAAAACCTTTAAAATGCACAACTACATATATAGAGCTAGAAAAATGTACTCATTCACTGGCATTTACAAATTGTGGCTCAGGAAGGGCAAGTTGCTTTTTCAAGATGCTTGTCTAATTGGATGGGCAGCATTTTAAGCAAATTCAATATTATGTACAGCGTATGATGAGTAAAATTGATGCAGGAGACAAGTAAAAGTTCTAAGTCACTTGTCCGGCAGGACAAGAAGCCAGCTGAAAAGTTTTCGAGAGCTGATGAAATAGGTAATTAACCTACCAAATGGCTTCCAGTTATATATAAGGGTTGCAGAGTTATGGTGGTTACAAGAAGTAGGCACAGAAAGACATATGGATAGACAGAAAGGTGATTATCATAGGGGCCTGCATCTCGATTCTGGACCCTAAAAACATGTATAATCTAGGTCCAAATAAGTAATCAAGACAAGGAAGAGATTTGATACTGTTATAGTAAATATTATTAAGATAGCGTAGTATATATTATTTAGATTGCATAGCAAATATTATAAAGAATACATAATAAATATTATTAAAATTTCATAGCAAATATTATAAAGAATACATAGTAAATATTATTAAGATAGCGTAGTATATATTATTTAGATTGCATAGCAAATATTATAAAGAATACATAGTAA
This sequence comes from Margaritifera margaritifera, assembly GCA_029931535.1. Classification (NCBI taxonomy): domain Eukaryota; kingdom Metazoa; phylum Mollusca; class Bivalvia; order Unionida; family Margaritiferidae; genus Margaritifera; species Margaritifera margaritifera. The sequence continues at coordinate 626,790 of JAQPZY010001365.1, forward strand.
ATATTATTAAGATAGCGTAGTATATATTATTTAGATTGCATAGCAAATATTATAAAGAATACATAGTAAATATTATTAAATTTTCATAGCAAATATTATAAACAATACATAGTAAATATTATTAAAATTTCATAGCAAATATTATCAAGATCACATAGTAAATATTATTAAGATTGCATAGCAAATATTATAAACAATACATAGTAAATATTAGTAAGATTTCATAGTAAATATTATTAAGATTTCATAGTAATTATTATTAAGATTACACAGTAAATATTATTAAGATTTCATAGTAAATATTATTAAGACTGCATAGTAAATATTATTAAGATTACATAGTAAATATTATTATGATATCATAGTAAATATTATAAAGATTGCACGGTAAATATTAGTAAGTTTGTGTAGTATATATTATTAAGACTGCATAGTATATATTATTAAGGCTGCATGTTATATTTTATGAAGACTGCATAGTATATATCATTAAGACTGCATAGTAAATATTATTAAGATTGTTAAGCGAATATTAATAGTAAATACTATTAAGATTGCATAGTATATTTTATGAAGACTGCATAGTATATATTATTAAGAATGCATAGTATATATTATTAAGACTGCATAGTAAATATTATTAAGACTGCATAGTATATTTTATTAAGACTGCATAGTAAACATTATTAATTAAGACTGCATAGTAAATATTATTAAGACTGCATAGTAAATATTATTAAGACTGCATATTATATTTTATGAAGACTGCATATTATATTTTATGAAGACTGCATAGTATATACTATTAAGACTGCATAGTATATTTCATTAAGACTGCATAGTAAATATTATTAAGACTGCATAGTACTCTAGCAAGTAATGACACCAAGAAGTTGTAAAATAGAGCTGCATGCAACAATACTTACATTAATAATAGTCAGTGCCATGATAATTATACCAAGTATAGGATGAGCTTTCTGAAAGTTTGTGTCACCAATCTGGAGAATAAAAAGAGGGCATTTAAGAAATTTGCCAACACAGCATCCAGAACACTCTGTATGTACTTCCAATGCATACCAGATCCCCCAAAACCAGATCTTGACCCAATTTTCTTGGGTTGTACATCCTGTGGACCCTAACTAATTAGCCCTGATCCCCTAATTTTATGAAGCCATAAATCCTAAGGTTGCATCATTTCACTTAATAAGTCAATGAAAAAAAAAATGGCTGGTACAACCCCCACCCCCATCCAATTAATAGGAAATGAAATTAGCTAAGCATCTTTATATTCATGGGCAAAAATGATTATAGTAAACAAAACCTACAGACTGAGTAATAGTGGGTTCAACCATTTCCACTTGTCCATGAAGGAAAAAAAATCTTTTCCACCAAAAAGGCCCACTCAATTTTTGCCCAGCCATGCACAAAGGGTGAAAGGTTGTCCTTTAAGGAGCTGAGAGGACAGTATTATCAATTCCCATCCACCTGTCCAGCAAAGTCCCTCAAGGAATGAGTAGTGTTCTTGTGGGACATTAGTGGATACAAGTGGACATGGCTAGCTGTTGATAAGCATCTGACTTTAAATCAAATGTACACTGTACTTGTACACATTCATGGATGAAAGTAAATGTATCTTTCAATATAAAAAAAAGTAGTTAACATGCTCTATCTTCTGTACAACTGAATATAAACGTATTCCAAAAAAACTAAAGGTGTTGTTTCCTTCTTTTTTTTGTAATATTACTGTATGAAACAATGCATGTACTGTATGTATGTACATACATGCATGTGTGCATGCATACACATGTGTTGTGTGTGTGTGTGTGTGTGTGTGTGTGTGTGTGTGTGTGTGTGTGTGTGTGTGTGTGTGTGTGTACTATCCAGTCATGATAAGATGGAAAGGTTAAAGATCAAATGGAAGAGACAGCTGAATAGATTTAGGTGTGCATTAAACTCATTGAAGTGCAACAAGATTTATGCATGTCAGGTGGCAACTTAAATAGATGCACATCTAAATGCACACAGTAGGCCTTTCAACTTAAATAGATGCACATCTAAATGCACACAGTAGGCTTTTCAACTTAAATAGGTGCACATCTAAAAGCACATAGTAGGCCTTTCAACTTAAATAGATTCACATCTAAATGCACACAGTAGGCCTTTCAACTTAAATAGGTGCACATCTAAATGCACACAGTAGGCTTTTCAACTTAAATAGGTGCACATCTAAAAGCACACAGTAGGCCTTTCAACTTAAATAGGTGCACATCTAAATGCACACAGTAGGCCTTTCAACTTAAATAGGTGCATATCTAAAAGCACATAGTAGGCCTTTCAACTTAAATAGGTGCACATCTAAATGTACACAGTAGGCCTTTCAACTTGAATAGATGCACATCTAGATGCATACAGTAGGCCTTTCAACTTAAATAGGTGCACATCTAAATGCACACAGTAGGCCTTTCAACTTGAATAGATGCACATCTAGATGCACACAGTAGGCCTTTCAACTTAAATAGGTGCACATCTAAATGCACATAGTAGGCCTTTCAACTTAAATAGGTGCACATCTAAATGCACACAGTAGGCTTTTCAACTTAAAATGTTTCAAAATAGAATTGGCTTGAATTTTCCTATTGAAATTAATAATTTGAAACACAAGTAATATGTTTACACTATTTATTGATAATTCCAACAAAGAATATTTATTTATATGTGACTCCATACATTGAAGAATGTTTCCAATATTTTCATGATAATCTGTATTCCTTGTTAAGCAATCTATATGGTATTACATGGTGTATATGTACTGAACCTTAACACATTGCTTTAGAAGAACTGACCATCAATAGTATTAATAGGTATTACATGGTATATATGTACTGTACTTTAATACATTGCTTTAGAAGAATTGACTATCAATAGTCTTAATGTGTGTACTATTTCATTTTCTACAAAAATATATGCAATACAAGTCATGATGTTTAAAAAATATAAAATATAAAGGGAGACAACAGAGTGTCATTTGTCTGGCCTTTCCATTTTTATAGTTTGCTTGTTATTGTGAGATTTTAGAGCGACAAATTATAAAAATGAAAAAAGGATTGAGGAACTCAGTTTCCCTGCCTGTCTCATTATTATGATGGAAAAGTAAGACCCTTGATCTCTAAGTCACCAAGTTAATCCTTTTAATCCAAAAATATGTGCACAACTTCATCCTCCTCAAGCAACCTTCAGGCTACAATAGATGGAATCTCTCTTTCTCTCAGCTATGTTGGCAGCTATGGCAACAGTGTCAACTAATGTCAAAGTTTTGGAAACCGAAATCTCGAAAACTACTGGAAGGAATGAGATGAAACTTGCTATATTTAATGCTTTTCTTCCATCAAACTTTGAAAAAGATGATACACGTTTCTTTCCTATATTACTGTCACTTTCTGGCTTAGGGAAACCTTGGTCCTACATTTTTTTAAAACTCAAACATGTTTTATACACTTTAGTTTTTCCCCTGAAAGTACTGTCTCTCTTTCAAAATGAAAACCAGCTCATAAAAAACAAATTTTATGATGACCATTCTATTGCCATTTTATTTTTTGTTTGATCGACTGAGCGAGATAGAGAGAAAGAGGGCTGTTTTAACAGAAATACAATAAAATAGTTTTCAGCTGTACATGCTTATTGCATAACACATTACAAATTTTAAAAAATATAAAAAATCTCAAAGACAAGGAAAGTAGAAATGAATTTTATTTATTTATGCAATTTAAAAGAAAATCAGCTACAGTTTACAATATTTCTTGAAAATAACTTGTTCAAGCTTTCAAGAATGGTGCAACAAGAATGACAACCCTGGAATCCATGCTGGATCATCAGGTCTGCATGTGAGTTATATATCTCGTCCATCGCAGACCTTATGGTATTAGCACGAGTCAATGGATCACTCATACTGCATGTACATGGCATGGACATGCACAGCTTTTTCCATTTTCCATGAATCTGGACTTTATGATAATCTTCTCCATGCATGCACCACGTGCATGATACGTGTGTGGAAAATGCTGAATCCATGATGACTGTACTGTAAGTAAAGTGCCTTGCCCAAGGTCACACCTCAGTAGCTGATCCATGTATGCCCCATGTCCATGATACATGCATGGAAAATGTTGAACCCACAATGACTGCACTGTAAAATGTTGAACATACAATGACTGTACTGTAAGTAAAGTGACTTGCCCAAGGACACACCTCAGTAGCGAATCCCAGCTCATCCAATAGTGATCTATGTCTGGGTTTTTTCACACTGTTCTTTAACATTAGGTAAACATTTCCACTGGGGTTGAGATCAGGCCTTTGAGGCTCGTTGTTCATTCTTTCCCATTCTTCTGTCTCTCTTGAGTGATGCATAGGTGAATTAAGATCTTGGCATAGCCGTGGTTTCTCCAGGATATGCTTCACAACAACAGTTCAATTTCATCGGTGTCAATATACTTATTACTGATCACATTACCAACTAGAAGAGCCAGACTGCCAACACCATAAAATGTAATACAAATCCACACCATCATCTTCAACTCTCTTCTTTGGCTGAGACATTGGCCTGACCACTGTCATCTAATGAGCATGTATTACTATATTCCAATCACACTGGACACTCCATCCAATCTTTCCCTAGCACCACAATCTTTCCCCAGCAGTGTCTGTGAGGTTGTGACCATGTGTGTGGTGATGTTATTTGACAATGCTAAGTCTACCATTTTTTTGTTTGTAAGTATATTCAATGCTTCATGGAAAACAGATGGTATATTCTTTTATTCAGATTTGAATTTCCAGTCATTTGCTATAGGATGATTTGAAAAGATAGCTTATTCTCATTTGGATGATGACAGTTTTGGGGGGTCATGCACACTGACCCACCTTGGGATCTCAAAACACACTTTTTGAACCTCAATAACGCTCCAACACTGGGAATATGGCAAGTATGTCACCACACACATGGTCACAACCTCACAGACAGTAAACACAAAAATACACCAAGTTACTGTCTTTAAAGTCCATTGGACAGTGGAATGTAGTTTTAATTACATGCAGTCTTTGCTGCTTTCAATAGTTCAGTAGTTGGTTTGACGGTAATGCAAGTTTAATTTGTGTTCACAAATATGCCTACACTTTTCGGATGTGCATCCACGTCTATGTTGGCGCAAGCAATGGCCAAAGTCACTAAAAGTGATAAAACCTGTAAGATGGCAATGAATATCCATTTCAAAACAATGAATATGGCAATGAAAACATTCAAGATTTGTGGTAATCGGTCGAGCTGCTAAAGTCTTTGACTGCCGCTATTGTAACGTATTTTCGAGGTTAAAGTCACACCTAATTTATTTTCAGGCTGAATTAATGAAAAAAGGTACTAATTTATGCAAATACACTATTTGTCATTTGATTAATGATTTAATACTTTTAAGTTATTGAAATTCTATGGTGCAGTTCATTTCAGGTTAACCAGATATTCAAACATGTTAATGTTTTCATGAGTTACTTGAGCATATGATAAAACGTTTATTGCAATAATGTTAATGTCCAAGGAAAATATGAGAAAGTTAAGTGGCAAAACTTTCTAAGCAAATAAGATTATCTCATTTTCTTTTAGCGCTTCTAGTGCAATATATACTACAATTTTCCTTTGTCCCTTTTTAACTGTTGTGTGTCCCCCAAATCTGGAGGGTAAGGGACACAATGTCCCCTGACTTTGGGATCCTAGGACAAGGTGCAACACTGCATTAGAGATTGAATTGTGCTGTTGTTCAACCTACCAAAATGATCATGTTTTGAATTTTATATCTGGAGTAAAAATCCAACTTCAAAATTGCCGCTGATCACAAACTTTAATAAAGTTGGCTTCAACATTCTCATTCAATGTAGTGAGTGATGTGTGATAAGATTTGTTCTTCAACATGCATCTCATTGATGTACTTAACTTCAGACAAATTGGGTTGTTCCATTTATTAAACTTTAACTATGCAAATTAGCCTAATGGGCTGTCCCTCAGTAGTGCTCAAAGAATTTGACATGACACATCACCCTACCTATTGTGGGCCAATTTAGTAAATCTTTGAAAGGTGTCTGTTTTTCTCTGACCGCCTTATCTTTTAATTGCCTCTAAAACAGCTGTATAAACTTCCCAGAGGATAGTTTTACATAAGTTCTGAGCAAGACTGTTTACTGTTTATACATACCTCAGATATGGGCATATATCATGGTGTCAAGAAACATTTTTATTATATTTTTTTTTGCAAATTTTTTTTCTCGATAAGATTGCTGAAAATCATGTTTTTCGATAACTTATTCTCATTTGGATGTTGTTGATTTTGGGGGGTCACGTGCACTGACCCCACTTGGGACCTCAAAACACACTTTTTAGCCTCAAAAAAACCCCAACACTGTCTGGGAATATGGAAAGTATGGAGCACTACAGATAAATCCCATAGAATGCAAATGTCACTGGATTGTTCTCCTGGACACACTTCTGGGTTTAGACTGCTTAATCAAGTTGGTAATTTCCTGCAAAGACTAATTCACTTTAACAATTCTGGAAAGTTTGTTCCTACCCATCTTTGTGATGTAACTGCAAATCTTATGGTGTGATGTTTGTTTTCTACATTACCTATCTCACAAATTCTTTGAAACAATGTACAAATTGTAGATGGATTACAGTAAAATATGACTATAATGAGGGAAGCCAGGGCAGCTCAGTTGGTAGAGCATCAGACTTGTAATCCAAGAGTCACAGGTTCGATACCCGCCTGCCTCGGTGTGTCCTTTGGAAAGGCACTTAGCTCCCATTTCTTCAGCACCATATAGCCAATAATGAGGTAAAAGTGTCATTAAAATATATATATATATATAACAAACACAGATATGCATGTTTTATATGAATTGGCTCCAATTCCCTGACCAACTGTCTTATTATTTCTAATTAAAATGTTCAGATACAATTAATTTTATTTTAGTACAAAGTAGTTTTATGGTCACCACATTTCCAATTGCACAATTCTGTAACCATTTATAACGAATCCCCTTAAACCTCTTCATCAATGCAACAGAGCATATGCATGTTGTCCTTCAGCCCCATAATTGTGTCATTGATAACTGAGCTCTAATTGGGTTACTAAAAAGTGCAAGCAGTGCATTGCTTACAGCAATAGAAAGGCTGTGTAATATAGATAGGGATTCTAAAGGGATAATAAATTAAAAGGCAGTGTAATATAGATAGGGATTCTAAAGGGATAATAAATTAAAAGGCCGTGTAATATAGGTAGGGATTCTAAAGGGATAATAAATGAAAAGACCGTGTAATATAGATAGGGATTCTAAAGGGATAATGAATGAAAAGGCTGTGTAATATAAATAGGGATCCTAGAGGGATAATCAACTATAGCTGTATTAGTGATAAGATTTCAGCCTACAAAACACAAATTGCAAATGTACACTCATTATTATTCACATACACCATGTACCTTGTTTTAATATTTTTAAACATTATCTTTACGTATATATGGTTTTCACTTTATGCTTGCTTAGTATGAATTTAGGAGGAAAAAATATTTTCAAAATTCACTGCATGGACACAATGATCTACAGATATAACTTGATTTTTTAGGTCTCGACGACTTCATTATAAAAGTGTTTTACTGTGATTCCTAATGCTCTTGAGAACCTCAATGATTTTATATCCTTCAGAATCACGGATATGATGGTCTGTTGTTTCAACACTCAGTTTTTTTTCTGTGACCCATCATGTTGGATTGTATTACTGCAAAGTGCAGACAACACAGATTTCTGGACAGTATTTGTGCTAAACATACCATATATACTTGCTTATATGTCAAGTCCAACTGCAAACAACATAGACCCTGATCTGATGTTGTATAATGCACCAGCAGATCAGGGTCTAAGATGTTTGTTCTAGTGATTACTCTTAAACAAACTGCATAGATCCAGATCTGCTGGTGCATTATGCAACAGCAGATCTGGATCTGTGCAGTTTGCAGTAGGACTTGACTTATAAACGAGTATATATGGTAGATACTCCCTTACCTAGCAATTGTCATAGTTTCGTATGGGAAGAATAGCAAATTATTAATGACCTACCTCTCTATAAACACCAACATCGATGAATATGATAACAAAAGATACAGCCACAAGAAAGAGCACTAAAACCATGCAGGCACGATGAATCTGAAAAAGAAAACAAAAATGTCCAAGAATATATGCTTAAAGGTGGGGGTAGGGTGGGAGAGTGCACTATTGTGATACCCTTCAACTATCTATTAAACAACACTGGTGACAGACAGTTGTTCCTTACACAGTTTTGGGCTGCTACTGCATTTGAACTTTACTGTCTGTATGCCTGGTGAATGGATGTCAATGCCTGTGCTTAGGTATTATGATTTAGTTAGGCATTGATTATTTACACCCTTTTGACATTTTAGCTAAAAGTGAAAATCTTGAAGAATTATAAAGGTAACCACTGAAGTTATCTAGCTGAAATTTAAATGCCAACACTTAAAATCTGATTTTTCATTTTGTATCACTTATAAAGCATGTTAATTTAATTTTTTATCAATTATAAAGCATGTTAATTTCATACTGTATCAATTATAAAGCATGTTAATTTCATTTTGTATCAATTATAAAGCATGTAAACTTCATTTTGTATCAATTATAAAGCATGTTAATTTAATTTTGTATCAATCATAAAGTATGTTAATTTCATTTTGTATCAATTATAAAGCATGTTAATTTCATTTTGTATCAACTATAAAGCATGTTAACTTCATTTTGTATCAATTATAAAGCATGTTAATTTCATTTTGTATCATTTATAAAGCATGTTAATTTCATTTTGTATCAATTATAAAGCATGTTTACTTCATTTTGTATCAATTATAAAGCATATTAATTTCATTCTACAGCAGGCTGTCACTTCTAGGATTATGAACCAGCAGAACCTAGCACAATAAACATTCAATAAAATGATGTCATTCAATAGAAATTATGTAATTCAATACAAATGTCATTTTATAGAAACATTCAATAAAATGATGGGATTCAATAAAAATGATGTAATTTTATTGAAACATTCAATAAAATGATGTAATTCAACAGAAATATTGTAATTTTAAAGAAACATTCAATAAAATGATGTAATTCAATAGAAATGATGTAATTTTATAGAAACATTCAATAAAATGGTGTAATTAAATAGAAATGATGTAATTCAATAGAAATGATGTAATTTTATAGAAACTTTCAATAAAATGATGTAATTCAATAGAAATATTAAATAAAATGATGTAATTCAATATTTACCTGAAACCAGACTTTTTCACCACATAATTTGGACTTGGGCCAAACAGGTTTGTAGAATCTTGGCAGGATTATTCCAATGCTGGCAAGTAAGATCCAACCAATAATCATCAGAGATCCTGCATGGTAAGAAAGTATACCATATATATATCCAACCAACAAACATCAAAGATCCTGCATGGGAAGAAAGTATACCAAATAAATCCAACCAACAATCATTAAGGATCCTGCATGGGAAGAAAGTATACCAAATAAATCCAACCAACAATCATTAGGGATCCTGCATGTGAAGAATGCATACCAAATAAATCCAACCAACAATTATTAGGGATCCTGCATGGAAAGAAAGTACACCATATATATCCAACCAACAATCATTAGAGATCCTGCATGGAAAGAAAGTATACCAAATAAATCCATTACCAACAATCATCAGGGATCCTGCATGGAAAGAAAGTATACCAAATAAATCCAACCAACAATCATCAGGGATCCTACATGGGATGAAAATACACCATATATAACCAACCAACAATCATTAGGGATACTGCATGGGAAGAAAGTATACCATATATAACCAACCAACAATCATTAGGGATCCTGCATGGAAAGAAAGTACACCATGTATATCCATGCAAAATTAACACCTAAATATAAACAGCATAGACCCTAATCTGTTGACAGCACAAAATTCAGAGGCAGACCAGTCTGTATGCTGTTTGCTTGAAATCAGCATAGATCCTGATGTACCTGTCCATTATGAGACAGCAGATATCAATGTGTTTACTGTTTGCAGTTGGGAGCACTTGATATACCAACAAACATGGTATCAGTTCAACTTGGGTAAGTTTCTAAAAATTGCATTATCCTTAATAATTTTGTGAAATCAGAGTTGGTAAGAATTAGAATTTTGATGTGAAGATTATAATATCCATTTCATCTTGAAATGATAATCTTTCATAATGTTAATCCTGTGTCATCGAAATCATAGTGACTTAAACATTTGTTGATTATAGCGATCCCTCACATGCTTTTGCATGCAGGAGTGAGCTGTACTGTACTATTAGGACAGCTTTATATATGTTCCTAAGCAACCTTTTAGTAAACTGGGTCTTTCTTGTAGTATTCACCCCTTCTCATACACTCATCTAGCATCCTAGCATGAATTTGGATGAAGCTGGGCCTGGTCATGATCACTATGGAAAGTACGTCGGGTTTCAGTTCTTATCTCTAGAATGGTGCAGGTTTAACATTGGAAAAGCCTATCACTCTGAGTGTAAATGGATTTAATAATCTTGGCATTGGAGTATAGAAGGATGCTTTGAAAATTGAAAACATTCAAAAGGATTGAATAATATTCAAATGGTTAGCATTACTGTGCTTTTATTTAGCTAAATCTAGTTAGATGTACAAGCTGTGGAGGGTACTTGAGAAAACTATAACTGTCTAAAAAATAGAGCTAAATGAAAAACTAATTTTAGTCCTTCTGTGTTAAATCCAAATCACTGTAACCTGCTATCAAACTGACCTACACCATTTGTTCTAACAACTCTATGGCAAGACAAGAACTTGCTTAACACAGTAGGGCACCTAGATAGAAATTACTATATACAGTAATATAAAGACCTACGATTGATAACTTCAACATTTTTTATGTCATTTTGACAATATACTTATGATCTCTTCTACAGTCACTGATAATTTTATCAAAAAGAAATATACTGGCTGTAAATATACATATGGTAGTGTAGGTAGATCATTCTGTTCTTCCAAGGGGCCAATTACAGCATTATGGAAAGCTAATGAATGTATATGCTGTTTTGATTCGACTAATCTATCTAAAATTAGAATTTTCACTCCTAGTAGCTATGGTAAATTTTTCTGATGGACATTTTTCCATAAAATTAGCTTAACATAATTTAGCTAACCATATGTAAAATGTAAGCCATACTGAATTATATTTGGGAGTAAGTTCATAGTGTTGCTCAAGATACAATATTTACCTATGTATAATGTGCACCCAGCCTGATCTATAAATACATTATGCAATGCCAGGCCTGGAGATAAAAAAAAAATCCTGAGCTTGAGCTTTGTAATCAACCAATCACAAGAGACTTTACTTTTGCAACATCATTTTTGATTGGCTGATAAAGAAACTCAGACTCAAACTCAAGCCCAAAAATTTTTGATTTTCAACTTTGACCCCATATTCTCAAAAAATGGTTAAACAAGAAACTGAAGCTCAAGGACAAAACTTTGACACTTTGTAACTTTCATCAGAATAAAGTAAGTATCAGAGAACTTTCAGAATTTTTTGTTCATTCAAGCCCCTTGCCTAGGCTGCTACATTTTACTGACCTAGTTTAACTCCAATTATCCTATCTGAATTTGGGTGTTTGCATTTGGGCTCAAGTTTTGTGCTCAAAAAGTGTCAAAATTAAGGGGCCATATCTGGATCTCTACTATTTGTAAGGGGCCAGATCTTGGTCTTTGCTATTTGTAAGGGACTATATCTGGATCTCTATTATTTGTAATGGGCCTGATATGGGTCTTTACTATTTGTAAGATCTGGGTCTGCTATTTGTAAGGGGACTGATCTGGATCTTTGCTATTTGTAAGGGTCTAGGTCTGGATCTTTGCTATTGGTAAAGGGACTGATTTTCTGTCTTTGCTATTTGTAAGGGGCCAGATCGAGGTCTTTGCTATTTGTAAGGAGCCAGATCTGGGTCTTTACTATTTGTAAGGGGCCAAATTTGGATCTTTGCTATTTGTACGGGGCCAGATCTGGGTCTTAGCTATTTGTACTTGGATGTGCTTTGTACATAAGAAGATACAGTAAATGTTTATATCAAGGTGCAGGACTATAAAGACAGCTGACAAAAGTAACATAAATTCATTGTGCGGTCTTAGGACATATAGAACATTATACAATAGAACTTGATAAAACTTGGCCCTGCAAAAACAAGCAGTCTCACTGCCTCTGCTACACATATGCTTTGTGTAAAAATGGTCATACTCTATCTTAGTTTAGTGAAATCATGTGCCAATTGACGAGTTGCCAAACTAATCCATCTACCACCATCCATCAGTCATTACTTTTTATTTTAAATTCTAAATTACTCTGACCAATCTCATGCCTGGCAATGTATGAATTGCTATGTAATCACATTCAGGTACTGAGCTTGTCGAAATCTGTGGCAGCAAGGTTCCCTGATCGTCTGACACCTAGGTAGTTTTTACTATATAACATGTAAGAATTCAAATTGTTAGAAACTTAACCATCTTCCAAATGACTTTTGTAAACATTTCACCATCAACTGAAAATTGCTGTCTCAAAAAGTGATACATTTTTCAAAATAAAAAACTATGCCAATGAGTCGGCATGGTTATTTTGGTTCTAGTGATTCATCGATTATGATCACTGGCCAAACTCAGCAGTCCTCATCATGGTTGGTAGCTTTTTTGTAGGCAGATCAAGAAAAGAAACAAGAGTACCAAGAATATCACATTAAAGTCCATCCTGTGTTCAACAGTCCTCTGTATAGACACTAGTAGAGCATGGCTGACTCTGGAGATTGCTAGCCAACGGGTCTCAATGACCTGGACCTTTGGACAAGGTCTTGAACGAAAATTACTGTGCAGAAATCATTATTATTTTATTCGACTTTCCATGTATATGACCTTTAACCTCTAGACTCCAGAATCTATATAGGTTACTTTATCACTCTAAGTACAAACCATCCACAAAGTTTGGTCAAGAAACTTACTCTAGAACAAAAGTTGATCTGCAAGACCCATTTTTCTTTCAGTCACAATGACCAGGACCTTTGACCTCAAGATCAATAGACCTCTTCCATACCTAATGTGTAAGCCCTCCACAAATCTTGGTCAAGGTTGTCTAGAACAATATTTATTGTGAAAAAAACACTGTTCTTCTTTCAGTCAGAGATCTTTGACCTTTTGATCCCCAAATCAAAAGACTTCTTACCCAATGAGTTAAGTCATCAACAAACTTTGGTGATGGTACATGGTTGTTAGACTAAAATGTTTGCACTTTTCTGCTTTAAGTCACAGTGACCTTGATCTTTGACCTTTTGACACCAAAACTGACAGACTTTGTTCCTACCCCAAATGCAAGAGACCCACAAAGTTTGGTCTAGTCTGATGTTATTGTGCAGAAACCAGTTTTCTTCTTTCAGTCATAGTGACATTGACCTTTTGACCCCAAAATCGACAAACATCCTCCTTACTCCAAGTGCAAGTCATCCACAAAGTCTGGTAACTGTAGCTGGTGGAGAACTTAAGTTATTATAAGGAAAGAATATACAGAACAGTACAAGTCCAAAATGTTTACAAATGTTAAAAATGTTAAAAAACAAGAGTTCTTTGAAGGAACTGATGCTCTACTCCCTGAAAAGAATTTCCAGGAATTTAAGATAAGACCATTTCTTCTTTTTAACTGCTTAGTGTTGAAACCATCTGATATTCTTCAGCAATAAAAAAATGTCCAAATTTGCTGCTGTGGTGGATATATTTGATGTCAGATTGGCACTATTTTCATTTAGGACCAAGTAGACATCATTAGAAATCTTTTGGTGAAAACCCCATGTCAATATGACCATCTATTCAGGGGGAGTAGTGACAAGAAGATTTTCAAGATGGCCATCATGGCAGCCTTATTGGATTTACATTTGTCACCATTTTCATTCAGGACCAACTAGGTATCATAAGAAGTCTATTGGTGAAAACTCCATGTTGTTATAGCCATCCATTTGGGAGGAGTAGAGATAACAATATTTTCAAGATGGCCACCACAGTGACCATATTGAGTGTCAGTTTGCATCATTTTCCTTTAGGACCAACCAGACACTATGAGAACTCTTCTGATGAAAACCCCGTCAAAATGACTTTTCAGTTAAAATGAGTAGCAATAAATAGATTTTCAAGATGGCCACCATACTGGACATCAGATCAGCACCTATTTAATGTAGGACCAACAAGACATCGTAAGAAGTCATTTTATGAAAACTCTATGTTCATATGACTTTCCGTTAAGGAGAAGTGATGATAACAAGATTTTCAAGGTGGCTGCCATTGTGGCTATATTTGATATTAGACTGGCACCATTTCCATTTAGGACCAACAAGACATCATAAGAAGTCTTTTGGTGCAAGCACAATGTCTATATGACCAGCCATCTAGGAGAAGTAGAAATAACAAGATTTTCAAGATGGCCATTGTGGTGGTCATATTGGAGGTCAGATTGGCACCATTTTCAGTTATGACCAATTAGACATAATAAGAAGCCTTTCAGTGAAACCCCATGTTGATAAGACAATCATTCAGGAGAAGTAGTGATAAGATTTTCAAAATGGCCACTGTGGTGGCCATATTAGATGTCCAAGCAACACCATTTTCATTTAGGACCAACTAGACATAAAGAAGTCTTCTGGTGAAAACCTCATGTCAGTATGTCCATCCATCCAAGAGAAGTAGCAATAACAAGATTTTCAAGATGGCCACAGTTTTGGCCAAGTACGAGTGGCACCATTTTCATTTATGACCAACTAGACCATGAGATGAATGTGTTTGTTAAGTTTCATTGGCAATCCTCCAAGTAGTTTAGGAGGAGTAGCAATAACAAACTTGTGTTAACAGATGGACGTACGATGGACAACAGACTATCACATAAACTCTCCTGGTCTATGACCAGTAAAGCTAAACAAACTTGAAAAATTGCTGCAATGGCTTAAAAAATCGAATTAGGTCATTTACATATGAATACAGATAAGCCTATCAAGTTCCATTTGTGAACCTCAGGTGTTTTTTAAAATCTTGCTAACAAGGTTTGTGTCAAAAACGTCTTAGTACGAAAGTTAAAAATCATGTAAACAATTGCTGCAGTGGCCTGATAATCTAATTATGTCTACATATGAATACAAATAAGCCTATAAAATTTTATTTGCCTGCCTCAAGTGGATTTTACCTAATTTTGCTAACAAGGTTTTTGTTATCTATGTATGATGTTTATATATTATTATAAATATTTAGGAAATTATAAATGTTTCTTGACTTTAATATTTGCTCAAACCTTAATATTATGGATAAGGTTTACATGTTTAGCTATTGTCCTTGAATTAGGTTGTTTACTTAGTATAAGGGTTCAAGGATAATTTTTTGGTAAATAAGCTGTTTATTTAATTTGAGGTCAGGGTTGATTTTGTTTACAGATAAAACTAGAATTTCCTTTAGAGTTGTGTGTTAAAAGTCACATACACCATATAATTTTCTAGAACATTCTTTCTTGTGACCTATCTTTATATATACCATGCTTAGTGGACAGTTTTCAGTTTTGACCTTACCATCAGTCTTTAAAGAGCCATTACAGTTGTGAAAAATCATTCAAATTCTGAGAGAGGAATTATTTTAAATATTCATTGGATTATAAAAGTGCTCACAGACTTTTGGATTTTGATTTGATGATTTTGTGATTTATGTGAACTTATTCTACGATATTCTGGAGTACTTCATTTTGGCACATCAGCACATTAAGGTCTACTGGCACATCAGGACATTAAAGACTATTGGCACATCAGCACATTCAAGGATACTGAAATTCATTCGGAACATTCTATATTTAAGACTTGTGATTAGGACACTTAGGATTATTTGGATTATTGGACTTTAATTCATGTTACTGTAAGTGTCTTTTGATTTTCATTTTAATTATCTTGAAATAAATTGCTTCTTGATTTTTACTTGATTTGTTGGTTTCACTTTCTTTCTGTTACATTTTACTTGGACCATGAGTTGTAAGATATCAATATCTTATTCCATAAAGTACAAAAATGTGTTTAAAAGATATAAACATTGTTGTAACGGCCTGAAATCCAATCAGGCCATCTACATATGCTTACAAAATATGCTGGACAAATTTAGTTCATGTATGTTTAGAGGTTTTTGCACAATCTTACTAATAAGCTTCTCTGGCTGGATGGAAGGACAGACTGGATTAGGGGCATACAATATATGAATATATATGAATAAGCCTGCACTTACATTGGGAGGATGGGGGTCATACAATATATGAATATATATGAATAAACCAGCACTTGCATGGGAGGAAGGGGGGCATACAATTTATGAATATATATGAATAAACCAGCACTTGCATGGGAGGAAGGGGAGCATACAATATATGAATAAACCTGCACTTGCATAGGGGGATGGGAGACATACAATATATGAATATATATGAATAAACCAGCACTTGCATGGGGGGATGGGGAGCATGCAATATATGAATATATATGAATAAACCAGCACTTGCATGGGGGGATGGGGAGCATGCAATATATGAATATATATGAATAAACCAGCACTTGCATAGGGGGATGGGAGGCATACAATATATGAATATATATGAATAAACCAGCACTTAAGTTGGGGGATGGGGGGCATACAATATATGAATAAACCTGCACTTGCATGGGGGGATGGGGGGCATGCAATATATTAATATATATGAATAAGCCTGCACTTACATTGGGGGAGGGGGGCATAAAATATATGAATAAACCTGCACTTGCATGTACTTCTGATACCTTAGCATGACTGATATCACAAAACTGCGTGCATCAAACATATATCAAAAAACCAGCCTGATCATGTAAAACCAACATTTGAATGCTTATCACACAAAGATGATCAATTAAAGAAGGCCCCTAGGGGCCGTCCATAAATGACGTCACGCACCTAGGGGGGGAGGGGGTCACACATTTGTGACGATGTGTGATGAGGGGGAGGGGGGTGTTTAAGAAATGTGATGTCACATCAAAATGCGCAACTTTAAATAAAAGTTCCACTTAATTTTTTGATTGCTTACAATTTATTTAATGACGTTTTAAGTAGCTTCACGCGTGTCGTGCATGAGCTCAAATTAAGATGGACTCGTCTTCGAATTACCAACACCCCTACTAGCCCCAATAGTGGCTTTTTCCAAATAGTATTCTTCCGTTTCCAGTCCGCTGGTGTCGACAAAGCGAGGTTGAAATGATCTTTTTCTCGCCAAACTTACTTAGTGATAAGCAAACTTTCTGCGATATTTCGTCCAGCGAACATTTTGAGTTTTGAAAGTGATTTTAATTGACTCAACGTCCTTTTGTGAGTACATCCGATTAACTTGATATTGATTCTTAATTTAAACTATGAATTACTCAATGGCATGTTCCGGCAGACACGTGTGTCAAGCTAGCAGCAAAAATAAAAATCCACAAAAATAAACCTCCAACTGTTAACGCGGTTGGTGAAAATAGGTTTGTTTTTTAGGGGAGTAAATGACGTTTGTAGTAATGTATAATACAAATTTTTTTACATGCATACTTTACAGATTTCTTGGAGATAACTTTAGAGTTTGCTGGTTTTTGGTGCACCCTGATATAAGTGAGAGTGTATCACACCTCCAAGTGTTAAGATGGGTTGTGAAAATGGGTGTGTTGTTTAGGGGAGTTCATGAAGTTTTGATATCAGTTGATTTTATTTATGTAGCTGCCTGTTTCTGGTGGAAGATTTATATTTAGGTTTTTATTTTTGTGGATTTATATTTCTGCTGCTAGCTTGACACACGTCAGGCAGACAGCCAGATTCTCCGGCGTTTAATGAGAAAATAATAACACTCTTGTTTGATATTTTTATATATAGTTTTAAAATATAAATAAAAAAAAAACATTGCTAATTTTGTAAAGAAGTTTTAATTTTTCTGCTACTTTTTTAATTTTAAACTTTTTTGTGCTATAAAATTAAATTTAAAAAGTTTGATAGAAAAATAAATAATTTATAAAGGTTGATATTTTTCAGATTTCTGTTATAAAAGATCCTACATTTAAGAAATAGAATAATTAAAGTTTATATATATAAAGTTTATATTACAAACAGAATAAATTAAAGTTTATATTATACCAATAATAATCCCAAATTTTTTTTTTGTGAAGAATTGACCGCTACGATGGATAAAAGTAAAATGTTCCAGTGTCTTTTTGAGGCGTACGTGCTGGCATATCCTACAAAGAGCAGAAAGATTTGCCAAGAAGAACTGGTTCCAAAGTGGAATGGAATAAAAAATGATGCAGATTTGCAAGTTAAAGTTGATCACTGGTTGCAAGAATTAAAAACAATTGCCACCACAAAAAAAGGATCACTTCTGACGTTTTGGGCTAAACAAACATCATATGCCGATACAAAAAACTCCAAAAAAGTGCTTGTGGCAAATCCTGAGAATTCTGTGTCGCAGTCTGATGGACAAGTGACCAATGCTCAGGCTGATGATTCAGTGCCTACTACTAGCAAGTCAACAGCATCAAGAATTGCTACAGCCCAGCTGCATTTGCAGTATGAGATTGACATTCTGAATTCTGATCTCGTCGGCTTGTACGAACGACAAAAACGTGGAATGCTAACACAGGAACAGGATGTAGAACTGAAAGAGAAGAATAAGAAAAAGAGTGAATTGGAAAACCAGCTGAAGAAGAAGAAGGATGATCAAAAAAGATCACAGAAAGCAAGAGACGAGAAGAAAAGAAAATTGAATGCTCTGTTTGAAGAAAATCCAGAACTACTCACATCTCTGAACGTCAGTGCCAAGCCTGGTAGGCAGAGAATTGAGGAAGATCAGCCTTCATTACTGGAAACTATTGTGGATATTGCTATGCATGGATTGGCATCGCATGAAAGAAGGCAGAGCGATGTATACAGAAGCATAAAAACATTAGATCAGCTGACTGAACAGTTAAAGCTGGATGGCTTTACAATCAGCAGAAGTGGGCTCTACCTTCGTCTTTTACCGAGGCGCAGTTCATCTCTTGAAGGACAGTGTCATGTGTCAACGGTCCCAGTGAAACTAATTAGAGCACAGAACGATCACCATGCCAAACATATCGATGGTTTGTTTTGTACGGCAATAATAAAACACTTGGAAGAGTTGGCGTCCATGCTAGGACCGAACGAAGTGTGCTTTGTGAATCAAGATGACAAAGCTCGTGTTCCAATCGGGTTGACCGCTGCTAACAAGCAAAGTCCATTGCTGATGCACGTCGAGTACAGAGTCAGCTTGCCTGACCATGATTGGGTTGTTGCTGCAGGACACAAGCTAATTCCTTCGGTCTATGCTGGAATCCAAATTCAGTCCAATGGTCTAGGAAACCGAGAAGCTGTTGGTTATTCGGGACCAACCTACATAGCAATCAGATCGGGAAAACACTCGTCATCAACAGCATTCAGCCATGGACTTGATTTCGAAAAACTGCTTTGTCTCAAGGAGTTTGACATCATTACAAGGAGTGGTATTGATCGCCTGGTGAAACCAATTTTAGTGTCGACAGTTGATGGTGGCCCGGACAAGAACCCGAGATACCAAAAAGTGATTAAGGTTGCAGTCCACCACTTTCTTCAGTACAATTTAGACGCTTTATTCATCACTACCAACGCTCCAGGAAGGAGTGCATTTAATAGGGTCGAGAGAAAAATGGCGCCGCTCAGTAAGGAACTTACTGGATTGATATTACCACATGACCACTATGGTAGTCATTTGAACGAAAGAGGAATTACCATCGACGCTGATTTAGAGAAGAAGAATTTTCAGTTTGCAGGAAACACTCTAGCCGAAATTTGGTCACAGTTGATAGTCGATAATTTTCCGACAGTGGCCAAATTCATCGATCCAACAGAATCTGAGCTCCATGAAAACAAGATGTTGTCCAGAGATCAGAAATGGTATGACGTCCACGTGCGAACAAGCCAATACTTGACACAAATTGTAAAATGCACCGACAACAAGTGCTGTTCGAAACCAAGAAGCTCCTATTTCAGTGTAGTAACAGAGAGATTTCTTCCTCCTCCTTTACCAGTTGTTCAAACAAGCGAAGGTCTGAAAATTCCAGAACGGACAATAGACGGAGCATCACATAAATTCCCATCTCTGTTTGCAGCTCAAAGTTTGAAAGTGGATGACATCCTTCCTCGCTCTTCAAATCCTTATAGATCAATTCCATATGATTTGTACTGTCCGTCAGTACAATCCGTGCTTGGCGATAGGATTTGCAAGAAATGTCACATATACTTCGCGTCGTTAGTCATGCTGCGCAGTCATTCTTTAACACACAAGCAGGAATCAATTATTCCGCCCAAACGCATCAGGCCACAGAGAGTCGCTGCACGTCGGCAACGTGAACTAATGGTTGTAATCGCAAATGAAGAAAATGGAGAGAGTGCAGATTGGATAGACGAAGAAGAGCTTGATCTGAATGGAATATCCATTCCACAGGATGAAGAGATCCATGCTCTCCCTATTTATTCCATGAAGGAACATTTTGCTTCGCCATAGGAGAATGGAGAAGCATAAATTTTGTATTTTTTGACTAATTGTTATTAAACATTTTTAATAATTCCAATGATTCTACCAGAGCTTTTCATTTTGTGGAATGCATAATGATTGTTATAATTCTACTCTCTCTATTCTTCTTCGTTCTACTACAAAGTTTCAAAGTATTTTTTTAGTTATAATTACTTTATTTGATAATTATAGGAGAATTTGAATACAATATTCTGAACATCTGCAGTTTTAGCTAGACAACGAATATTTTCAAAAGAATTTTATGCCAATTTCAGCTTTCCAGTGCCTCCTTTTTAATACATGTTTTCTCCTACAATATCAGAGTGCAGCGCCACACTAAATACATACTACAATGACAATAAAGTGATTTGAAACATGTTAATTTTCAAATAGGAAATACGGCTTTTTCGGGGGAGGGGGGGAGCAGAGCTTTGTGATGTCATATTTGAGGGGGGTCTGACTTTTTGTGATGACGTGTGACGAGGGGGGGGGGGAGGGGGTCAAAAATCGGCAAAAATCGCGTGACATCATTTATGGATGGCCCCCTACCATAAATAGTCAGACTAATTAATTAGGTACATATCATAACAGCAAATTGTATAGCAGTATCTTAAAATTCATTATTTTTATATACATACATATGTGTACTGATATATACTATAAAAATACAGGAAGGCATAAGCTTTTTTTCATGTATACTCTTATGAACCAATTTTTACCATGTACAATGTGGGAAGAAATTCTTACCATATTTCTTTTGTAATAAATCCATATCTGATAATAAGCATATTCCCCAGTTCTACATAACTTGCTACATGTTTACCGTATGTACTCACGTATAATCTGGGTCCAAATGCAAACAACATAGACCCTAATCTGCTTTTGCATAATGTGCCAGCATATCAGGGTCTACGTTGTTTGTTCTACTGATTAGTCCTTAAAAACTGCATAGACCCAGATCTGCCAGTGCATTATGCAACATAACTTGCTATATGTTTAGTTCAGAAAGATTTTACCAATAATAATCCCACCCTGTCAAAATATATAAGGCAGCTGCCTCCACTCCCTTGTCTAATTACAGGACAATTATTCTGTAGTTGGACATGATGAATTTTAAAGTCTCACCATGGACCTTAATTACAGACACTTTATTGGATGCTGCTGTGAGGTCCAACATGGATTTAAGATCTGCCTTCACTTCAGATACCTTTGGGTCAGTGGTATGCCGTCTCTTGGAAACTAAAATAATGAAAATACTTATACGAGATATGAAAGAAATCATATACTTCCACTAATGCAATGTCTCAAAGAAAAGAAATTTGTTGCATTTTGCATATGTGAAACATGTTCATGTTTTAAAAGCTGATACAAGATAACTGCACATAAAGTGGTAATTTTGTCTGACTCTAAACCAAACATGGTTGGATACCTAGGTAGTTTTCACTATATATAATACAACAATCCCTCACCATAAAGATATTCAAGAGAGCCATAAAAGCATACTGTATTATTGGTGAGGTTACCTTATATTAAGGGTATATTATAAACAGTATTATTATATAATGAAAAGGAACCCACAACATAACCATCTTATAAAAAGGACCACGTTATATTGAGGCCACTTATACTAAAGGATCACCGTATATACAAATTTAAGCAATATTACATTCAAAGGATCACTGTATATACAAATTTAAGCAATCTTACATTCAAAGGATCACTATATATACAAATTTAAGCAATATTACATTCAAACGATCACTGTATATACAAATTTAAGCAATATTACATTCAAAGGATCACTGTATATAAAAATTTAAGCAATATTACATTCAAATGATCACTGTATATACACATTTAAGTAATATTACATTCAAACGATCACTGTATAAACAAATTTAAGCAATATTACATTCAAAGGATCACTGTATATACACATTTAAGTAATATTACATTCAAAGGATCACTGTATATACACATTTAAGCAATATTACATTCAAATTTATGCTGCCACTGCCATAAATATAATAGCTTTGTCTTGCCATAACCTGCTTTTATAGGTTCAACAATAATTGCACACAAGCCTTTGATTAACTATGACTTGCTTTCTGCAGTCTAAATTGATCTCAAAATGTTTCATAATGAGGAAAAATATATGGCCCCTGTACCAAAAGAAGGTAACCTTTTTGTCTACTTATATGGATCACATAGTTATTGCATGGTTATGTGATGTTCTGTATAACTAGTATTGCTTGCAGGGATTTAACTTTTGATGTATTTGCATTAGGAAAAAGGGTTGACTCGTCAGCAAGACTCGTAATAATTACCCAAAATTAAAAAATTTAAAATCACCAATCATTCCTGAAACATATCCATTCTCCTTAAATGTTAAACCTGCTACAACATTTGTGATATAACAGATGGAGAATCATTGTAAGAAAGAATTTATGGCATTTCAAACTCTACATAGCAAGTAATTAGGACAAGATTTTAACATGTTAAATCTCTTTTAAGTCATAAAATCTCAATTTTGGTATACATATATCTGTATGCATCAGGTTTAATGGCACATCAGCACAATAATGGCTATATAGTGCTGATTAAAAGTTAGGTTACACAAATGTAAAGGTAAAAACTGCATAAAATTTTAGAAAGAAAACCCCTTCCAAAGAGATGTAAACATAATTTGAGTGTTGAACGCAAAACAACTGTAACTCAGTTTTTCTTAAATAAATTTAAGGTCATATTTTATTTTTTTAAA
Source organism: Margaritifera margaritifera (assembly GCA_029931535.1). NCBI lineage: Eukaryota > Metazoa > Mollusca > Bivalvia > Unionida > Margaritiferidae > Margaritifera > Margaritifera margaritifera. The sequence continues at coordinate 650,303 of JAQPZY010001365.1, forward strand.
TATTTTTTTTAGGACCAAAATAACTTTGCACATCTATTCTCAGATTTTTAGGCCTCAATGCACACAATTTTTTATAGATTATCACTTTTTTCATTTACTGTCTCTCATATCAATTTCTGGAATACTATTGTAACTTAAGTGACTGTATTATTGCAGTGAACTGTCTGCAAGGTTCTATGATAGATGGTATATGCAAAAGTACTGTAATTTGAGTTGCAGTATTTTTGCATAGCATTAGTTTAATGAAGGAGTACTTTGATACCTGCAAAACTACTACGGTATAACGCAATAAAAGTTTATCGAATTTAAGTTAAAATCATCTATTTCATTAATTGACACAAAAACTGAGGGAAGTAAATTCTATATAATCCTCAGAAATTAAAATCAGTTCATTTTTTCTCATTTAAAAAATATATATAACATGTATATTTGCAAAAATAACTTCTCCCTTTTGTGACCTTCACCCTAAATTTTTATTGATGGAAGAAGTTTCAGAAGTGGGAGTTTTGAATGAAGAATCTGGTAGTATTGTCTTTCATTGTTCTTCATTTTACAAAGAAAATGCTCTTGCTACATGTAGACTTTTGACTTAAGTTTATCATTAGAAAAGTTACTTTTCTGAATAACAAGAATAATATATGATGCATGTATATAAAAGAAAAGGGAACAACCATTTTACAGAATTTTGCAAGTTGTGAATGTTCTTATCAGCAATGCAAAGAAAACTTATTCATTTTCACATAATATGCTTGCTTCCTTAGTGAAAATTTAAAAGAAAGCAAAATGAGCAATATTAGGTCCATAATACTGGTGAAGTTTCTTAAATATGATGGAAATATGGAAGAATATTTTGTCAAACAGTAACAATATCTAAATGGGAAAAGGGAGCTTCAAGAATTATTACTAAGCATGTAAAACTATGAACAGGGGTGGGGTGGGGTGGTAAAGATAAAGTTACATTGGAGTTTCATAAGACAGGAGGGAAAGATACTTCTTTATTTCATAGACCAACATGTAAAAAAAATCTTTTTGATTTTAGATACCATTACGAGCCTGCATGCATCAATGTATCAAACTAACCATCTGTTTAATGGGAGTGGATGCCAATGCACCTCCAGTATCCTCATGTCATTTATCAAGGCATCCACAAAGCCCTTGGAAAACTGGTCACAAGCCACATTGGACAAAATATTGATTAAAGGCGATCTTCTTTATACCAATGTTGAAAGACCAGTGGGCCAACAATATCTACTGCCTGATGAACTTCCCATCAAAATACCCATGAAGGCAGATTTTATCAAGTTACATTATATGAACCAGTAAGCGGTACACTGTTCCAAACCGATGATGAAACAAATCAATTCCAGAACCTAGAACAAGCCATCACATGCCTTGAAATTTGGAATTATGCCTTCTTTACAGTTGGTAGCAAGACACCATCATACACCATTGCATACCTGCCATATTCCCAGACATTGTTTTGGGATTTTGGAGACTCAAAAAGTGTCTTTTGAGGTCATAAGGGGGGTCAGTGCACATGACTCGTCCAATTGAGAATATAGGTTTACAGAAAATTACAGGAAATTCAAATTTGATATAAAAAAAATTAGCAAATAACATCTGTTTTCTTGGAAGCATTTGATACACATACAAACAAAAAATTGTTGGTAGAGTTAGCATTGTCCAGTACCATTACCACACACACGTGTCAACACTCACATAATCACAACCAGACATTAAATAAATACAATTAATACCAAGTTTCTGTCTTTAAAATCCATTGGACAGTAGAATATTTTCTTAATTTGATGCAGTCTTTGCTGCTCTCAATAGTTATGTAGATGGGGTTGAAGATAATGCAAGTGTCATTTGTGTTCATCTTTGTACTCATTAGAGACTGGATGGTACTGTTGTCAAACTTCCACGAAGATCTTGTTGAATTTTTTTCTCAGCACAGAAAATGATCTTTCTGCATCTGCATTGGTGTGAGGGAGTGTCAAATATGCTGGGTGGTGTTGCTATGTCAATGGATGTCGTACACTCTAGTACTAAAATAAGTACCCCTACCTTCTTTGTCAACTTGTTGAGGCTACAACATTGTAGCTAAATACACTCCAGAATGACTGATGTCGATATGGTATTTGCAGTCAAAGTCAAACTCTGTGCATGAGTTTATAAATTTAGTTTTGCTAGGCTTTGCTCACTTTGCAGATGGCTCATTATTTCCAGAATCGCAGCTACAATTTTGACATTTTGTTTTAAAAAAATGAATCACACTTGTACCCTATTCCGACTACTGAAATGATTGTGTTTTGCGTTTTATATATGGAGTGAAATCCAAGTTCAAAGAAATGTTACCGCTTATCACTTACTTGCCAATCTTCAACAAAGATGGCTTAAACATTCTCCTTCAAGGCAATGATGTGTAATAACTTTTGTTCTTCGACATGCGTTGCCTTGATTTATGTAACTTCAAACAAATTGGGTTGTTCCACTTTACCTATGCAAATTAACCTAATGGGCTCTCTCACAACAGTCTTCCAAGGAGTTAACAGAGCTTCACCCTAGCTATTCTCAGCCAAGTATGTAATCTGTGAAATGGTGGTTGCTTATGTGTGACCACCTTACCTTTTAATTGTCTCTATGATGATCTATTGTATAAACTGCCTCGAGGACAGTCTTACATGGGCTCTCAACAAGACTGCTTACTTTTTATCCACACTACATGCTAGGGACATATATAGTGCTGGTCAAAATCTCTCTCTTTGTGTCATAATTTTTGTTTTTTTTCTAAGATTACTGAAAATCGTGTTTTTCAAAACAAGACCATGTCAGGGGGTTTGGGAGTAAAAATTTTGTTTTTCACGTGATATGCTGCCCCTTTGAAATAGTCCCAGTATCCATCATGGTACAAAGAACAGACTGCATGTAGGTGGACTCAGATTCTACCTCCACCAGTGCTAGCTTGTTAGGTTTTAGTGACATAACAAGGGTCACAAAAGACTCGGATACTGAAGTTTCTAATGAAAACATTCCTTTTAGCTCATTTGAAACAAAATGTAGATGATGATGATGATGATGATGATGATAGCACTGATGACGATGTACCCCTTGAAAGCAGTGGATGTGAATATACATTGACTAAGTTAGAGCTTAAATTGTTGGAAATATCATCATCAGAGCTGTCATCATCAGACATTGAAATGAAGGGAAAATCAACAAAACTGAGAATGAATACAAAAAGCAAACGAAAGAGCAGAAAAAAGAGAAAGGTAAATAAGGTAGCTAGGTGTAGCAATGAAATCAAAGGAATTAGAAAATCATTTTTAGATACCAAGATTCCAAAAGAAAGTAATACTCAGCTTAAAGTGGATAATACCATTAATCTCAGTGATGCGAAAGGTCATCTTAAGCAAGATGCATTATCAGATGTCAATCAAGTTCCCACAAATACGAGTGAAAGTAGGGCTGATCATGTCAAAAGCGGTTTTAATTCCAATGACCGAACAATGTATGTTCTTGCCCAAAAAGAAGATGGTGAGTGGATGGTATCACATCCAGTTGAACGTCCAATGGATGGGTTTTACTCTGAAATCTTAGAAGGAGTTTGTTTAGAGGAGACAATTCCCAATGTCTCTTTAATTCTAACATATACAGGAGGAAGAGGTTAACACCTTTTAACACCTAATACAAAATACGGGAGGGAATGTGTGAAAATGTAATTGATTGGATTGAAAAGGGGAAAATTCCAAAGCAGAAAAGTTGTTAAAGGATCATGATTACATAAATACCAGTATCACAAAAGAAAGTTTAACAAGCATTAAATCTGCAAATAGTCAATGGATTAAAAATAATAATGGAAGTGTGCATGAAAATATTATGGGGGACATACCCTATGAGAGGGCAGGAAAGGCAACAATAGATAATGAGGTATTGATAGAAAAGATTGACAAGGAAATTAGTTAGAATATGATTGAAGGGACAAAGAATAGGGACCATTGTAGACAGAGTAGAAAGTGCCAGAGGGATGGCTTGGAAATGAAGGGAAGAAAACAGAGAAGAAAAGAAGATTGCTGGCAGAGAAATCTAGCAAAATTTCTAAGAAACTCTGGCCAAAAATATGTTACAAGTGGAGGTATGAACAAGTCATCTCGTTTATTGAAAAAGGAGGTGGTCCTAAATGTACATACAGGTGTTATGAAAAAATATCTCGGGAAAAAAGGAGAAAAAATCTTTCATACATTCTGGTTACTAGGTGATATAACAAAGGAAAGAGATTTTCTTCTTAAGTAAGGCAAATCATATGAAACCAAGCAAAATACAGTTTTGACAAGCAGAAGCGGTCTTTCAATAAATTATACCTTTTCAGTACATAATGTGGAACACAAAGTCTGTAAGACATTTTTCCTTCATACCCGAGATATTATGACCAAAAAATGTACAGAGTTGTATCCAAGGCAGTGGTTGCTGGGATATCTTCTGGGGAAGGAAGAGAGAAACATTATAACAGACCAAACAAAACACAAGAAGATCAATTGTCCAAAGATAGAAATCACATTTAAATCTTTCCCATGTGTTGAAAGTCACTACTGAGGGAGAGAATCCAATAAAAATTATTTATCTCCAGACCTTAATGTAAACAAAATGTACCAATTATATGTAAGCGAGTGTTTTGAAGATAGGTCTAAACCAGTTTCAGCATATATTTACCGAAGAATTTTTTATAGAGAATTCAATTTGGCATTTCATCACCCTGTTAAGGATCAGCACAATCTATGCACAAAATACATGAATTCTCGTGATACAGAAAAATTAGAAATGAAAGAAATATATGACAATCACATCAGGAACAAAGAAATAAGTTGAGAAAACAAAAGTAAAGACAAAGAACAGGCAGCACAGTCTCAGGGTGAATTTGTTTCAGCTTGCTTTGATTTACAAGAGGTCCTTATCACACAAAAGTTTTGAGTCTGCCTGCTACTATAAGAGATGACTAAACACTTTTAACCTCACACTTTAGAACTTTGGAAATTCAGATGGTTACAGCTTCATATGGAATCAGAGTGTATCTGGAAGAGGTTCATGTGAAATTGCATCTTGCATTTACAATTTTTGGAAAGTCTGTAGTGAAAATGGGGGGAAAAGGTTGGAATTTTTTTTCAGACAACTGTGGAGGCCAAAACAAAAACACTTCTTTTGCATCAATGCTGTAGTAATATGCCTTACAAAAATTCAGTCTTACTGAACACAAGTTTCTAGAATAGGGTCACACCCTAAATGAGAATGCTAGGATGCATGCAGCAATAGAAAATGCAAGTAGGAACATAGCAGTACACATAACTCCCCAGTGGGCTGCCATCATTGGTGCAACAAGGCCTCAAAAATCCTACATCGTAAAGGAAATGGACATCAATGATTTCTACAATTTCAAAGAGGTGTCTAAACAATTGGATGTAAATAGGGAGAAAGTCAACTGGTCTATGATTAGAACTATGAAAATTACAGAACAAAATCCAAACATTCTACAGTTTCAATATGAATATGAGGGCTCTGTCTATGAAATAAACCTTGCTCAACATCTTAGGTGAAGCCACGAGATTCCTCCCAATCCACATAACATTATCCTGCAACATCTGAAAGAACAAAGACCTCTCAGCTCAGAAGAAAAATATGATGATTTAGTCAGCCTTTGCCCAAAAAAATAATCCCTTCAGTACATCACCAATTCTTCCTTTCACTACCCTATGCATGAAATACTACTACTACAAAACTGATGTTTTTGTCACCACAGTTTATCTACTACATATAGAATCAACAATGGCACTGCATTACTTCATTGCTGTTGCATAAATATTTGTCAAAATAATGCCCTGAGTTTCTGACTTCTCCATGAGCCCAAGTTGCATCTGGTTTATAGAGAATTGTATCTGAACATTTCCTAACTTGCATATTCAGGCGTAAAAGCTGTTAAAGCTGAATGCTCAAACTCAGATTAATTAGAAAAGTTGATGTCTCAGAGGTCTATTTATGGGCTAAATGTATATTTAATTATCAAATTGACCTGAGTTTGAAGTTCACCATAAACACTTTATACAAAATCCTACTTGGGTCAACATGGTCTTACTGGGTATACGTAGTTCTTTGCATATGATTAACATGCAGTGAACTGCATGTTCATTTGATCAAAATCAATTACAAAAACAATGAAATATTGCATTAATCAGTTTTTAATCATATCGAGGATAAAAACACAATCATGATATGGGTTCTTGTATTAGGAGATCAAGACTCTTATTTCATAAGATTTTTAATTTCAACTCTAACTTACAAAATCTGATTAATTAATTATGCAACATTAGCCAATTAAATGCTAGAGTTTTGAGCTAGGTGTGTCGTTTTAATATAAGAATTATTTTGAATCAAGGTTTCAGATCTTCCTACCATTATTTCTCCTTCACAATCAAGTATAACTCATTTTTTCCATGGTATTTTCCATATATGCACTTACTCTTTTATTTTCATTTGGGGTATTCATCTCCTTTCCAAATATCCAATTTTTGGTCATATTAAATTTTTTAATTGTATACAATATAAACATTATGTTTTGAAACATAAAATTAGTAAGAAAAAGAAACAAGAAAGTTTAGATCATTTGTCAAAGATGTGTGCTTGGGGGGTTGGTTTCATGGATCCACTTCCTCTTGTTGAATGCCATCATCACAAGCCATGGGAGACAATCCACCACACTCCTTTATCACCCGTGGTTGCCTGTGCTGAGATTTCCTCGTTTTGAATGAGTACACATAAACAAAAATGCGTTATCAACAACACAATGTAACAATCTCCTACACATCAATGAAAGTGCCCATTTTATTGATCAATAAGTGACTGTACTTAGAAGAGAAACTTTGATTGGCTCATTCAAATAGCATGAAAATTCATGTCGAGTCACAATGTTGAGAAAAATGTACTTCCGCTCACAATGATTTGTTAAGCAGGTTTATGTATATTCATCAGAAAAGAGGAAATCTCTGCACAGGCAGCCAGGGGTGATAAAGGAATGTAGTGGATTATCGCTCGTGGCTTGTGATGATGGTTGAATGCATGATCTTCATTTGTTATGGTAAGCAAGAAATGTTACTTGATTCCACTGTCAAAACAATGAAACTATACTATCAGATTGTTTATCTTTCACAAATTATAATTCTAAAATGGAGTTACAACTTGCAGCATGAACACAAAATATAAATGTAATTTTTGTTACTGTACAACAGTTCAGATAAGCAATATAACAAATTCAGCTCTAAGATAAATAAATTGTCCCTAGTCTAAAGTTGTATCAATGTAAATATTGCATCCATTTCCAGTGTAGCCTCTATGTGGTGCTTAATAGTTAGGAACCACTGCAATGGTCTGTGGGTTGATTATAAATAGATATAGTCTTTTCCTATGCAAGTATAAATCAAACTAACAGAGAATTCTTGCACAGAAAAGCTTGCTTTGCTGTGCATTGATCATGAGATTTTCAAAAAAAACTAAAACCCCTGAATTTTTTTCTTATTGTGGCATACATTGTGAATTTAGCTCAGTTAAAAATTGTACAGAAATAAAATATGAATTTAAAATCCGATATTAATTTTCAAGTGAATGTGATTTTAAAAATGAATTAGAATTGTTTAAATACACATTATTAGCAGTTTAGCATTTACAATGTTATTTATTGTCCAAATTTTTAAAGTTGTGTTTAATATTGTATGAATATGTTCTTCAGTTTTTAAGCAATACTGTTTTAAAACCAAGTTACATTAGTTTTGTTTATGAAAATGACTAAGCATGGATTGAATTATTTTGCAATGTTATTATAATTCAAGTTACCATACTTTTACATAAAACACATACTGTGAGGGAATTTAACAATACTTAGCTGCAAGTCAAGTTACCATAGCTTTGCATAGATCAAACAGACCAATTAGAACACCATTTTGCTGCAACACTGTTGTAACTCATTTAAATGCTTATTTTTTTTTTTTTTTACAAATAAACAATTTTAATTTTTTTTACTTTTGCTGGCTTTATTCTGTGCTTATCTATTATTTATGTGCATATGATGATATACTTAAGTGTAACAGAAAAATGAGAATTGTTTCCTTCTCCTGTAAAATTTGGAAAATTTTAGTTACAGTAGTTTTGCGTTGAATCCTCTAATATAGTCCTACAACATAAAAGATAAAGACATTAAAAATCTGAAAAATGGTATATCAAATAAAAGTTAAAGGTAAAAAATGTCAAATATCCTTCAAATGTACAGTCAAAATTTGCTATATGAACTGTATTCTTTTAAATAAAGTCCAAGATTTTCTCTCTCAAAAAGCCCCTCAAATGAGTTCACATCAAAAAATTTGTCTCATGGAGTGGAAATCAATACACTCAGTTGACACTGGCATGGTATGCAGTCTGGTCGAGGTTTACCCTTCATGAAGCATGCATGACTCAAATATGTGTGTCCTACAGTGGATATGCAAACAGCACAATAGTGACAATATCATCACGCCTCTGCAATTTGTTCTATATGAGGGATTCCACTTAATTACCAATTATGGGTTTGATGTTCCTAAACTTGTTTGTGGAGTTTTCATTTCTCATATTTTGCCAAGCATGTATCATAGAACATGCTTATTTATACAATATATGAAATCATTATATGGAATTTTCCATTCTGAAACAGGTGACTCTAGGGCAGCTTTGGCTGCTTTGTCTGCCCTTTCATTACCCTTAATACCAATGTGACTTTGCAGATTTTATGAGAGAACCATGTTTCTGTCAGATCTGAGATTTTTTGTACTTCACAAATAACATACTTTATCACATTGTTAACACATCACTTACACACAGGGTTCCGACACTTTTTGAAACAAAAATTTCCAGGTCATTTTCCATATTTTTTCCTGGATGAATTTGATTTTTTTAAGGTTCACTCATGACCCTTACTGAACGGAATCAAAAATATTTTAACTTAGAAAACATGCATTTTTAAAATCAAAACCTGCTTCTATTTTGAGACTCTCCCATAAGATCTGAATTAGACATATGACCATGTACTAAACCAGATGTATCACAAGAAACAAGTGTAACTATTGAAATTCAAATAAATTTGCATGTAACTCATTTAAATTTACAGAATAAAAATGTTAACTTTATTCCACTTAACTGCATACAATAATTCCTGGTTTTCCCCTGACTTTGATCAATATTTGCCAAATTAAAGAGATTTTCCGGTCAGGAACAAACCCACTCTTTCTCCCAACTTTTTCCCAAATTTCCCAGTAGCATGGGAATCCTGTACATAGCATATGTCGTGTCATAAAATTGAAGGTTATGCTGTGATAAATACATATCTGCCAGATCATAACATGTCATGCCAAAAACATGATTTTTGTCTCCCAAACTCCCCTACACAGTCATGTTTATAAAAACATGATTTCCTGTAAATCCTATGATAAAGAGAAAGAAAGAGAGAGAGACAGAGAGAGAGAGAAAGAGAGACCTTTGTTGACACTGTGATATATGCCCATAACCTGTAGTCTGTATAAACAGTACATGGTTGTGGAAAACTATCACCACAGGGTAGTTTATACAGCTAATTGTCATAGAGATGACTTTAAAAGGTAAAGAGATAAACAACCACCACTCCACAGATTACTCAAGTTGCTGACAATAGCTCGGGTGATTTTGTTTTGCATGTCCTTTCAGCACTGCTGTGGGAAAGCCCATTAAGCTAATTTGCATATGTAAAGTACACAAAGTGGAACAACCCAATTCATTTGAAGTTGGGTAAATCAAACAGATACCTGTTGAAACAAATGTTATTACACTTCAATGCCTTAAGTGAGAATGTTTAAGCCATCTTTATTAAAGATTATTGGCTGGTTCATGATCAGCAGCAATGTTTCTTTGAAGTCATATTTTACTCCATATATAAAATGAAAAACTTGATTATTTCGGTAGCTGGAATAGTGGGAAAGTGTGATTCATTTTTTAAGGCAAAATGTGGAAACACAGCTGTTATTCAGGGAAGGATGAACCACCTCTGAATCAAGCAAAGCCCAGCAAAACAAAATTTCAGAATTCCTGGTTGACAGTCTGACTTTATGAAGTGCAGTAGCAAGGGGGAGCACTTTATTCTTTGCATATACTACAAACAACATATTGACATGGACAAACACCATATTGACATAGGCAATGTCATCTATCTTCAGAAAAACCAAGATTTTACATTCTAACTAGTGTGACCATTGCATATTTGACACTCACTCACAGCAATGCAGATGCAGAAATATCATTTTCAATGCTGAGAAAAAATCAAAAAGATCTTCGGGGAAGTATGAACAACAGTACCAACCAGCCCCTAATGAGTGCAAAGTTGAACAGTACTGACACCTGCATCACCATCAAACCCTCCAATTAACTACTTAGTAAAGAATATATTCACTGTCCAATGGATTTTAAAGAAAGAAACTTGGTGTATTTTTTATTTAATGTCTGTGTGCTATGTGATTGTGACTATGTGAGTGTGTGCGCATATGAGTGTATGTGTGGTGACGATCTATGAAAATGCTAAGTCTACCAACTACTTTTTGTTTGAAAGTGTATTAAATGATTCAAAGAAAACAGATAGTTTGTTTTATTTCATTCAAATTTGAATCTCCAGTCATTTTCTGTAGGCTTATATGAGTAGATAACTTATTCTCAATTGTACAATGTCGCTTTTTTTGGTCATGCGCACTGACCCACCCACCCACCCCAAAAAAAAAAAAAAAAAAATTTTTGAGTCTCAACCCCACCACCACCACCACCACCACCACCACCACCACCACCAGCACTGTCTGGAAGGTTGGCAGGTGTGCAAATACCTAGAAATGTCTGAATAATGAAGTTAAGTCATATGATAAACTCAATGAATTATGCATCTTTAACTTCAAACATCTCATTGCATATTACATTATTTGAATTGTTTTATATAATCTTCTCTGATAAAAAGAATAACTGAAGATCCTGTATATGCAATATCAAGAACAACATACTTGCAGGTCCTGTTCCAAGTGCAAACATGAGATACCAGTCTTGATTGAGGTCAAAGAAGGTTGCACTGGAGGTAGCAGCTCGCTTTTTACGTCTGCCACTTGAAACAATGGTAGCTGTTTTGGCCCGAGAAAATGAGCAAGTAAGGACTCCATTTTCCACCTTTCCACCCATTCCATTAACACCGTAGGAAGACTGCAAAGTGATTCCTTACACTGAGCAAAATGGCATGAAAAAGTCCTAAATTTCTCTCTTTCTCATATTGGGACATATTTTATTTGGATCACAGGGTGTAAGAAGAAAAATGTAATGATGAAATACTGCGATCATGTCATAATTATCAGTTTATAAACTAATCTATTCCAATACACACATATATAAGCAAATTCAAACAATATATTGTACAAGTGCATGATGCTTAGCACAATTATGTCAGATGCATGTGCATTTAATATTGACAATCATGTAGATATTTTGGAGTCTTCCTCAACATCGACAGGTCCTTTATTGTTTTCATAAATAATCTCTTCTCCAAAAACATAATAAAACTTTTTACACCTTTTTTTTGTACTTTGAAAAACCAAAAAAAAAAATTTTGTTAAAAAAATTACATGAAATAAGATAAATTAATATTCTATTGTGTCAACATCTAAATTGTGGAAAGCTGTATTGAAATTTCAGTGTTCATTAGAAATGAAGAAATAAAAGCTTAATTTTTCTGGATAACAATAATTTAAATTCAAAATGATACACTGGGAACTAGCTTAGATCAAAATAAAGGCATAAAAAAGTTCTAAAATCCTTAAAGTCTGCTTCATTCCAGATTTTAAGAGGGATACTTGATTTTCCAGTTAAAATAGCTACAGTGTACAAGTTGAGTCCAAATACAAACAACACAGACCCTGATCTGCCATCGCCTAATGTGCTGGCAGATCAGGGTCTATGTTGCGTGTTCTACTGATTATTCCTAACAAACTGCATAGACCCAGATCTGCTGGCACATTATGAGATGGCAGATTTGTGTCTGTGCAGTTTGCAGTTGGACTCGACCTATAAGCAAGTATACACAGTACTTTTTTGCTGAAAGACAGAATATTTGCTACATGTATTATAACCAAAGCAAACTACCCATCTACAGAACGATTCGGGACCTGCCCCTGTAGTAGAAAGTTTAGATGTTTTATGACCAACAAGAAGTTACCGTCTGAACTCACTTAGAAGTCAGGTCCAACTGCAAACTGCACAGACCCATATCTGCCATCGCATAATGCATTATGCAATGGCACATCAGGGTCTATGTTGTTTGCAGTTGGACCCAACTTAAAAGCAAGTATATATGCTACTTTCCCCATTAACATTTATAAACATAATTCTATTCTATATTTTAATAATTTATAAACATAATTCTATTCTATATTTTGATAATTTTTTAGCATTGGTAGACTGACAAGTTTGCACACCACATCTCAGGATTACATCTCTTAAAAAAATGTTGTGTACAATATTTTCTTCAAAATTACCTAAACATTCAGGAAAGATATTTAGTTCATCCTCTCTTACACTGACAGGGAGGGCTAATTTTTCCTGACACTGACAGGGAGGGTGAATTTTTACTGGTAATAAAGTTGTTATCCAAATGGGTGATACTTATTATTTCTGCCTTTTTGCAGATATAGTGTGACAGGTGATGTCCTTCCATCAGTCAGTCCATGTGTCCCTGCATGCGTCCATCTTTCAGTCAGTTTTCCTTGTAACCTGAACTCCATCGACATCAATTGACGAGGTTCATCATATTTTGGCATGATGTTTAATGAGGTTGAACAGATAATAAAGGTTTTGGATTTTGGATGCAGTTTCCTGGAGGGGAGTCAAATATAGACTATATAGATCTACCTTGTACCTCCATCGATCTACATCAATCGATGGAGGGTGATCATATTGTGTACAGTGGTCCCCCTCTCAACAGAGGCCACCCATTTTATACGACCACCTTGTCCAACATACAAATAATACATTTTAACCATTATGTCCCCATCAAGAGAGGCCACCTCTTTTAAAAGGCCATATTTTCATTGTAGAAGGGGTGGTCTCACAGTAGGGGGACCCTTGTATAATATTTCATGAGGTAATGACAATGAAGGTTTTGAATCCTGAATGCAGGCAAAGGCATCAGAGATTGGGTGAGGGGCATGAGAATACAAAAACATAATGTGGACATTTCTGATGGCTTCCATCTTTCAGATTTGTTTTATTGCTCCAGACATACAAGAATGACAAAGATTGGTAGTCTTGGACTTCCGTTTATGGACTGTGGCTACAATTTAATTTTTTTTGGACACAAGTAGATTCCAACAGCTGAAAATATCAACAAAACCTTGAGGCATCTAACCAATCTTGTTAAATTCAAGATCTCCAACACAATGGAGAGCTGACAGGCACTGCTAAAAGTTCAATGTTCTGGTGACCTTTGGAATTCATGTCCACTTAGTTTTAGTAGCCTATTAGATGAAGCATTGCATTTGGTGTTAGAAAGAATTTGGTTTGGTTTGGTGCTTTATGGCACAGCAACACAGGTAGGTTATTTAGTTCGAGGCAATTGGAGTAAAGTGCCTTGCCCAAGGACGCACCATGGTAGCTGACCCAGACTGGTTCGATAGTACGATTCAAACCCGCATGTTAGGAAGAGTTATTGCAAGTAAGTGGATTTGTGCCACAGCATAAATAAATTTTCTACGTCTATATAAATGTACAGCATACGGTTATGGAGCTATGATATGGGGCAATAGAATTCTTTACAGGGGTTGATGGCAGGGCCATCATGAGGGGTTGGCAATATGGGCAACCGCCTGGGGGGTCAATTTGTAGAGCATGTTCTTTAATTATGTATTTTACTTAAATAAACGTACTGCTTTTTCACTAAAATACCTATCTATAGTTATTATTCTCATGACTATTAATACATTTAAAAAAGAAACAGTTTGCCTTTTTTCTGAGGGGGTGGGGGTGCGAAGGCGCCGCTCAACCGGGGCGTTGTTTTGTCCAGCACAAACTTTGCGACGGCCCTGGGTGCTGGATCAGGGTCATTTGGTTTGTTTGGTCAATTAATCAGCGATGAGTCAACGGTTTTCTTAGAACAGATCATGAGACTTTGCTTTGACTTCAATCTATGCTCTTCAATACTCAACCTCAAGTTTATTCTGTTATTTAAAGTTCTACATTTGTACTTCATTGAGTATTTTTAGCAAACTATTTCTTGGTGCATTTCTGCATACATTCATCACACTTTTTCCTTCAGGACCTGTTCATTTTTGGAGGTGGGTATTAATTTTATGTTAGATTTTCTACTTGTATGCAACCTGGGTAGGTAACCTTCCTTTGTTTCCCATTTAATGTGGGTCATCACCATCTTGAATTTTTTTCTTTCTCCCACTGCTTGGTACCAATTTATGTAGGCAACCATGCTGTTAAAGCATCAATTATTGGGCATTCCTTCATTCGACATCTTGATTATTTTCTGCAGACGGCAGACAAACCACGGGTGGGTGGGAATTTTAATTTATCATGCAGAAAGATCTCAATTCGAGTTGCGGGTCATGGGGATATATTCCAAATAACATTTTTCACTTTCAAAAATATGAGCTGTCATTTTATTGGTTCATCAAACTGTCAACAGAAAATGACTTCATAATGCTGGTCATGAGATCTACTTGTTACACTGAGACCTCGATTTTAATTAGATTGGACAACAGAATTGCTTAAGCTGGTGTCAGAGATTTTTTAAAATAGATAAATACAGAAAAAAAAGAGAAAGATAAAGAATTAACTTTAAGAAATCACCAAAAGAAGCTGAATAATAACTGTTATGTACTCAAGAGAAATTTTCAATAAATCTCTTTACACTATCCCACTAATCTAAGACTAACATAGAAGGGGATTGAAAACTACCTACCCAGCTCACCAAATATCACCTGTTCACTATTGTTATGTATAATGAGTTGATCGGACCAGAAAAGCTCATTCTCAGTATATATTTTGTAAACCACACTGCTCCTATAATTCATCATGAATATGAAAAATAAAGGTATCCTTTTATTGGCAAGGGATGTGAGACTGCAGTGGTGTAATTTATTTGGACATTTAAGCAACATTTTTGGAAAAATGAGAGATAGAAGATGAATTTTGGATCTGCATAGAAAATTTGCTCCATGGCTTTTTTTAAACCACATTAAAAAATGTGTATGGAAAATACATTAATAAAACTTTACACGTATGTCCTCTCATTACATTGAAAAATGAATTGCTACTAATTTTAACTCAATAATTTATTTCTGATGATGGAATCATTTTGATACTTTAAATCTGAAAATCAAGTGGCAAAACAAGATCTTTTCATTGATATTATCTATGTCACTGTCTATCATAAAATTACAAACACTATATCAGAATGGAGGGGAAAAGTTGATGTTTCTGTTAGTACTGATATTAGTAAAATATTAAATCTTAATTTAAAATAGGAAAGGTAGAAATGTAAATTGCTTTCCAACATGATGCTGTCACAGCTAATTTAACCTGTCACCTAGGTAAGCAAAACTAGGTTTTTAGTTTTAAGACAAATTCACCTTTGCTCATGTGCCTTTAATCTTACTGCTCAAGTGACCACTGGGAACTTCATTTGCATATAAACAAAGGGAATGTGTGATATTTGGCAGCTCCTGGAGTTTCCAATCCCTGTGTTATATACTGTCCCTACTCCAATTCCTGGGTGATATACTGTCCCTACACTCCAATCCCTGTGTTATAGATTGTCCCTACTCCAATCTTTGTGCTATATATTGTCCCTGCTCCAATCCCTGTGTTATATACTGTCCGTACTCCAATCCCTGTGTTATATACTGTCCCTGCTCCAATCCCTGTCTTATATACTGTCCCTACTCCAATCCCTGTCTTATACATTGTCCCTACTCCAATCTTTGTGCTATATACTGTCCCTGCTCCAATCCCTGTGTTATATACTGTCCCTGCACAAATCAATGCTTACATTATCCAGTAGCTCATTTGATTTTCCAGGATTGTAGGATGAGTATGCCTTCACTATCCCTGACTCCAATGAACAGTCTGCAACACTGTCTTCACCCTGAAAATAGAAGTATTAGAGAAGTAATACAAAATATTCTTGATGCAGCCTGAATATGTACCAGTGTAATATATCATACTAGGAAGTAAAATCCTAAAGACATTGTGGTAATATCAGTCTTGTTCTGTGCATGTGATTTTTCACACAAAAATAAATATTTCTTATGCTGTAATTTTTTCCCCATCACATTTTTAGCTATTTACAGTAAATTTATTTACATGCAGTACATACAGTAAATCTAAGTCAAAACCTTAGATGATCATTCCTGCAAATATTTTTATAACAGACTACAGCTTGAGTAATATTAACTAACATGTAGATAAGGAAATAATGCATTAATTGAGTAGTTGTCAAGTGCAAATGATATGGAATATATAAGTGATAATAAAACCTGTTAGAATTCAAATCATTTAAAAATTTCAACAGACAAAAATTATCATGGAAGAGTAAGATTTTTTTCTGTACTAGTATTTCACAAAAATGTGGCTTTTTGGGGGAGTAAAACTAATTCTAATTATGTAATACTTACCTGTCACTATTATTAAGCTTTACCTTTCCGCAATGGAAATACCTCATCCGTGCTAGATGCACCAACTTCCTGTTCTAGAGATTTGTTAGAACACATGCATCAACCCAGTCTGACCTACATCATCAGCCCATGCGCTATAGCATGTCATCATTCTTTTTCAGGATGTTTGGCTAATGAAGGACATCAGCACGGGATGGGAGGAGGGCATCCAATAGTGACAGGTAAGTATTACATAATTAAAATTAGTTTTACTCCCCCCAAAACTACATTTTAATATAAATAATAACTTACCTGACACTATTAATAAGCTGAATTTGTCATTAAGGAGGGTGGCGGATGGATTGAAAGGAGTAAAATGTGGAAAAATCACTCACCTTGTAGCCCAAGCATTCAGCTGCTGTTTATGAAGCAGTAGTCTGGGTCAATGCTTGTGCAGAGACTATCGGACCCAGAGAAATTATACCTTGGCTCTGGTTTGCTAATGACAGAAGGTAATAAGAGGAGAAGGTTGTGTGCAAGTGCCAAAACACAGCCTTCATAATATCGTGATTGAAATATGCCCAAAAAGTAGTGATAGCCCTAGCTTCATATGCTTTAATCCTTAAGAACGGCCAGAAGGAAAATAGTTTTAATTCTAAGATTTTCAAAAGATGACTTACTCAAAGGTTCATAAGGTATTTTTGTCAGTGCCCACAAAATACATGAAAGGTTCCATATTAGTGTCAACAAGTGAGACACTGGTCTCTGTAGCTAGAAGTACTTAATAAGATCCGATAAGTGATGATCTGAACTAATGGATTGACCTTTAGAAAATTTAGGTGTGTTCAAAAGGGCAGCCCTACAACCTTTGCTTGTAAAGGTTGAACAAGATCTCTCCTCAAAAAATAAGAGAAGAAAATCTGCTACTGAAGCAAAAAAGGGTTGGCAAGGATTAATGCATTTCCTAGTGCATCAATCACAGAAGATTTTCCACTTTGCATCATAGACCTTGGTTGCAGAACCTCACCGGGCCTGGATGATGCAGTCGGTAACTTTGCTCAAATATTTTTCCTGCCGGATAGATCGGTTGAGATGAGCCAAGCATAAAGGTGGAGAATCTGAGGACTGGTGTGAAGTAGAGTACCTCTGTGTTGTGAGAGAAGATTGTCCCACTGAGGTAATACCCTTGGTTTGCCGATCAATAGGTCAAGGAGGTTGTTGAACCACAACCTATGAGGCCACAGAGATGCAATCAGTGCAAAGAACACAGCTTTAATTTCTAAATTGTTGATATGGAGGAGACTGTCTTCCTGTGACCAATGGTCATGGAGAAGTACTCCTTCTGGCACTAAATGAGTCCCTAAACCTGAATCTGATGCATCGGTGTACAGATAGGAGTGGGGTTCTGGGGCATGCAGAGGAACTCCCCTTGGAAACTAGTCTTGAAGTACCACCACTTGAGGAGGTACTGAAAGGTTGACCCTAGAGCAGGGGTCTCCAAACTTTATAAGACAAGGGCCATGTTAGATTTTTGAAGGGGGTTTACGGGCCGAAGCGACTGTGAAAAATTTAAATATATGCAAAATCGTTTTTAAAAAGTACAACACTTTGCAGGCCAGACAAATTGAAGCCATGGGCCAGATCAAGGCCCGCGGGTCATAGTTTGGAGACCCCTGCCGTAGACAAATTTGATCTGACTGCATCCCTGTGGGGTTTCCAAACCACCAACAGGAGAAAGTGAAGAGGACTTAATGAAGTCTCCCTAAGGATACCAGGTTCATCACGTAATTCAAGGTTCCCAGAAGAGAGAGGTACAGACAAGCCGATGACAAAGTCTTGGTCTGTAACTTCCTTAAAAGTTCCATGATTTTGTGTATCCTCTCTGGGGGAACATGAACCTGGTCCAGAGTGAGAGAGGTATGGAAAATTCATTCCTATGTACACTAAATCCTGAGAAGGAATGAGATCAGATTTCTCTAGGTTTGGAAACAATCCTAACTGAGTCAATATGGACCAATGGCAGGTCATGTGACTTAATAGGGACTGTTTGTTTGATTGTTGTTGTTGTGTAGCAGCAAGTCATCAAAATACAGGATTAGCAGAATCCCCAAGTACCTCCAGTGCGCAGCTATTACTCCCATGACTCTAGTGAAGACCCGGGGCGCTGAAGCTAGACCGTACGGCATGGTTTGGAATTTAAATACTTCCTGTCCAATCAAGAACCAGAAATATTTTTTGTGCGGAGGAAAAATTGGGATGTGGAAGTACGCATCCTGAAGATTGATGGAAACTGTCCAGTTGGCCGGTTGATAGCATTCTGAACTGAAGTTGCAGTTTCCATCTTGAAAGTTTCCTCGAGCAGAAATATTTTTAGGGGGGAAAGATCTATATATAATAAGCCTCAGTTTTCCACCCTTCTTGGGAACCAGACATACCCAGGAGTAGAAAGCTAGAAACTGGATGTTCTGAACCCTCTCTACTACACCCTTCTGAAGAAGGGTGTGCACTTCTTCCTTTAACTTTAGACATTTGATTGATGAAAGAAGATGGGTGTCCTTGAGAGAGGAGGGAGTTCTGTGAAGCATAGACCTAAACCCTCCTTCACTATAGAAAGGATCCACCGATCTTCTGTGATGTTTGACCAGGCCTCTCAAAAGAGGGCCAATCAAGCACCTACGTGTATTAATGGAAGAGGTATGCACTGCAGGAGAGGTGAGGTGTCCCTAGGGATGACCTCTCTTCACCTGTTTGGGAAAGGAGGAGGCAAAAGTAGATTTCTTTGCCTTGCCCTTGTCTCTCCACTTGATGCATTTCATTTGTGGAGCGGACTTATAGGAGGGCTGGCTACTTTGTTGTTGTGGTTGCGTACCTTTTCATTGGAATTGTGGCTGACTGATGGCTCAATAAGGTTGTGTGCGAGTACTGGCCATTTTCGACGGGCCAGCAACTGATGCAAGGTACCTATGTTGTTGGTCCCTAAAATCCTGAGAAGCAATAGTCGGAATGAGACTGCCAAATAAGGTCTCAGAATGCAGCCCTCAGAAGATTTTTGTTAAGTTCCAGCAAAAACTTTAAAGAATCCAAAGCTACCTCTCAACGAAGGTGAAAAAGCTCTGCTGACAATGCCATTGCTGTAGACATGCGTGTCTCAAAGTCTTAGCCAGAGTCTCTAATAGTCATTGTGAGGCAACAGGTGATAATAATTCTTCCTTCAGTAAACTGAAACAAGCTGCTGAAAACAGGTCAGATTGAGAAGCTATGGTCACTAATGACCTGGCTTTTGACTCTAAAGCCTCTAAGGATTTAACTGAGAGGTGAGCAAAGGAACCTGCTGAAATGCCCACTTGTGAAGCTTTGTCGTCTGGTGGGGGTGGGTCACTGGCCAGGCAGATGAATGAACCTTATAGCTCAAGGCTGATGTTAATGGTCTCAATGTAGCAAGGGGGACTGACCACCCTTTATTTCATCTCATCAATTCTACTCCCTGCCTGACCTCAGGTACTATGGGAATCTTGCCCCTACCCCATAGGGTAGGCACAAGGAGTCTTCATACTAGGGCTCAGTTCAACCCCCACTGGGGGAATTACTGTGCTTGATCTTGAGACAGTTTTTCTCCACTCTCCTATAGTTGGGGGGGGGGGGGGTGCACTTGGACCCAACAACCTGATTGCCCTTTATGATAGAAGCTGCCATCTTTTTAGAAGATGCACTATCTTGTCTAAGAGGGGTACTGCTCTTTCCTTTTTCTTCAGGTAGGACACAAGATCCTCTGAGAAATATCTGTTTCTACCTCACAGGTAGTAACAGTATTTCTCTCCTGGAAGATGCTGTATCTCCCTGTTTTACTAGGTAAGACGTGGTCAATTCCAGCCAAATTTGGCAAAATTTGAGATCTAACTGATCCTGAAGGATAAGAAAAACATGCTTCCTTCCTCTTCTTATACATGTGTCGACTTTTGGCAAGGTCCCAAATGTCGTCCGACCATAGACAATGAATGGGACATCCGTCTAATTGTGTAGATTTTGTGCATGATATACAAGTTGAGTGACTGTCCCATGTGCCTTTTTCCTATGCCGACACTTACCAACCATTTGAGACAAAAATTCTGTAAATAAAGTTCTAAAAACAAGAAACTTTAATGTGATAAATGTAACAGATGAATTATAACAACAACAAGGCTTGCTTCAGCCTCATGTTACTCTTTACTACTGGCCACGTGAGCTTAGAACTGAACCTAAAAAATGCACATTGCATCAGGAATGCTCCCCTGTGCAAAATAAAATAATAAGACTCAGTGTGTAAAAGAGATTGAGTGATAGATCCACACTTGGATTTACTTTCTAATACAGACTGTAAACAAGTGTTTAACAAAATGCAATTTGTTTTTGGCAGAACTAAATGATTCTATATCTTTAAGTTGGGAAATTTTAAATGATATGTGCTTAAATAGGAAACACCCTGTAATCTCAATGCCATGGAAGTTTTTTGTACATTCTGAGATGAAAGAAAGTGCTATATATTTATCTAGAAAATTAGGTTAGTATCACATCTAGATCTTTCCAAGGTAAGTATAACAATTAAAGTTTAATATTATACCTTAGTAGTCCAGTTCGCGTAGGTATGCAAAAAAAATAAAAAAATAAAAAGATCTTCACTATAGTATAGGCTTATCTGTATTTTCTTGAAAACCCTAAGTTTGAGAGAGAGTTCAGTAATCATAAATGTGAACCTCCCGGTCAGGAGCATTTTCCTCCCGTGATGAGAGGAGTATCCCATCCCTCCCTTCATGCACTGAAATCTCCCCACGTACACAAAATTATTATTAAAAAATTTAATATTTCCAATTATTTTCACACAGTGCTTCCAATGTAGCATATTTATGGTAAGACTGCCTGTGATCACGTGACTGCGAACTGGCTTAAGCAGGGCAAAACAATTTAGCTGCTAATTTCAAGCAGCATGAAACAATTAATATCCCTCTGGTTCTGTCGGTAGGGTCGGTTTGGCTTCAGTGTTTGAAGTATTTCCAGATAGATTATACTACTGATATAAACAACACTGATTTAATCCTTTCTAAACATGACTGCTTAGGAGAGTCTGCAGGCAAAGTGCAGATTGTTCTAAACAGCACTGCTACGAACAATGTTTCGCAAAAAAAACAGAGACAAACACCACTGACCTTTATTTAATCCTTTGTAACCATGACCACATAAAAGGTAAAGACTGTTCTAAACGACAAATAAAAAGCAAAAAAATTAGGCTGGCTATCGGTTTCCTAACTTTTACAGGTCATGCTGGTAGTGTCATTTGTTATAGAGTGTAAACCAGACTTAAGTACATGTCACAAACTTCCATTGTAGTGCCAAAGTCATGTGAATACCCACTGAGATTAACCATTCTTTCTTCAAAGGAAATAGTCATGGACATACATAGTCAGTTCATAGGTTTGTATTGTTTCTTTATCTTTTGTGAAAACCTGCACAATGCTGATAATGGCTTTCAATGTAGCGGTTGAGTATATCATTTGCCTTTGGAGTTAATCCATAATGCCTCAGTTAATGAGGTCTTTGTCTTCGTCTTTAATACTAGTAAGTGATAATTGTTTTCCAGATTTGATTGTCATTGTTAAAGGGTTGTGTTGTTTGTTGCTTTTTTTGATGTTAGAGTGATTACATCCCACACACCAAGCCATCATCTGTTCACCTTACTTCAGCCAGTCACACCCTTTGTACATAGAGTTAATCCAATTATGATCTTGGTGAAATAAGTCTTTAGCTGTTGTCTCTAAATAAATTTATTCTGTTTCTGGATAAGTTACTTTTGATTTCATTCATTGGTATATATATATATATATATTGTTACGGAATTATGTATCATTTTGTTTTTAAATAATGATATAGTTTTATGATCTCTGCATAATAGTCTAACAACTGTCGTCTTTCAGAAAGTACATATATGGTATTTCAATGGGACTCAGTACATGAGTCCTGGGAAAATATTGTCATTTGATGCATGAATCATATCACCTGATTCAGCGCGTGAAATTTGTCCTTGTGACCTGCATTCAATGTCCTTTTGACCTGGATTCTATGTTCAATAAGAAGTTAATACTTTGTTGACTGGTAATAATGTCAGTGCATAGGTACTTTAGCGGTGTCACATATAACCTAGTTTCTGATTGGTTCGAAGAAGGTTGTTTTCTAGAAGGATTTAAATTGTTTTAAAGTCACAATTACAGAGAGTGATTCATTTTGTTGGCCAGAAATTAGAGTTTAAGATCACAATTCTGATGTGTTTGTTTGAGACATAGAATAATTGGGGTTTTATTTGATTTGCGCAGTCAGAGACTATAAATAAGATATAATCGCAGCGTTCATCATTCTGTCATGGTTCGTCAGCCTGAGAGGTCATAAACGAGATTGGTTCATTTCGTGTGATTATTCTGCTTCAGTGATATTATTATTATTATACAGTACATTCTGGATTTAGTACTGATACTTCAAATTTAAGTATTATTCAGCTCCGTTGGAATTATCGGAAACATTTCTAGAACTTGTGTGATATTGCATATTCACAAGGATTATTTGGAATTAATAATATTTGGATATAACTGATTCTTGTAGAAACATCAACACTTTAGAGGTTTCATTCGGAACCTACTTCATTCGGCGTATTTGGATTAACTTCCGGATCAGTGAACTTTAGAACAATTAAGGACTTTTAAGGATATTATATACTGTAAGTTAATTTTAATTCTTTCACTTTGATTGTTTGCTGATATATTTTAATATTTTAGTAAATTAAATATTTGTGTTTAAATCTTGAAAGCTTGTTTGAGTCTTTTCTTCTGTTACATTACCCCTAGTCGTAACAATATATATTCCATATTTACCCAAAGCCTGAGCAAAACTTCTACAGTCATTATTACAATTGATCACTGATAACATTAATACCTTGCTAACAATGTAGAACAAAAAAGAGAAAAATTCTAACACTGGAGGAAAGAATTAATGTAATTGAAAGAAGTGAAATTCACTTACAGACAGGATAAATAAATATTACCTTAGTTAATTTTGCAATTCATATGCTAATATATGTACATGTGATCTTCAAACATAAATCTGAATGTTTTATGATAGATGTATATCTATATTGCTACATAAAATTAATTTCTGATGAATCCATGTAATATTTTAACAAGAACTATGAATAAAGATTGCAATACATGTACAGTGATTGTGGGCATTTTTCCTTCTTTAAACAGTGTTGAATTTTGACTTTGGAAACTGGTCTTTTGCACAAACCTGTTATGAGAAAACACCTCACCTGTCTTGAGAGACCACTCTTTGTTGGCAGAAGGGGTGGTCTCTCAAGACAGGTTTTACTGTAGTAACAATGACAACAACAGTATTGATGGAGATAGTGATGAAAATTCAGGTTGACTCTAAAGGAAAACTGGATCCAGTAACAATACACCATCTCGTAAATGTTAAGATCAACAATGATGAGGACTGCCACAAATATAATCCAGGCAATGATCTCCTAAGAAATGCTAAAAATGCTTGTGGTACAAATAAGGAGAGTATGAATGGCAACAAGTTACTGTGAAAGGACTGATTTGATGAGACCATGTGCATATTTTAATATTTGAAAAAATTGGAAATGTGTTAAATTGTTGTAATTTTTTTCCATTTGCATGCTAATAATTGGGTAAATGAAAATCCTCCCTCTTTTGAAGTCCAAACTCTGATCACATTTTGCAAATCTCATGATCTGTCCTAAGCTGACCTCTGTTCTGTCACATGTATGAGTAATCACTTTATAATTAATAACTAAATGTGAAGGTGGATTTACCCACTCCACTATACATGTCTGATGACTCTTTACCACTTAATGAGTTAAATCAGTCTCAAAAACAAACTTTACATATGCTTTTAACATTAAATACAGCAATATTGGGAGAGACAATGCACCTCCAAACTGGATAGTTCCCAAAATAGGCCAAGGGAGCTAACTCTTCTATTATGTAGATACACATGATTGAAACATTGTGTGTAATATTTTCAGTGTACACTTACTACGATGAGCTTAAACCTATGAAATTTACCCAAATAATAATTTCTTCAGTGCACAGTGTGGATATTACAACTAATACAGTAATACTTTTTAGCTGCTGTATACTATCACAGATCTAGGTCTTTCATCATACCAGTGGGTTACCTTCCTTTAGAAGGATAACCTATATTATGAAAGAGTATGAGCTGTGAGGAGTGTAGGTTTTTCATATTGACAGATGGGCATGTAGGTCATCAGGAAATACGTTCCAGTGGCAAAGTGATGACACTCTACTCCAGTAACTCACCATTTTTGTGTCAGTTGAGAAACCCAGTGATATCCAGTAGTTATTAGAGACAGGAATCTTGGCTTTCATTTCAAAGTAAATAGAATTCCCGCCTGTATCAGCCCAGGTCACCAGGAATGTCCAGGCATCTCCAAGGTTACAGTCATGGAAACAACCTTTAGTCTTCCCACAGGCTGGATCAAGACACTGCACTACATTCCCTCCCTTAATTGATAGAAAAAAAGAAGAAACCAGGATTCACTCTGAGAGCTTGGTGTATGAAAATCAGAGTGTTTCTAAGCCATGGGTGACATTTCACTCACAATGATCGCTCACTTCTGAAGTGGTGTTGGCAAAGTAAGTTACTAAGCCTACAAAATAGGTTACTTTATGTCGAAAGAAAAACTAAGGCCAGTGACATTTATGTCATACATTTATCGTTGTACAGTTTGCATTCAGCATTGATTAACATTTTGATGAAAGTTACTTAGAAATACCAACTTATTAGTTCACTCCAACTACACATCTCTCAAACTGATTTTCTAGGTCCCTTGGAGTTTGAAATTTGACCATATTTGAATATTAAAAACAAAAATTGTTCTTTTAATAAGAATTTGTATGGTCTTATATTTGTCTAGTCAAGGCAAATCAGTTTCACAAGGTAAAATAACTCTTTCAGAAAGTGAAAAATTTGAAAAGTAGAAACCTTGAACAATATAAATTTCCATAACAAGGAACAGGTGGAATTTCAAAAATTATTTTTGAGTCTTAAAATTTGTACAGGTAGTCATTCAATGTTTTATACACTGAAATGGAGAGTACTACCTCACAATAAGAACTCTGATATCATAATGTCATTGACTAGGTTCCCTCTATGAAATTTCAAGTACAGTAGTCACAAAAATTACAGCAACAATCTGAATTTAGTTGGTAATAACAACATGTCTTTAAGTCCAAAAAGGCAATACATTTTGAATTACAATATGTACATACTGTAAAACATTTATTATCCATACACCTTTATCTGGACTTTTCACTCATCCTGATCAATTAAATGTCCACTGGACTTATAATTTGTTCTTTATTTTATCATTAAATTATTTGACTGTACAACAAACATAAAAAATAATTATAGATAAATATTGGTAAAATGTTAGTCTCTTCAAAGATATGTACTGCTTGGATACTGAATCAAAATAATAATTTGTTTACCTATTTATACAAATAAATGCCATATTGGACTAGAAGAGAAACTTACTGTAGATGACATTGTTGTCCCCCCACCAGAGGGAGCTGTGGTAACTCCACCTTGTGCAGCTGTGGAAATTCCACCACCACCAACAGAGGAGTTTGTGGCAGGTACACTTGAATCAGGTACAAGCTCTTGACTCTGCACATTAACCCAGAATGTGCTTGTCTGCTTTACAAAGGTTGCTCTGCAAGAATTGGAAGATGAAAAATTCTCTATTAATTTTGGCTGCAATACTCATAATACCAGTGTAATCGTTCTTTAAGAGATTATTACATATTGGATTGACATATATTTATCATGTTAACAACTTACTAATATTCCCAGCCTTTATATTTCAAATTGAAATTTAAACCAGGAAGTAATCAATGATTATAAAGCCTGCCTCTATGAAGCTTTTAATAGTCTCCAGCAGTCATTGTAACATTGATTAACATGCAAAAAATAAAGTGGCCTTGACAATGAAATACTGGCCCCTTTTCTAATTAAAGTTTTTTTGAATTTTTTTATATTTACACTTTTATAACTTTTAATTGGTACTGCATGTATATAGCAGGTATAGTGCAGAGTCTACTGATGTGCTGCTAAACAAAATACATACATACACATCCACAAACATACATACATACATACATACATACATACATACATACATACATACATACATACATACATACATACATACATACATACATACATACATACATACATACATACAAAAATACATACATACATACATACATACATACATACATACATACATACATACATACATACATACATACATACATACATAACATACATACATACATACATGCATACATGCATACATGCATACATACATACATACATACATACATACATACATACATACATACATACTGTGACAGGGAATAAAAGATGTAAAACGATAAAAAAGAACAATCTTTTCTTTGTTATCAAAACAGAGGTACTATAATGAGTTCATAAAACAACATTAATTTTTTCTTTCTTTTTATAAATCACTGTTCTTGCAATCTGCTTCAGAAGCTAATATGATTATCTGACCCTATAAGCCCAATTTTGTACTGGTTGAAAATCACAGACTGAGTAATCTTGGATTGACAGCCAGTAATAGAAGCATACTTCATGCATCATTAATTATCTCGATTGGTCACTACAGCTGAAGCCTCACATGAAAAGCATGCAATCCATTCATCCAGTTCCTATACTCATTCACTTGTACAATACACAGTCAACCTATTGAGGGTAACCAAACACAAGAAGCAATATACATTCATTAATGTGGGAAGTTTACCACTGAATAAACATATTTACTCCTACTTCCAACTGCACTGGTCACATAGGGCCTTCTGTGTAGGCCATGGAAGAATCTATGTGGTCATCAGCTAAACAAGTACTTAACGCTATTTTAGTAAAGCATAAAATGTAGGTCACAGTGACCTTCTGTTGTTGTAAGGTGTATTACTAACAGAGATGCATCCAATTATCAAGTTTCATGATTCAAACAAAACACCCAATAAATGAACTTTAAACAAAAAATTCCAACAAAGTCACTGGAGCATGAAATATAGGTCACAGAGCTATCTTTTTGCAATAAGGGTGTATTACTGCATCCCCTCACCAAGTTTCATGATCCTAGGTTGGTTAGTGTGCATATAGCATGTGGTCATGAGATCATACAAAAACTTAACCAAAGCCTCTAAAAGATGCAATACAGTTCATGATAAGCCTTTGTTATATGGGTATGGGATTAATAGAGATGCATATCATCATAAATTTCACAATTCTAACTTGAACAGTGCCTGATAAATGAACATCAAACACAAAATGTAGCCAAAGTCAGAGAAGCATAAAATATGGGCCATAGTGGTCTACTCCTGCACTGAGGGAGTAGTACTCATCAAGATGCATCCCCTCACATGTTACAGTGGCTTATTTATACAGATGTGTCCACTTACCAAGTTTTATCATTCTAGATTGGATAGTATGTACATAGAATGCACAAAACATGGGGTCATAAGCTAAATGCAAAAATTTAACCAAAGCCAGTAGAATGTGAAATGTAGGTTACAGTGGCTTATTTATACAGGTGTGGTCCTAACAGAGATGTATACAATCTTCTAGTTTAATGATTCAAGCAAGAACAGTTAAAGCACAAAATTTAACCAAAGTCAGTGATTCATATAATAAGGGTCACAGTGCCCTAGTTTTGTGATGAGTGTGTAGAACTCATCAAGATGCATTCCTTCATGAAGTTTCATGATATAACTATGTATGCAGGTTGCAAAAAGCCTATGTGTTTATGACCTAAATGCAAAATCTTAACTTAAGTTAGTAAATGCAAAATATAGGTTACATTGACTTTCTTTTCTTGTAAGGGTGTGGTACTAACAGAGATGCATACAATCATTTTGCTTGATGATTCTAGTTTGAACATAGCTTGAGAAATATACTTAAAACACAAAATGTGCCCAAAGTCAGTGAAGCATGATATATGAGTCACAGTGACCTACTTTTGTAATGGGTGTAGTATTCAGAAAGATGCATCCCCTTACAAGTTTCATGATTCCAGGCATAATAGTATGTAATCAGGATTAAAAAAAACCTGAGCTAAATGCAAAAACATAACCAAATGTTTCTTGGACTTATTGTTAAAACTCAGCTTCTGCAAGGTTAAACTGTAAATCAATGATGAGAAGAAAAAAAAAAAAATACTTTATTTAAAGATCAAGGGTAGCAGAGAGAAAATCGTTTTTTTTTTTTTTGGGGGGGGGGGGGAATATCTAATAAAAGGTTTCACTTTAAATGAAAATGGTTAGCAAATGGTAAATATAGTATTTTTTTGTTGTAACAAATTAACAAATATCAGACACATGACAATGGCAGTTTTGAATTTGAGTAATGACTCAAGTAGAGGAGCTTTAAAAATATACGACCTGGATAATAGTGTTTTGATTTGTTTAAAATTTAAATATCGATAACTGGTTCATCAAAAACGATCAATCATGGATCTTAATTGGTTGGAGATATTGTACATATTTTTTCATCGACAAGGCCATTTTTGCATACTGTATAAAGTTGCTTGTATCCCGGAAAGATGACCAGTTAACCAGTCATTTTTCATTTGCTATGTTTTTAGTACTTAGGTTGTACTAACGGAAAGCTATTTTAACGATAAGTTTTTATTTAAATATTTTAGTTTTCCAGGAAGATTTTGTCACAACAGTCTAGACGTAAATTATTGATCAACATCTGTCATGCTGTTAGCATTTGGATGGGGGGGGGGGGGGGAGGAATGAAAGGTTTTTTTTCCAAGCAGTCAGATGACATGGTTGGTACACCCTTGGTTAGTTTTTTTTTTCCAAGGTCTTCTAAAAGTTTCCAAGGAGTATTTTCCTTATGGTAACTGACCTTTCTCTATATATTACTTTGCTTATCACTGCATAAATAGGTACAAAACAATAGCAAAACACCTATCACTGTTCCATTACAGCACAGGAGTTTGATGTTTCGTCAATAAGAAACGACCATATCTACCCTTTAAAATATACATGTGTATTGTACAGATACAGTGGTTTCATTTTCTCATAACTTTTCTAGTATAGATACCGGTATTTCATTTTTGTGCAACTTTTTGTAGTTTTTTACTGATGAAACGTTAAACTCCTGTGATTGCAGCAAAGAGACCCTACTCCATCTAGTGACTACTTGTGTCGTGTTTTATTCAGTTTAAATGTGTTGTATTCCCTCAGATAAATTCAAGGAGTTTTTTTATACATATAATTTTGAGTTGCAACACGGTGAAAAGGAATATGAAGATGTCAAGACAAAAATGTTATGAAGAAAGTTCTAATAATTTATATTGAATTAAGGAAAATCATAAATGGAATGATTGGTTATCTGGCTCTACCGGCCAGCCAACTAATCTTCAATTATTTCAGTTGATTGTTAACACATTTACTGGATAACACTGGAGTAATGTACTTGTTATTCATCTGTGCAGTACTTACTGGATACAATATTCAGTCCCATTAAGTGCATATGACCACCTGTACCTGGTTATTCATCTGTGCAGTACTTACTGGATACAATATTCAGTCCCATTAAGTGCATATGACCACATGTACCTGGTTATTCATCTGTGCAGTACCTACTGGATACAATATTCAGTCCCATTAAGTGCATATGACCACCTGTACCTGGTTATTCATCTGTGCAGTACTTACTGGATACAATATTCAGTCCCATTAAGTGCATATGACCACCTGTACCTGGTAATTCATCTGCCAGGATTATTAAGTTTTCTCAGCCTCCACAAGGGGAAACTCAGAAGCTCAGCTGGCAGAGCATTGGACCCGTAATCCAAGGGTTGCGGGTTCAATACCCACACAGGCCATCCTGGGTTGGCTGCCTCAGTGTGGCCTTTGAAAGGTGCTTGGCTCCCATTTCCTCAGCATGATATAGCGAATACTGTGTTACAAGTGCTGTTAAAACCAACCCCCCACCCTCCAGCTCCATGATACCACATTGTGCCAACATTGATTCTATTAAAAGTATGCATACCATATTGTCTTCAATTTTATATCTTCTAACTTTTCATAAACCATTTATTCATAAAAATCTTAATAATTTCTTTCATCAGCTAGTTTTTCATACAGAGAGCATTTTTCCTGTTAAAAACTGCAAACTGTAGCTACCAGAGAAAGTTATAATTAATAGTTTTTGCTTTTGATTGTTTATATACCCCCCTCCCGAATAAAACAAAAATAATACAAATGAACCATAAATTACAGACAATACTGTTTCTTGTAAGATGTGTTGCACAATCAGCACAAACTACTACATAGTCTAATTTTTGGTACATTCTTCTTTATTCATTACTTTCAAGGGTGTATAGGATCATGGGTAAAAATATCAATTAAATTCTTCAGCTCATTCTTAAAGTCAAATATGGAGAAAATATTCAATAAGTACATTTTTAATGATTTTTGTCAAACAATATGTGTACATTAAAAATCTGCTTCTTTATTACAATTTATTCCCATAAAATTTCCCAAATATAGTGTTAGAAGTAATCATGAGTTAGATTGTCAAACAAAACCCAACTGCATTACCTCCCTTGACTTAGGCTCAGTTGGCTGTTATGTGTGACATAAATCAAGAACAAGGTGACCATTCATTACAAACAGAAAGAAAGATGCTAGCTTTCTTTTCTTTAAAAAACACTGGTAAGTATCATTAAGAGCTTTGTGAGTATTGCTCATTCTAAATTTCAACCAAGCATACTACAAATTATCAAATTACACAAATTCTTCTAAACAATGAAAAAGGATTTAAACATCGATTAAGGAAACAACTGATACCCTGCGCATTGCTATGACAACTTACAATTGAGAGAGAAAGTGAGAGAGAGATAGAGAGAGAGAGATTCTTTCACAGGCTACAGATAATGAAATTGAAAGTTCATAATTAATTTAACTTTTGCTTAACTAATCAATGAAGGAGAAACAGAAGCAGCAAATATCAAGTAGAACATGTCAAAAGTTTATGTTAGACAAAAGGTGAGTTTTCAAAGACATTCCCCCTCAAACACACACACACGTTTACAAGCTCAAATAACCAAGTTCATTCTCCAATTGGTTGCGTCAATAATTTTGACTCGGAATGGTATTTAATGCATTTTTTTTTCTTTCTGACTTAGTTTATATTGGGAAGAAATATGCATCCTTAAACAGCCGAGATTGTGCAGATGCACTGAAATGCACAGTATTTTTATATTCTCTCCCCAATAGTTGTAAACCATTGTTTTTTGGTTTTTTTAACTGATGATTATATTGACCGTAGGTTAAGTATTAGTCATTTTTTTTTCTTGAATTTGCACACGATCACTGTCTGTTTCATAGCTTATCATGAGTTCTATCTCTACTTTAGGTAGGACACCACAGTTTCGTAAACTGGCCCAAGTTTAAGTAATCTTTATTTAAAGTTGATGCATATGCTTACCACATATACAATGTACAAGCTTTATTAAATTTTAACTACTGACTATTTCAAACAATAATTTAAATAATATTCATGCTCATTCATACACAAAACAAATTACAAACATAAAATGTATGCAATCAGTGCAGTAATCGCATACATTAATGCTTACTGTAGTTGTTCATGACTTAACAGAGTACATACATAGACAAGTTGCAGACAGTCATACAGAACAATACAGTAGTACACAAAGTATCACATAATTACACAAGACTTAACAAAGTACATATATGCATACCACAGATTTAATTTTTAAAATTTTTAATTATTTTTTTTGGAGCGGGGGAAGGGCATGCATCCAAAATATATACATACCCACAAACATACACTCTTCCATATACATACAGATACACACATCACATACATACATACATACATACATACATACATACATACATACATACATACATACATACATACATACATACATACATACATACATACATACATACATACATACATACATACATACATACATACATACATACATACATACATACATACATACATACATACATACATACATACATACATACATACATACATACATTAGAGATTGACAAATATATATATGCATATCACATGTACATTTTTCTTTTTTTTGGGGGGGGGGGGGGGGAAGGGACATCCTTCTAATATATATACCTACATACATATATACCTACCAACCTACGACCATCCATATACACACAGATACACACACACCACATACATACATTACATATGTATATACTATCATCATATACAGTTTCACATAATTGTATGCATCCACATGCATTTATGCAAACATATATACAACAGAATAAACACCACATGCATCTGTAGAGATCTAAAAGCTCTGAATAATTAAATGCAGCTAAAGTTGAATAAAATAAGAAACATATGCATAAAAAAAGCTAAAACTTTTCAACCATTTGTAAGAAGTATGCACAAACCTTGGATTCCAACCATTGATAAATTCCTCAGGTACATTACATTAAACAACTGTTCTTGTGTTATTAGGAAGCAAGTTGAACTAAGCTGGCCATGGTCAAATTTTTAAACTTTAAAAGTTACCTCAAATTAGGATGCATGTAAATATGTAGGAAATCAAGATATATATATATATATGGACCATGGTTGCTCAAAACTGATGTGG
The DNA here is from genome assembly GCA_029931535.1 of Margaritifera margaritifera. Classification (NCBI taxonomy): domain Eukaryota; kingdom Metazoa; phylum Mollusca; class Bivalvia; order Unionida; family Margaritiferidae; genus Margaritifera; species Margaritifera margaritifera. The sequence goes on from JAQPZY010001365.1 coordinate 683,798, forward strand.
GTCACTGAGGTTTCCCTACAGAGCAGGGTAATTTCATATCAGATCAATAATACTTACAGGAACACCACATTTCCGTCTGCTACTGCAGGGGCCTTCCATGTCAGTGTTACTGTTGTCTTTGAACTCTTGCTTGTATGAGTGAGAGCTGCCTGCAAAATAATAATCAGCAAAATAATATAAATTGTTATCATCAGACATCACAGTTGTAAAACACTTCATATCTATGCTTGAGATTCTGTGTTTCAATTCCCATGTGTTCATTTGCATGCTTTTTTTTAAGTGGTTACCAACTCATTATTCGTGTTTTTTTTCCCACATTAGTTTTAAAAAGGGGCTATAATGTGACAGGCAGAAGAATCTCATCATACATCCCATCTAAATTTTCAATTTTATAAAATTAATCTAAAAAAATTTTAGTAATAAATATCCATGTGCTATTTATCATAAATTTGTGTCATAACAAAGAACAATAGGCCCATGTGGGCCTCATATTGCTGACCTGGCTTACATAACTTTAACAGTTGAAAATTTCACTTAGCAGGCCTATGTAGTATTGTACTGTATATAATATGAACTGTTATCATCAGACATCAGAGTTGTAAAAACACTTCCTATGTTACAAACCCCATGTGTTTTATTTGCAAGGCTTTTTGTTAAGTGGTCACCAACTCATTATTAATGGGTTCTTTTTTGCATATTAGTTTTATAAAGGGTCTATAATGTTCATGTGCTATTTATTATAAATTTGTGACAGAACAAAGAACATGAGGCCCATGTGGGCCTCATATTGTTCTCCTGGTTCACATAATATTAACAGTTGACCATTTCAATAAGCAGGCCTATGTAGTATTATAAGAATTGAACCCTATGTAAACTATCTCCAAACTTTATATCATGTCGATTTTAAATATTTTACTATAGTCTGATAAAAATTATCTCCAAAGATAAAGGCATAATTAATATGCATAATTTCTTCCTCATAATCAAACTCATCCAAGATCTTGATGATATAAACCTATCTACCAAATTTTATTGAAATCCAAGGAGAAACCGAGTCTCTAGATTGATCTAGTGTGATAACAAGCCGAGCCAATAAAATGTAAGATCATCTCATTAATATGTGCAAATCTCATTTATTATACAACCTGTCTATGAATATGCTGATGTAACCTTGCCTACCAAAATTGGAGAAAAATTTAGTGGTAACATGCTTGGCCAATCAGATAAATGATTACATCATAATTATGTATAGATTTTGCTCATAATTAGGCTCATCCAACATCTTGAGAATATATTATTTATTTATTTAACAAGTTTGATCAGAATCTGACTAGGAATATAGTTGCTAGAGTGTTGCTCAGCCAATCAAATCCAAGATCACATCATTATTATGTGTGGATCTCACCCATAATCATACTCAACAAAGATATTGATGATATAAGCCTATTTACCAAGTTTGATCAGAATCCTATCAAAAACTGTCTCGAGAGAGGTAAAAACTCAACCAATCAGATACAAGATCACCTCATAAATATGCATAGGTCATAATAAAACTCATCAACATCTTGATAATTTTAGCCTATTTACCCTTAACTTTGAATAAAATCTGGTCCGAAACACTCTCTCGAGAGGTAAGAGGCTCAGCCAGTCAGAGGCAATGATCACCTCATTAATATGCACAGATCTTGCTCATAATAAAACTCATTGGATATCTTAATGATATTAGCCCATTGATCCAGCTACATGTATATAAACAGAGGGGTCTTCTCCCTCTGCCCTCAGTACCATTCCTTCTGCTCTTCAGAATTCCTCTGTGTGTCCTTGGGAAAGGCACTTAGCTCCCATTTCTTCAGCAAGATATAGCCAATAAGGTTTCAAAAGTGCCTTTAAAACCAACCAACAACAACCCTCCCTTATATGCCTTCTCCAGATTATTAAAATACCTTCTTAAAACTGTTACTTTCTATTTGTTTTACTTATTATTCTGCTTTCTTTTTAATGCAGGATAAACATATGAATGTGCTTTTGTTTGTATCTACTTCCAAATGGATGAAAATTCTTCATTTTATCATTCCCTTTGTTTGAAAAGTACTCATTCCTTCAACAAAAGTACCCCTTTTGTTATAAGTTCCCTCTTCTCTTTATAGCTGGAGCACTGTATAAGACTATTTACCAGCTGTGATAAAAAATCTGATCTGAAATAGAGTCGATAAAGTATTGACAATCTCTGCCAATCATATACAAAAGCACTGCATTAATATACATGGATCTCGCTTGTAATTGTACCCATCTAAAATTTGATGTCCTATTTACCAAGTATACTCTTAATCAGATCAAAAGTACAGTCTCCTCAGTAGAAACAGGCTCAGCCAATCAGATGCAAGATTGCCTCATTAATATGCATGAATTTTGCTCAATATCAAATTCATCCAAGAACTTGATGATATAAGCCCATATTCTAAGATTGGTCAAACTTGAGACAGAAATATGGTCGCCAGAGGGGAAACAAACTCAGCTAATCTGATGGAAGATCACCTCATTAGTATGCGTAGATCTCGCTCATTATCTAACTCTTCTTAGATCTTAATGAGAAAAGCCCATATTCCAAGTTTTGATCAAAGCTGGATCAGAAATTTGGCTTCCAAGTGGTAACAAACTCAGCCAATTAGATGCAAGATCACCTCATTAACATCCATTGATCTCGCTCATTAGCAAATTCAGGTGAGATGTTAGATAAAAGATGATATAATCCCATATTCAAAGTCTGATAAAAATCAGATCAGAAATATCGTCTCTAGAGTTGTAACAAGCTCAACCAATCATTAATATGCATGGATTTTGCACATATTGGAAGTCGGATCAAAAACATTGCATCCAGGGTGGTAATAAGCAACTGTTGATGGACGGACAACAGATACATGGCCATACCATTAGCTCACTTGGCCTTACAGCCAGGTGAGCTAAAAATGGCACCATAGAAGGTCTGTAACTAAAATCAGAGTCAAAGGCTTTCTTTCAGTGACAGTGACCTTTGACCTCGAAACTGATAAAGCTTCTTCCTTACTCCAAATTCAAGCTATCCACAAAGTTTGGTCCAGGTGTGTTATGTAGAACTAATGTTGTTGTGCAGAAACCATTTTCTTCTTTCAGTAACAGTGACTTTGACCTTTTACCTTTTGAAGACTAAATCGATAGGTTTCTTCCTTCCCCCAGTTCCAAGCTGTTAACAAGGTTTGGTAATATTAGATGATGGAGAACTCTAGTTCTTATGTGAAAACAAACTAGGGAACTGAAGTGCAAATGTACAGATGGACAACGCCATAACATAATACTTTCCACCTTATGATGGGCATATAAAAAGTCTGACTGCTTAAAATTCTGTCTGGAAAGTGTAGAACGTTTTATTTACACTTCCCACCTAGAAAGCTTTGAGAAAAGTTTCTGCTCAAAAATTACTTTCCTAGTGTTTAAATTTTTTTTTTTTTAAATATCTTCTAAAACCTATGTTATGTTTCAAGAATTCAATGGAAACAAATGAATGGAATATTTTTTCTTCAAATTAATATTTACTTGTTAAAAATGGGGTATGCCTTATTTTTATATTGACTTCTGTAATGATAATCAAGTGTTTGGGGTTCTGCTAGTATTTTCACTATTTACAGACAAGAAACTGGCCATGGCCTTCATGCTGAATTCACTCACATGCTCTATTCCAACTTGGAAAAGGTGGGATAAATAGGTATTGAAATAAAAGAAAAATAACAACTTTAACATTCAGGTCAATTTAATGTGTAGAAGGAAGGACAAATGGATGGATGCCAAAGTGGTCACTATGTCAAACTTCTGCAAAGGCAGTCTCGACAAAAAAATGTTGTTTCAAGAAATTGTGGCTGGCAAAGGACATTTTAATTTTTTGCTTTATTACCGTATGGTCTGGTTGAAAGTAAATGCTATAGGTTGATATTCCTGTCAATTTTATAAACAGCCATTCCCCTTAAAATGAACAATTGGCTTCTGATTGGTTAAATATCAGGTGCCAAAAGATATATTAACAAAATTGAAGGCTGTATACTTTGGTTTTCTTCATAATTATAAGATCACTCTATTCTTAAGTGAATATCGTTCAAGTTTAGAGATTGTTATGTACAGTGAATCGAACAAATATCCCAACCAAATTTCATTCGCCTAACTTAAGTGGTTTTTGCTTAATCGTTTTAAAAATGTTTTTGTCAAAAAATCTGAAGTCCAAAAAGTGTTTTCATTTTTTTTTAACAAATTGAAAAAATGCTGTAATGGCCTGAAAATCTAATCAGGCCATCTAACAAGCTCCTCCAGACAGATGGATGGATGAAGTGATGGACAGGACCAAATCCAGATGCCTAGGGCATACATAATAGTTCTTTTTATTTCATAGGAAATCTTTTTTAAGTCTTCATTAAATGGCAAAGCTATGTCTACAGTATGTGCAGTAGTATGCACATGTCTTATAAACACTGTAGTACGTCATGATGAATCTACGTACGAGTTACAAGTTTCATGACTCCAGACAATATTGTCAGAGAAACTAAGCTAAGCACAAAACTTAATATCAAAGTAACATAATTTTGGCCAGACAGTGTAGTTCCTTTTATAATACATCTACATATCATTTAATACCAGTCTCTGCAGGAAAATATATTTGTGAAACCAAGTTAAACACAAGCCTGAATCTAAGTCATGTCATTGGACAGAGAGATTGGTGGACTGACAGATAGACATCATCAATACATATAACAGTGTTGCTTTGCAATTCAGGTAAAATGTGGTGGAGAAAAAAACAGTCTTGCCATAAAATAAAATAAAAATGAACCTCTAGAAATGTATGACATGTATAGAAAGGAAATTTCGCTAATGAAGTAACAGTCAGATTGATGAGACTTTGATTTTATTTAAATAATTTAATATTCTGATTCTGAGGAAAACACATAAACTGATGTTAAAAAGATCCAGGTTCTCAAGTGTAGGAAAGTTCTCTCTCTTTCATTGTGGAGAAGCAGATAACATGTTCTCTCTCACTCTCTTTCATTGTGGAGAAGCAGATAACATGTTCTCTCTCACTCTCTTTCATTGTGGAGAAGAAGATAACTTGTTCTCTCTCACTCTCTTTCATTGTCGAGAAGCAGATAACATGTTCTCTCTCACTCTCTTTCATTGTGGAGAAGCAGATAACATGTTCTCTCTCACTCTCTTTCATTGTGGAGAAGTAGATAACATGTTCTCTCTCACTCTCTTTCATTGTGAAGAAGCAGATAACATGACTGAACAGAAAGGCAGACATATAGACATACATACCAGTCCTGTGGTACAAGGGTTCCAGGTTAAGGAGTCCCCAGTTAGGGTACCAATTGTGTTTGGTTGATTAATAGTATTCTTTTTTCTTGGTTGTAAGAAAAATCCCTTAAAGGTCTGTCCTGAATTGGCTTGTAGAGTTACTGCAATGAGAAAGTTGTAGCTGGGAATCTATCAAGTTGCTGATTATTCTACCATCTATACTCGTGTATAAGTCGAGTTCTACAGCAATCAACATAGACCCTGATCTGCCATTGCATATTGCGCAAGATCAGATTCTATGCTGTTTGTTCTACTGATTATTTCTAACAAACTGCATAGACCCAGATCTGACAGTGCATTATGCGACGGCATATCTGGGTATGTGCAGTTTGCAGTTGGACTTGACTTATAAGTGAGTACATATGGTATATGATTTTCGTTCTTTTTTATATAACTGATTCAATCAAAATATTAAACATAGGAAATGTATCATCAAGTATTGTCCATTATATTGTTCACTCCCATAGGTTCCTGCCCAATAATAAAGAAGCCCAAGTTGGTTATGGAAGCCACACGGTTGATAGAGAGACCTCCAAAAATCTGTACCTAGTGGAACCCATTTCATGAAAAACAACCATATCCATACTGATTACTCTCAAATCAAGCTAAATTCAACTTTTCTTTTGTCATCATTATATGTCCATTTTACAGTCACCTCCCTATCATAGTCAAATTAATCCATTCAGTTGGTGCAAGGCTGCTAAGGAGAGATCTTGAACTGTTTTCCTTTCATTTTTTTATCCATGCTGGCAAAGGAGTATTGGAAATATCAAAATGTTTTCTACCTTGTTGCTAAGGAAGCCAAATGGTAACATTGGTAGAAGGAATGTTTATACAAAATTTATAAAAATTGACCTTTCAGATTTTAGGAGAATGCTCTGTCCACTAATTAGCACAGCTATTAATTTAAAACCAGAATTTTTCTCCCTGAAAAATATAAATATTTCAAATTGTACATGTTATATAGCCAACACTGTCTAGGTGACCCACTCAACTGGACAAAGTTTTGTATGACCACCAAACTATACCTGTAAAAATGCAATTAGGTAAACATTTACTGGTACATGAACTATACCTGTAAAAATGCAATTAGGAAAACATTTACCTGTACATGGACTATACCTGTAAAAATGCAATTAGGTAAACATTTACCTGTGCATGGATGATAAAATTGGGCAGCAGTTCAAAGAATGTTTGTTATTAGTTGACTGACATGTTGCACTCACTTGAGTGGTCAGCTCATATAGTAGTTTTGGAAATGTCAAAAATGTTTTCCAACTGAATATGCCATGGAAACAAAATGCTTGCTAGCAGCCTTGCTTTATTTTTACAAAGGAAGCAAGAGTCCTGTAAATGACACATGATAGGCTTGCAGTGTCATTTTTGGAAACCATTTTTCTTTTTTCAGTCTTGGTGACCTTGACCTTTGAAAAATCGACCAGTGCCTTTCTTGTCTAAAATGCAAGACATGCACAAAGTTTAGTTATGGTTTATGGTATGAGACTGGAGTTATTTTGTGGAAACATTTTCCCTTCTTGGATTCCCTCTGCCCTTGACCATAAACCTTTTAAACCATCAAATCAATAGGTGTCTTCCTTCTCTCCAATGCAATCCATCTACAAAAATTTAGTCAATGAGTCAAAGCATGTGATACATAACTTTAGTAGTATTGTGGACATTGTTTTTCCTTCTTTCAGTCCCTGTGACCTTGATCTTTGACCCTAAAATCATTAGATGTCTTTCTTATCTGAAATATATTTATTCAAACTTTTTTCCTTTATATTTTTAGAATTCAACTTTTCATTGGTACTATAAAACCAGAATTGTTCTGACATGACGGTAAACCATATACATGCATAAATTCTTACCTCAAATGCAAACCATTTGGTTAAGGTATCTGGTATAAAAGTCATGTTAATGTGTAGAAACAGTATTTGTTCTTTCAGTCCTTGCGACCTTGAACTTTGATCTTTTTTGCCTAAAATCAATAAATGTTTTTTTTTCTTTGCCCCAAATGCAAGATACTTTAAAAGTTCGGTAATTGTAGATTGTGGAGAACTCCAGTTATCGTGAGAAAATGAAATAGGGAATAGAGGGATGGACAGATGAACAACATCATAATATAACATGCTCCGGATTACAGCAGGCATATAAAATAAGTGGAAGCTGGTGTGATATATTTTTTACAACATTACATGTGCAGATCGACACAATGAGTATGCTTGACTCCTATAGGCCTCCAAAAACATAACATTGGTAAGAACATGTAATACCGAACTATGCAGTAAAGTTTAATATTGACAACGTGATTTGGGAGATTTCAAAAATGTTTTCCACCTGGTTGCTATGGAGGTTAAATGTTTGCTAGGGAGGCCTTAAAAAAGCACAAACTTTTGTAGAATAAGGACTACTCGTACAGAGTTTGATCAAAATTGGCCTGGTGGTTCCGAAGTAGACCTAAAAAAAAATGTTTTCCACCTGGTTGCTATGGAAGCCAAAAGTTTTTACAGGAAGACCTTTAACAAAAAATGAAAAAAAAACTTTTGTAGAAGAAGATTCAAACATGTTTTTCACATGGTAATAGTGGAAGCCAAAGGGTTGTGAGGAAGGCATCCAAAAACTACATTTGTTAGAGTATGTTATAACAAATGTTTAACAAAGTTTAGCAAAAATTGCCCCAATGGTTTTATGGTTTTAGAGAAAAAGTGTCGTTAACCTACTTGTTGTGGAAGACAAATGGCTCCCAGGAAGAACAAAAAAAAAAAAAAAAGAAAAGAAAAGGTTTGTTACAATATCTCACATGTAACATTGCACCATGGAAAGTTTGATTACAGCTGGTCCAGTCTATCATCAGAGATGTTGATTTTTTAAATATACTTTTAGTTGCTTTGGATGGAAACCAAAAGGTTACAAGGTTGCTAGAAAAGCAAACAATAAATATCTTCAATAGAACAATATGTCATAGAAATACTACAGTTTGCTTTTTCAGAATTTACTCAGCAGTTTTGGAACACATGTTGAAAATGTAGTAAATGCTGACAGGCACAGTACACATAAACGACAAAGGGTCTTTTCAAAAGCTCACATGGCCTTTGGCCAGGTGAACTAATGAAGATCATCAACTTATGAATTGTCATCATTACTTGGGTAGGAATCAGTGTGAAAGAAAGAAAAATTAAACACTTCATTAATAGGTTCATTCATTCCTTACAAATTTAATACAGCATTTCTCTGATGATAAGAGCAGGGGGCCTGTCCAATGAATTTGTAAGAAAATGCAAGAGGTGGTCTTATTATCCAACAAATGTACATTTACCAAATTTTGTAAAAATGGGTGTGGGCTTGTCATAAAGGTTGGGCCTACCCTCAGATAAAATATTGTACATAGATTAAAAAAAAAAAACTCAAGTTCTCTATATGACAAATTAGAGGACAAAAAATAATGATGACATTTATTAATGATATTCAGTGAACTGGAGAGTATGAACAAATAAAAGACAATACAGTAAACAATTTTGTTCTCACCTGTGATTTCCTCATTTGGCTTGTATGTACTTTTGGATGTTATAATAGTGTAAGGACAAAGGGCAGTACTAGCAGTGACTCCATGCACAGGTAACATATTAGAACAGGCTTGCGATGGTGCACCATATGGATAACACAACACCTGTCTTAATATTAGTAGCCACAGCAACAAACTCTGGTCTAGCATTTTTCTACAGTCCATCATTTTACCTGGAAAATATAATAATTTGTTTGTAATTTTTCAAAGTCAATCTCAAGGGTGGCTTTCTTTCGACACCTGTCTATCAACAAACTGTACTAAAAATGCAGAGTAAAGTTTATGACGGAAAGGGCCAGGTACTACGTTACTGCAGGTCCCAGCTAGAAAGGAGACCCTAATGGACAAACACAGTATCTCTTTCAACATTAGTAATCTGAAAAATATGCTCTGGGTTAAAAAATTTCTGTAATTTGTCATATTACCTTGATTGTGTTACAGCTGATCGAATTAATATATTTGAGGAGCAACTTCAGTAAGTTACTAAAGGAAGATTTAGAAACTATCTTTTTAGGTGACTGTAACATTGACTACATGAAAACTCCACCATTAAAAAGGATAAGCAGCTTTGAAAGGCACTGCTTTACCGAAATAATTACCCTAACACTCCAACTAGAGTGATGGATAAAAGTGCTACTATCAGTCATGTCTATACTAATAAACCTGAAAATATCAGTGAAATTAATGTGCCAGTGTATGCAGTGAGTGACCACTATCCTGTCTGTATAACTAGACATGCTCCCATACTGTCTAAAAATGGTCACCACAATGAAACACAATACAGGAACTTTAAATAGTTTGATGAGAAAAAGTTCTTAGTAGATTTAATTTGCAAACCTTTCCCAATAGTCAACACTGCCTTAGATACATCATCATATCAATTATTAAATACAGTCTTAGATAAGCATGCCCCATTTAAAACAAAAAGGGTTAAACACTAACTTCAACCCAAGTGGATTACCTCTGAGATCAACGAGGCTAGGCATTTAAGTGATAAATTTCAAAAGAAGCATATAAGAGAGCTGAACCAATCCAAGAACAGTTGATTCCCCACTAGACTTAAGCAAAATAAATACATAGCAACATCTCAATAAGACATTGATGAAATATTTAATAATTTCTTCACAAGCGTCTCCAGTCAGTCAAGGCTCACACTTCAGTTGAGCTTGATACCCTTCAATCTCTTATAAGAGCTTCAATACCTGATGAGACATATTTTTCTAATGTTGGTGAAACTGAGGCTGTTGATATGCACAGTAAGTTGAGTGTTAATAAATCCTGGATGGTACTGGTCCACAAATTGATACAGAGACATCAAAGATACATACAAATACACATACTTGCATTTCCAACGGAGTTAAGATTGACTACAGGGAACTGTGTATTGACGGAGTGAACTCTTAACATCCCTGCCCAGTGTGTCTGCTACAAATTTAACGAAGTCATTAACACATAGTATAAACTATAGTATAATGACTGCTAACTTTCCACATACCTTAAAATGTGCAAAGGTTACACTTACCTGAAGGAGAAAAGGAGGATCCATAGAACTACAGACCAATATCCATTCTACCTAAATTATCAAAATTATTTTAAAAGCAAGTAGCTAAGCAGGACTATTAATTTTTTTAAACTTACTTTCTATTTCATAAGGCACAATCAGGATTTAGAAAATATCACTCATGCCAGACAGAACTCACCAAATTAACAGATCTTTGGCCACAAGGAATGGTTCTTTGGCTTGGATTGTTTTTCCAGACTTCAAAAAAACCTTTGATCTAGTTAATCATAGAATGTTGAACTGTTACAGGTTTGATAATTCTTCTTTAAACTGGTTTAGATCATACCTTAATCAAAGATCTCAACAAGTAACCATTGACAATATTAGTTCATAAACTCATACTTTCATTCAAGGTTCCCTCAAGGCTCTGTTTTAGGCCCTATTCTCTCTTATTCATGTAAATAATCTTCCATTAAGTAATTAGTTCACAAATACAAATTTGTTTGTAGGTGATGCAATCTTGTATACATTGAGTTCTGATAGTGAAGTTATCCACACAAGATTAGACTCAAACTTTATTAGAGTTCAGAGTTGGGCTGAACAAATTCAGAAGGTAATGAATAAAGGTAAAACAAAATGTATGATTTTGGAGACATCACAAAAACTACATGATTTAGGTAACCCCAAGTTATTTTTTACTATAAATAATAGTCAGTTAGAAAATGTCAAAGATGAAAAGCTTTTAGGTGTATCTGTATATAACAATTTACAATGGGATGACCATATTGATAACATTTGCAAAGCACTGTCATCCAAAATTGCCCTACTCAGCAGAATCAAGAAATATTTACCAACAAAACACTCATTCTATACTACAATGTATATATTCTTCCAACAATGGATTATTGTTCAACTTTCTGGAGATACTGTGCTAACTCTTGGCTTCACAGGTATTATTAACCTTAGAAAAGGGCAGCATGTATTATTTTAGATGCATCTATTGATTATTCATAAAAAAAATTGTTTACAGAACTAGAATGCTTACTATATAAGAAAGGAATGATTTTCAAAAGGCAGGTATATATAAATGTCTACATGGAGCTGCGCCAGAGTATCTATAGGATTTATTCAGGCCTTATTCAACACTTTACCAGTTGAGATCAACATCACATGGAAACCTTCATTCACCAAAAATTAGAACAGAGCAATGTAAGAAAAACCTCCAATACTCTGGTACAGTTCTGCAGAACAAGCTTCCACTGCATGTAAAATCTGCAGAAACTATTAGTCTTTGAGAAGAGATATCATGAGCATGTACGTGTTACTAATAGATTATAATAGAATTTAGTATTTACAATACTAAAGACATGTTAAACTAAATAGTAATTACTATTATCTTTTGTATGATGTACATTGTCATACTTTCTTCTTAAGAGGGTCTCAAGGCAGAATAGTCACTGACTAAATGAGTCACCCTCTATAAATAAAGTATTATTATTATTACTATTATTATTAATGATTATTATTATTTTGCAACAGTGTCTGTTTACATTTTTAATTCATATCAGCAGTAACAGTCCATGGTTGTAAACAAAATTTCCCAGGCACTTGTCCAGGACAAGTGACTCGGGAAAAGTTACTTGTCCTCGCCAATGTCTTACTTGTCCCGTTTTTCTAGTTCATATTATCTCCATTTTCCAGTGTCTAATGTCTATAATGTTGTCCAATGACAGTATATGTAATTATGTGGATATGACTGTATTGTATTCTACATTATTGCTACTTGAGTATGTACTGCAATGTAATGTCGCAATATCTTTGATTTGGAATGTGCTGTCGTATATATTTGCAGTTTCTGTTTTTAGAATGACTAACACGTTCAGTTTACTGTTTTTGTTGCCTGTTTGTCAGAATAACAATTATTTTTTTATTGTTCAATTTATCAAACGTAAAATACAGTTTCTTATACACGTACACATTTCTCCTATTCTTGCGGGTTCCCTAATCTCTCTGTATTGAATGTGTCCGTTCTAAATATATAATTGCACCATCTGCTGGTCGTTTATAGCGGTAGTTTTGATACACAGAAGTGCTTGATCTTAATTAATTACAAATTCTTTGAACAATATTTCCTTTTACAGAAATAAATAAGAAATTAACGAATCAATAGAAAATGTATCAAAGATTTACTTTCCCTTTACCCCCTATCCAAATATAAGTCTCCTACATCTGATACCGAAATCCTAATCACGTCCCGCTCGGCTGAATAAAGTCATCGACTTGATGATGGTTTACAATGATGCAAGCATAGTCACATGACACATATCGATCATTACCCATAACATGGTAGACAATAAGGGTTGTTGTATTGAAGCATTGACATCGTCCTGGATTGCATAACTCTATCTATTGATATAATTAATGATAAACCAAAATATATATAATGAAAATATGCCAGTAATTCATATTAATTATTACATTACGAGAAAATCTGTAATCAATACGTAATAGACAATTAATTTGTATACTTACCAAAGAGGGAACTAAACGAGTGAAAATGGAAGAGCGATGTTTGGAAGAAACATCATATCTGCCTTTAGAAAGTACAGAATCTATTCCTTTAACAGCATGTCCATAAAAGAGCTGCATGAAACGCTGTCAACCATATACCGAAACAAAGAGTGCAACATTTTGCAAAGAAAAATTTTGTTTTATTAATACATGAAAAACACCCACACACACACACACACACACATTCCCCCCACCCCAATCATATATAGAAGAGCAGGTGCCTTTTGACAAAATACAATAGCAATGAGTATGAGATCAGAAATCTGAAAAAGTCGAAAGTCGCTGATCCCGAGGAGCTTATTGTGTTATGACTTTAGGTCTTTAAAATATGTAACAGAAAGAAAGTGAAACCAACAATGTAAGTAAAATCAACAAGCAATTTATTTCCAGACAATTAAAGTGAAAATTCAAAAGACACTTACAATTTGTGAGTTAAATTCCAAATAATCCTAAATGTCCTAATCACAAGTCCAAAATAATAGAATGTTCCGAATGAATTCCAATAGCCTTGAATGCTCTGATGTACCACAAAGATGTAATCCAGAATATATTTGAATGAGTTCACATATTCTCAAAATCATGTATTAATCCAAAAGTCATCGAGCACTTTAGTATTCCAATGAATATTGTAAATAAAAAATTCCTGTCAAATTTTATCTGATTTCAACAACACAATTAAAATAGATTCCTTAAAGGCTGATCTTTTAGAACCAAAATTCTAGAACAAGAATGAATTTGTTTACCAAAATCTGTATATAAATACACATGCGCCATATGACCTATGTCACATCACACTATGAGTAATTCTAATGGAAAAAATACTGGCCTACCTGACATATGTCACAAAAAGTATATTTGCGAAATGCCTATGAAAATACTATGTCAACAACTGGAGAAAAGTTAAGAATGCATTTTCAAATAACGATACAACTTACAATCATAGACAAAGTTAAGTATATACACATCATACATAACAATTGCAAACAGCTGATTATTGTAAATTAGGGAAAATGTGGTGGACTCGCTATTCTTAAAATTTAGTATTGAGGAGAGAACGTGTTTACAGGTGTCTGCATTACCGCTTTAAAGAATAACTGGATGTGTAATTGTATAGACTCATAACAATTGTAAATATTTAATATTTTAAAAAAGGTAACGAGGATGCATAGCCTGGGTTACAGTCCAGTCAATTTTGTTAATGTTTTTGATTGACGGCCTGGGATCATGCGAAAATTGAGCGCAGAGCCCTCTGCTTTACTACTCAGATTGTGTGGGGTAATTTCACGTTCGATAACTCTGATCAAGTTGTCCCGAAATAGACCGCATCCTTGCCTCGTTTTGTATAAGGTCAACGTCATGATAAATTGGCAATCAATAGGATTCATTATCATGGAAAACACTTCGCATGTCTCCAGGCTTGGATATCGCCACAATCTCAATAGGGTGTCATTAATTAATGATAATATTTTTTCGACGGATTATCAGCGGGGGAATAAAAAGAAAAGACTATATTACCAAAGCAAACATATATAGACAACTGTACCCAGGTTAGACGATGCAGTGTACGTGTCATTACTGACATCGGATTCATTTCATACCTTGTTTGGGCCCCCGTACAGCGATTACGTCATTTGCCGCGAGAATACGAGAATCTCGTTTTATATGGCGGTAGACATAGCATGTTCCATTGAACGTAGTTTATTGCAAAATCTGCATCATTTAAAATAATTTCTGAATACAGGATTGCAGATAAATGATAAATAAACATGTACACTTTCATTAGCGGGTAAATTATTTTATTTTATTTTATTTGCGATTCGTTTTTTGTTTAGTACCGCGATAATACGGTACCCCCCCCCCCCCCCATGACAAAGAGCATTCTTAGACATTGATGAAACCGTTGGGAAGCAGACAGAAAAAAAACAATACATATTGCAAAAATTTGGCGACAGGAAGACAGTTAGGTTCGGCATGGTCTAATCTACTGGAATATATAAAATGTTTTTACATCTCATACGATTCAAGAATGTACTAGAAAAACTATCTTAGATCCGTATGCCAACAGAGAAAATGGCGGCTATCATCATACCCGCGTCATTGACATACAAATAAAGTTTCCTATCGCCATATGGATCTAAGATATTTTATCTTTGGCGAGTACGTTCTCAACCGTATAAGTGATTTAGAAAAGAAATGTGGTATATTCTCGTAGATTAGACCTGCTGAACCAAAATTTTCTTCCTGTCGGCCACTTTTTGCAATATTTATTTTCTGGATGCTGCACTTCTTCTATTGCTATGACATGTACAATACAAAATGTAGCCACTGCTGCACTACTTCTGTTGCCCTGACTTGTACTATACAAATGTAGCTACTGCTGCACTACTTCTATTGCTATTACATGCATTATACAAATGATAAAACTTCTGCTACCATCACCTACCTGTACAACAACAATACCAACAACTACTACTGCTAATACAACCATCATAAAATAAATGTCGCTGCTGCCATCATAATCATGATCATCATTTATGATCATGATGATTATTGTTATTATTATTATTATTATTATTATTATTATTATTATTATTACCAACATCAACACAACTCACCAATGTTAAATGCTGTTGTCATTGTCGATACTGTCTTCATTCACAATAAAAAATAACAAAATTTCATCTGCACCTGATGGCCATTTTTATGATCATTTATTTTTTAGCCAAAGAAAATGTGAACTGAAAGGAATTTTAATTTCCAAATGGAAAAAGCGAAAATTAACAAGGGTTGATCCAAAAAAATTGTGGACACTGCGTACATAAATAAATTTAACTAAGAAACATAACTGAAACTTCATCATATTTAATACATTCCATTTCTGAATTTATGTGTACAATATTTATGAATGAATTGCATCTGGTTTCATTTCTTTACTGTCTAGTAAATTCACTTGGAGCAGCTATGAACGTTACGAGTCGTGAAACATGATGTTGTGCAATGAAACTGTTCAATGGTTCTATTATCATTCTTCAAACTCTACTAATATTTTATTTCCTCTTGTATTATTCTCTGGACTGCTCTATATCCAAGGTCCAAATTCTACAAAGTTAAAAGTTTAGTAACACAGGGATTTACATCTGTATCTGACTTAAACAAACTATGTTGTTCTTGTCAATGGCTTTAATTGACCTTCATTTTGCAGAAACCATTTTAAGCATCTCCTTCCTTTATAATGAACAATTTTCCTGGGTGTATGCAATACTAACAGATGATCAGTTGCGACATGTTCCTTCTGACATCACGTTTAAGCACTTTTTTATTTTTCTTCATATTTATGTACCTTTCTTGGTGATTACACCATGTATTTTAGTAACATGACTTCCAACGAGCACAGCAAAAACTATACATTGTAATTAATTCTAACTGATAGGAGTACCTAGATTACTTTGTTGTAATTACAAATAGGTGTAAATCGATAATCAACTGCCACTAGAACAAGCAATTTTTTTGAAATTTTAGTTTTCAAAATTTCACCAAAAATTGACGAAGTCCAAAAGATTTTGATTTAGTTTTGAATTAACCCCTAAACATGTAGCAAGCTGAGGTTACTTATCCGTAACATCAGTGACCACAATGGTTTGAATTGATGAACATTACGGAGTGAAGACAGCTGTGCATATGCTCTCATGTACATTTATTGGGGTTGTGTCAAAATTGTTTTGAAATATTTTCGACTGTCAAATTTTCTGGTGAAGTTTTGGAAACTATAAAAAAAAATTAAAATGCTTGTTTAAATGGCACTTGATTAAATACTTTTACCTATATGTAATTACATTACGGTAATCTAGGTACTCCTATCAGTTAAAATTAATTGCAATGTAGAGTTTCTGCTGTACTTACTAGAAGTCATATGACCAAAATACATGCTGTAATGACCATGAAGGGCATATACACCTTAAAAGTTTCTGTAATACAGTGTGCGTCAGATTACGCATATTTGTACCAAAATGAAGTCACAGTTTAAATGCGTCATCCTGTAATGCAGTACTACAATTTCGCATGAATATGTGTCATCTAAATCATACAAATGAACCACTATAACTATGGAAACGTTTATTTTATGCTGCATTATGTTACATCGTCCGTAACCTTTCAGAAACTTATATTTTACAAAAAAAAGTCACAATTTTCACTCAGTTCCACACATTTCTTTACAAATGGTTGATGTTACCTATGGCCAAGTTTGATGCATGCATAGTGTTTAGTTTTCTACTAAACAAAAATACCGGTATACAATTTTGAAAATCGTGCCTGAAAATAATCTGATTGTATATTCCACAAATTGCATACAATAATTACCATGTAACCCTTCAGCACTGATACACAATACATGAACATTCATTACTGCCCTCAATACTGTATCTTATCCACATATTTCAGCAAATTTACCTCACTAACACTGGAACAGCTTACTCTGTCACTCACTCACTCTGTTCTATAATTTTCTACCCTTAATACAAGAGTACCCTATCCACATATATTTCACCAAACTTACCTCACTAACACTCGCACAGCTTACTCTATACCAGGTGCATCAGCAGCATATGTGGCCTCGATTCAAACCAAGCTGTCCTCGATACAACCCATTGAACATTCTTCCTCACGTATTATATACGCCCATTATGCAAGACTATTAAGACTCGTCTGAAATTTAATCACAATGGAAAATAGTTTATAACAAACAACACTGGTCATGCCTTTCTGACTCATCTCATATGATATTTTTCACGTCCTATACACGCAGCCTGTGGTGGGGATAGGGTGGGTTATTTGTTCAGTTAGGTTTATGATGGGGTGTACTTACTATGTTGCAGTCAATATATTTCCTTGTGTGTAAAGCATACATTCAGGACGAAAATCGGCTCAGAAGATCAATCTCGGCTGCTACTATTACACAACTACGAATCATGAGTTGAATAAACATCATAGCACCCGACCTGGTTTCACTAAATATCTCAATAGTTTCTCCTCAAACTGATACTGTACATTGTCTTGCTTATGATATTTCTTACAATATTTGGATTTTTTTTCATAGTCGGAGATAGCAGAGAGGATGAAAAATAACTTAAAATCCTTAAAATTGAACACCTGGTAGTCTTTTTTATTCTTGCAAAGAGAGTTAAGGAATTCCTAAAATTTGAGGAAATCCTCAGATTTTCTTCAGATAGAAAATAAAACACTCTTTTCCAGAGAAATCAAGATATTATGAGTTTATTTTAACTCTTGATGTCTGCTAAATATTAGGTCAGCGAGGTTGCCAACCAAGAAATAAGAAGGATGCTAGAAAATCTAAATTTGAGGAAGAAAATTTGCGCATATTGAGTGAAACTGGGATCTGCTGGTGCATTATGCAATGGCAGACGTGGGTCCCCAGTTTGGAGTTTATGCTGCTGACAATTGGTGAACATTATCCACTGTTAAATTTCGTAATTTGTGAATGAATAGACGAAGAAGAAAAATTTCTAATGGGAAAAATACGTCGGATAAATGATGATAGTCTTTAGTTTATTAGCGATTTCTTTTACTTTCATATTTTTGTATTTAAATTTTATTTAATTTACTTGGTCTAAAGTGAAGCGCTGACACATTTTGTATCGTACCCGATTCCAGATGTTTGCAATCATTTATCTTGATCAAATCAATTAACTTAATTTTGTTTCTATTTGCCCGGGTGTGAATTCGTAACTGAACACTATTATAATATACTAGAGCAGAACGTACGATAATCTGTCAACTATATAAAAATACTGTATAATATCACACACACACACACACACACACACACACACACACACACACACACACACAAGATAGGTATACTAGAACGAAAGATATTCTTACCATCAACTAAATAAAGATACAGTAGAATTACAATACCGGAGCTACTTGGATCACACACACACATACACACGGGCACACACACTTGGTTAAACAGGAACTCTGATGAATGAATTTGGGTTATACCAATGTGCAAGTTCTGGGGATATATAAACAAAGGTTGTATTATAGGTAGGCTGTGTACACGGGTATCTCCTGTGTAAGATGATACATGAATGCACATTAGGCCAAACTAAATTAAATTTTTAGTTCTTCAGAATCGGCGGTAAAAAATTTCATTGCCCGGGAGCCAGAGAGGGGGGGGGGGGGGGAATTGCCCAGGGGTCCGGCGATTTCTAGGGGCCCGCCGTCAACTTAGTTATAAAAAATAAATTAATCCTTGCAGTAAATATCAAAATTTGTTCCGTGCAAGAGTCCCAGTTATGGTAGATTACCACAGGTTTTATATTCAAAACTGCACACAGGTTTATATATATATATATATATATATATATATAGATATATATATATATATATATATATATATATATATATATATATATATATATATATATATATAAACTAAACTACTTTTGGGGCCCATGACTGCTCTGTCCAGGGGCTCGGAATTTCTGTCGGCGGGGCCTGTTGATGGATGGTTACCCATCAGCACCAATGCAGGTTATGGGCTGATTTATCAGACAACAAAACACCATAAAAAAAGGAAATTGTTCCATTATCCTTTATTTTCTGATCTCAGACAGATTAATTGAGTGTGTTAACATGTGAGACTCTTTCCCCATAGCAGGACTGATGGTGAGTTACAGGTGTTACATACAATTAGGACTATATATATATATATATATATATATATATATATATATATATATATATATATATATATATATGTATAAGTTTGCAGTTTTCCTACAAAATTTTGGATGCGGGTGCCACGATTTAAAAAAAATATCTCTCAGCTTGCTTTTTGTAGGAGCTGGATTCCTGCGAAATGAAATTTTATATAAAAAAATGGTGTTTTATTTTAAGATTCTTTTTCAATCTTCTTGGATATTTTAAGAGTGGGATTCCCGAAAAATGACAAATTTAATTTGGTTTGAACAATAGCACTGTAAACAGTACATTATACAATCTTCTTGTGCCATTGTCCTTTTTCATGACCATAACCATTCAGTCGGGACTTGAATATTGTATGAGGAAAAAATGCAATGATGAACATAGGGGTCAAATTTAATCAAAATATTTACAGTAGTTCAAAATTTACCGTGTAGACACAGAAACAATGTCAAGGGCCTGACTACGGTGTCTGATACGTCGTCTTGAAGATTGACATATATCACAGAGTTACATTTTTCCTCATGATGACCTGTCAAGGCCACACAGAGTTCACAGAGTTACATTTTTCCTCATGATGACCGGTCAAGGTCAGGGACCTGATATCGTGTAAGACACTCCATCTAGTCATATGGTGTATATTGGATTAAGTTTTATCAAAATCTTTTTGAGGCTTGCAAAATTATGGGCCGGAGTAGCAAATGTTGACAATATTGATGGACGGACAGAGGGGCATATGGTAGGCAACACCATAACATAATATAATATAATGGATGTGTACAAATTGTACATCTGTCAACAGTAATGTATGTGCTTCAAACATAATTTATTTAAGTTTCTTTTTGTGCTTTTTTTGTTTTGTTTTTGTTGGTTTTAACGGCACTTTTAAAACATTATTAGCTCTATCATACTGAGTAAACGAGAGCTAAGTGCCTTTCGCAAGGACACACTGAGGCAGCCGACCCGGGCTGGCCTGGGCGGATATCAAGCACGCGACCCTTGGATTACGAGTCCGACACCACCAACTGAGCTACCGCGGCTCCCGTAATTATGGTAAGAATGATGGCTAACGTGTAAGCACATATCTTTATTTTAAAACGTGTCTTTACCTTTATGAGATAAACATATAAACATATACAAATTTAGGTAGTTCTTGAGAAGGAGAATGCATCTCCGCTGAGAAACTGAATATTAACTACTTTAATGAGACTTTATGTTTATTCAAATTGACATTTCTTGAAAATATTGAAAATATTTGTCCAACATTCATCTGAAATACTTTTAAACATGTCGTCCTTCAAATTTGTAATGTTGTAGACCTTTATAGGTTAATTAGTGAACTGTGTTAGGGAATTATTTATATATGGCTTAGATATGAAATTGCAAGGATTTGATATACTTTTGAGAAATGTAATTTCATCTAGATGTCTAAATAGCTATGACATAAAAACAAAATGTGTTATAAAAAAAAATCCCAACCTAAGTTCACTAGAACATATTATTCATACCTTTATAAGCACACACTATGTATGAATATGTTTTAGATGATCTTTCTTAAACATATTTTTTTTAATGAAAATTTTTAAAATTCAGATTTCAAACATTCCTTTCATTGAGAGAAAAAAAAATTGTCGAATTATGATTCATTTAATTTCATTATGTTTGACACGCATTTAAAACTTGTTTACAGTCATGTATATATACTATGTACTAAATAACAATTTTCAAAAGTGCCCAGACTGATATTACAAATAACATGTATACAAAATTCATGAACGTGAATTCTGGTGATGTTGATGGTTCATTGATGTCCATGCACTAGATTAGGGATAGTACCGTCTGTACTCACGTATAACAACATAGACCCTGATCTGCCGGCGCATGATCCGATGGCAGATCAGGGTCTATGGTGTTTGTTTTAATGATTAATCGTAACAAAATGCATAGACCCGGATCTGCCGGCGCATTAGGCAACGGCAGATCTTGGTCTGTGCAGTTTGCAGTTGGATGCAACTTATAAGCGACTAAATACGATTTATGTTTTGCGTAGCATTATGTTGAATAATTCATAGATTTATTGATCTTCTAGAAACAAATGAATTATTCAACACAAACTCCATGCTAATTAATGTGTAATACGTATATATTACAGCATATACATCGTGGTCAATATTATTTGCACTTTTCTGATTGATAGTCGGGAAAAATATATATTGTTTATTCATGCAGATTCCTTCCACGTCCGGGTTGCTACGTTGATTAAATGAATAAACGGTGTCAACCGTAAATAGTAAATTATATGAATGTACCAATATGTCATAATTGATGCAATGTCAAATCATCCGTGGTGTGACATCATTAAATACAGTTTCACCAATGGCGCAAACTACTGTCACAAGATAGACCGAGCCGGGGCCGGACCAGTAAAGAGGTGATGACTGGTTACACCCCCCTTCACCCCCCCCAACCCTCCCCCCAAACAAAACCAGATTTATTTTTAAAAAATTAAAATGATGAATACAAATCTATTTTGTCTTGAGCAATTTTCTGACACTTATCTACACAGTGTAGTATGCATAGGTTATTAACTGAGTATTGAAAAATATTGAACCCGAGGTCATGTTGCGCAGGATGCCCGAGCTTGCGAGGACATTCTGTACCACATGAACGAGGGCCCAATATATTTTAATACTTAGTCAATAACCTTTTTATTATATACTTAAAAACAAACATATTAATCATTCTGTTATGTTATAGGAATAACACAACTGAAACAAAGAGAAAGATATGTCAACGTTTTATTGAATATTTTACATGTCGTTCAATTAATGAATGGAACCTGAACACCGCGCAGTAATACACGCGACTTTACTGCTATAGAGGTACGCGCGTTGGGGTGTGGGATGGGGTGTGTGATTCTCATGTAGAAAGGGTTACAGTCTTTGTCGGCATCTGGTGGCCATCAGATTTTTGACGTGGTCAACGTTCCAAGTTTCTGTCGCCATTTTTATTTAGCCGTTGCCGGAAGTAGTTCATTGAATGCAGGCACGTGTTTAACATATAAGGAAACGGTGAATAATTTTACTTAACTATGGTCAATACCGCTGGATACTGACCTGTAGCAACAACGTTAAACTTAATGGGAGTATTTATGAAGTATATAATAAGGAAAACTATTTCACAAGCTACCGCTGTATTTACCTGTCCATACAATAAAACGACTATACCTTGTTTATTTTACACTATGTAATTATTATGTTCACACAGCTTGTATAAGATTATTCATATAATATGAAATAAAAAATGTTGTGAAATCACTCTGTTCATAAAACAGACACGAGATTATGGTACAATGCTGTTCATATAACAGACATGTAGTTGTGAAATTATGCTGCGCAAATCACAATCACGAAATTACGAAATTATAATGTTGTCTAAGACACATGAAATTATAATTCCGCCCACACAACATATACGAAATTGTGATATTATGCTGTTCAATAACAGATGTGAAAAAAAATGAAATTGTGCTGTTCACATAACAGACATGGACATTAAAATCGTGCTGTTCACATAACAGACACGAAATGCCCTGTTGAACTTCTCTGGGGCAGATAATCAAGGAATGATCCCCACATGTTTAGTTATCAAAATACTTTGAAAGTATAATGTACCTACCTGAAGAGCATCCGTGACGATGATGCATGGATATTATTGGTTTCCTAGGTAATGCGAGAGTGAGCAAACCCCAAACCCACAAGCTAGGTTCCAATCGATATGCATTTACCTGTTTGATGCTGTAGTATAAACAGCACATTTACTCCTTACAGACGGCAAGAGATGATTACGGAATTTTTACGTGAAAAACTGTTTGTGTGTGCTTGTGCGTGTGTGTGCGCGCTTGTGTGTGTGTATGTGTGTGTGTGAAATACGTGAATAAATTCATGTGTCGGTCAATATATAGAAAATATTTTCATTCAACAGGAAATCAATAAAATACCCATTATTCATTCATGTGCTTTCGCATCATCATCATGGATGCTTTTCAGGTAGGTACAACTGATATTAATTAAGTTACATGTAAAGGTTATTAATAGTTCATGATTGCATAAGTATAGGTCACAGTGATTCCATTTGGAGGAAGAGCCATAAAATTCACAGTGATTAGATTTCTCATAAAATTTTACACATCTACTGTAAGGAATCCGTTGAAAATTAGTTAAATAGGGCAGTAACCTAAGTCACTGTTTTATGGAATTCAGGTTACAATGACTTTTGAGGTCATTAAGCTTGAAACCCAATGAAATGCATCCCTATTATTATTATTATTATTATTATTATTTACTAATAATCAGTGCTTAAAATAGTCTAATATCAGAGTCAACAATGGAAAAAGAAGCATCAGATATAGGTCACAAAAACTAGTTTTAATAGTAATGTTTTTGCCCACTTGGTTACATCCTTTCACCAAGTTTTACAACTCTTCCAAAAGCAGTGCGAGTAATGGACAAAGTTAACCAAAGCTATTGAAGCCAGAATATAGGTCACACTGATCTAGTTGGGATTAAGGTGCTTTACACATTGCTATGCATCCACAACAAAGTCTCTTGACTGAACCATAAGCAGAGATAATATGATCTTAACAAAAATATTCATCTTAAGCAACTGAAGTATGAAATATAGGCCACAGTAACCTAGATGAAAGTAGGTTTGTTTATGACCAGCATGAAAAATTACCAAGACACTACCATTAATTATGCATCTAATGAAAGCTTATCTCTAGAAGTATGCTTGACATGAATACTATTCAAGACTACCTGCTATACACACAGGGGTGGAAAAAAAGTAAATGTGTCACAATTGCAAGATCTCGAAGTTGCACACACACACACACACACACACACACACACACACATATATATATATATATATATATATATATATATATATCTATATATATATATATATATATATATATATATATATAAACAATTTCCTCTAGAAATAAAAATTGATTTTCTAGCTGTAACAGCAGTAGTGGGGTCAACGTTATGATTTTGCGTGAAAGTTTCTTAGAAGACACATCTCGTCTTCATCAGTCACTGTATTCAAATTAAACTTTTGAATATATATATATATATATATATATATATATATATATATATATATATATATATATATATATATATTAGGGGTTTCCTGTTTTGCCTGCTATAGCGGTACATGCGGCATTGATATTAAGAAGATTCTGTTTAAAAGTTTTTCAAAAGTCATATATGTTCTACTTCAGTTGCTGTTTTCAACTTAAACTTTAGTGTAATATTACTATATGCAAAAAGTCGGTACTCTGGTACAGTTCAACTCACGCAATATTTTCGCTTCTCCACGCATCGCAGTGGGGGTGGAGAGAGCGAGCAGGTGATTTAGGAAAATCCCCTTCACTCTGACATCTTAGAATCTCGCGAAGTCGCGGCTTTTGAACATGGAGAATCACTGTGTCCGTGAAGTTAGCAGTGAGCAGTAATGAGCAATACACTGCTCCCCACCGCCGACAGTTTGGCAGTGACAATCATAGGTTGGAAGGATGTGCGAGGTTACGAGTTTTTTTTTTTTTATTGGATAGAAACAAACCGTTGTCTTTACGTTAGATAATTATCTCTACACTTTAGCTAGGTCATATCGTAAAACAATCGGTCTGTCCGTCTGTTCGTCCATCTGTCAGTCCGTCCGTCTGCTCGTTATCACATCTCAACAGCTGGATGGAAATTTACCAAGCTTGTTACATAGGCTGCCCATGTCGTGATGACCTGCGCGAGGGTTATACATTTTGGCCCACTACCTACAGGGTCCCATTGTAGGGGGTCAAAGGTCAAAATATACAAAAATGCAATTACAGTGACATGTTTTAATATTACTGCAAATAAATAGGAAGTATAACCATATTGTTTTTCTTATATTACATATTACCATGACCTAATAATTCATTAATAAACACTATTTAAATTGTTTTAAGTATGCGAGCTCCATATGCTATTTATTTATTATCAAAGTATTCATAATTTTACTTGTAATTCTTGATCGCTAAAATGTGATATATTTACGGGAAAAGCCGACAAAACGCACGTATGCTGGACATAGAAAAACTTCAGTGCAGAACGACCGAAGTTTGATGAAAGGTTGCTTTATTGTATAACAAGCATCTTTATTTATGAATGCATTAGTTGCATGAGAGAGAGAGAGAGAGAGAGAGAGAGAGAGAGAGAGAGAGAGAGACTTAAAGTTCAAGTTTTAGAAGATCATCCTGTTTGTTATTATCACCTCAAGATGATTTGCAACATATAAAATATTCATTTCATGCATTTATTCAATTTAATTAAACAGGTTGACAATCAGACATGTAATCACAATAGGCAAAAAACAAGTTCCAAATAACATTTGCTGTCTTTCATTAGCATCGTGCATGTGTAAAATATATTACCATAGTTGAAAATTGTCAGCTATTTTGTTTTCCACAACTGTAAAAATTTTTACTGAATAACCTGTCCGGCCTGTCATTTGCAATGCACATGTGTAAAATCTGTTATCATAATTCATCTCAATCTTCTTTATCTCTGCATTGCATATACTCATTCTTACGATCCTCAATTTCCTCTCCTATATCTTCCAAGTATTCTTCCACAAACTTTTGGTGTACTTTTATTTTCAAATGTGAGTAAATTGCTGTAAATTTCAATGTCTTTACACATTTGCATTTAAATGTACCATTGTCAGTGATTGTTGCTATGCGATACAATTCCATGGAGATTCCACAATAGGCGCTTAGTTTATATGCACAATCCTTACAGTGTTTGAAGTTTTGTTGCTACATTTTTCCATTTGTTGTCCTTTTCTCTGTGCTGCAGCTGTCACACACCTCCATTTTTTGGACAGAGTACTTTTTAAATAGTTTGAAATTAAACTACAATAGTCCAAATTAATGGTCTCCTAGATTTGTAATAATTCACCAGACATTTTCTTTTGCCTTGAAGACTCTTGTATCGCTGCGGGTGATAACCTTTGCAATAAAGCAGTACAGTAAATCCAGTCTTGAGCGACCTCTACTATAAGCAACCACCTGTCATTTACGACCATATCCGTAATGCATGGACCAATTTTAATATATAAACACGCTGTCGTGAGCAAGCACATGTAGAACACGACCAGCAACGACGAATGTTCACCAAAATATGTGTTTTTACACTGCTATGAACGAACTCATTGCAAAAACAGATATAAACCCCACTAACTTTGATTTAATCCTTTGTAAGCATGATCACTTATGAGGGTCCGCAGGCAAAGTGCAGATTGTTTTAAAACAAGACTGCTATGATTTTTCAAGGTTGTTTGAACCATTTTCTTGTCTTCTGTCTTAAAGACGATTCTTCATTTGGTATCTGATTCTGAATCACTGACATCTCAGTTCATCCGTGGGTGGTCTTTATGCTTTGACTGTTCAACAGTCAATCGCTCTGATGACTCCCAACACATCTGTGATGGAGGTTCTCAAACGTGCTACAGAGTTGCAGTGGTGAGTTGTTAGGTATTTACCCGCCATCGTAGTGCTTCAACTTGGAGTTAGTGTGGTGGGGATTAACTGCCCCATCGTGTTTGGTGGAGATACCCCCGAATCAAGTGAGCAGTACTGTATGCTCTGGCTCTCTGTGTCATCTGACAACAAGCTGTGTCATCATAACCGATTTGGTTGGAACCAAAGGATGATAAAGTTACTGTGAAGAAATGATATGCTCTGATTTATTCTCTATTTCTGAAGAAGAAGAAGAAATGTTTTGGGCATAGCATCTCTACATAACAGTGAAGTTGTAAACGAGTCAAAAAAGTATAGAGTTAATACTTGCGAAAGATTGTTTTTATTAATAAAACATAGAAAAATATTTTGAACCTAAATTAATTAAATTGCATTAGATCTCCTAGAAAAAATGCATGACACACGTGTACCACATAAATAGATGATTACATCAAGCAGATTTCTTACTAATCCTGTCAGTGTCTTACCGTTTATGTTCTGTTGTGTTTTGTGTATATTCGCAAGGAAAATATGAGTAGTAACATAAGTCTCCTTCCTAATTCAAGGTAAAACAGCACCCTTGAAAAACAATTGAAGAAACAAACATATTTGCATATTGTGGAATTTGAACTTGGTTCTTCTGCATGCAAAGTGGCCATACTTACCACTAGACCAGTCAAGCATCTAAACTTAGCTCAGATTTCTTGGTCATAATATTATCGATATCTAGTGACAGGGCAATGAAAAAATATGTATGGTATTCCACTCCAGTGAATTATCAAAATTGTTTCTCTTGGAAAATCCAGTAATTCACAGTCTAGCATAAAAAAAAAATGTGATTCTCATCATTAAATACCCTATTTTTGTGTTTCAAAGCACTGTTATGACACAGCTCTTTTAGAACATCCCTCAGTATTATGTTCCCTCACTAATAACACATTTATTTCTGCCATGAACAGTGTTATAAAGTGGGAGCACTGTACTCCTCTGCATGTATTGAGGATCTCAAATGGATAATGATTTAATGTTGAATTTATGAGACGAGTTTAATAATTTCCAGTTTTTGCAAGCCTTGGCGAGCAAAAGTTGGAAATTATTCAACAAGTTCATATATTTAATATTTATGATGAATGCCCAATATGGTCTCTGTTAAAACCGTCTAACTTGTAGCTTTGTTAAATATTGTCACAATAAGTTAATATCGATTATTCCTAATTATGTGAACTTTCCATGCGTGATTCAGTTGGCTTGAAAACTTGATTTGCCTGGCTTCGAAAAGCTTAAAATCTCCTAAATACATTTTTGGCCTAGGTGGCCCCCGTACCCCCAGCCAACTGGCACCTAGAGATTGACGAAAGGTCAGATCATCAAAGTTGGGCGTTTACGTAGGATTCCCCTATGTACTTTTATGTAAACAATAATGTATCCGTCCTTCTTATTTTCCATGAGTAGATTTCTGAATATAAAGAAACACATGTATATCTGTTTGTAACAAAAGGCTGGTAAAATCTCCCTGACTTAACACTTAATATTTTACTTGCTATTTTGAGTTTTGCAAGTGGTGGACTTAAAAATGACGGCTACCATCTCGCCACACACGATGAACCTTCAACATGCCAGTGTATCTTTCAATGCAAACTGCTGACATATCATAA
The DNA here is from genome assembly GCA_029931535.1 of Margaritifera margaritifera. Classification (NCBI taxonomy): domain Eukaryota; kingdom Metazoa; phylum Mollusca; class Bivalvia; order Unionida; family Margaritiferidae; genus Margaritifera; species Margaritifera margaritifera. Next base: position 712,750 of record JAQPZY010001365.1, read on the forward strand.
GATATTGATGAATGAACACATTTTCAATCTTTATGACAGAAATGAAATTTAGTGGTAATCAAATAAAGTCGCGATTTCACTTGACACCTTATGTAAACTGAAGTAAGTCAGTTTATAAAAAAAACTAGCTCCTGACATATCTTAGATTTGTGATGAATGAAAATATTGTGCCAGCTTGGCAAAATGGAACCTCCATGAGACAGAGTTCTTTACTTCGACACAGGTAGTTGCATTTACATCGATCGACCTGGCGGCTATCCCCCACGCATCGAAGACGCCTGTTTAGGAGCTTGGACCTTCGAACATCCCAAAGAACCTATTTTGAGCTTTGCCCGTGGTCCTAAAATTTACGGCTACCAGTACCGCGACAAACAAGAAGAACTTCATACCATATGTAAAGTGAAAGGATTGACATTGAACTGTTTAAATTTAACAGTATAAGTGTAAACAGTTGTTCTAAATTTTCTGAAAGTCACGTTTTGGGTAGCTGGAATGTGCAAATAATCTTCAGGCGCTACCTAACGACTTTCTTGACTGATCTTGGCTCTCTCAATTCAGTGGATGCAGATGGCATTGACTCAGGATCACTCATGTCTTCCTTAAAATCGCTTGCGTGAACTTCTGTTAATACTTCTTTCATCGTACGAGGCGACATAGAACTTCGTTGTCTTTTGGCTTCTGGTTTCCTTGGTATGGCATGATCGTTTCATGACGGTAGAATAATCGTATTTAATTTGCCCAGGATACCTCTCTCTCTCACTATATAATAGTACTCTTGCGTAAGAGAATACACTCAAGCAATTTCAATCTGTGAAGATGGAAGAGCCACAACAGATGACACTTCTGGTCAGAGATTTACAAAGAGTCACTGAAAAGTACACTTCCAACAAGACTTCAGACTACTCCTGTCGAGATATAAGTCAAGATACTTGTTATACCTATCAAGAGAAAGGACATTGGGCTTCAGAATGTCCACAACGTCAAAGAAAAGGAACCTCTAAGACAGTACAAAAGAGAATCAAACGTAGAGATACCTGTTATCATTGTCAAGAAAAAAAAGGAAAAAAAAACACTGGTCTAAAGAGTGTCCCAATAAAGTGAAAAAAGAGAAAAATGAGGACATTTCAGAAGAAGAAGAAGAGAAGAAGAACTCATTCCAGCAAAGAAATTCAAAAGCAAAACACGCAGATGAAATGTGGGATTTAAAAAAAAAGCTTAATGTTTCCTAGGGATGTGAATTTTTTTGGATGTGTTCTTAAAATTTCATAGGGAAAATATACCATAAAAAGTAAGTTTATATGTGTTTTGATTTGTTTAAAGTAGGAATAAGAGATACTCTCTCTCTCTCTCTCCGGTGTAATGTTAATTCCCTCTCTCTCTCAGACACACATCGGCAAGTTAGGCTGCATCACTTGGATGAACTTTTAGTTTGACTTTTTTTCAAACTTGAACAGAATCTCTCTGCATTGTTAGAGGCAGACAGAAAAAAAAAAAAACTAATAAAGTACATTCCTTGATTGGCTATATAAAATGTGGCCACAAAACCCAACTTCTAAAATTCGCCGCTCTGAAAATCTTAAATTTCTGTTATTTCCCGCCTAAATAGAACAAATAGACAGACTCATCAGGTGACAACCTGAGTCCATTTTTAGACATTACATCTTGAAGCTATAAATCTAAAAATCTCCTATTTGATGCGTGACTTTTCTATCTATTACCCCCCCCCCCCCCTCTCTCTCTCTCTCACAGTCTCTGACAGCATGAAATAAAAATAATAATAATAATAATAATAATTTCGTATGGTATGTTGAGTAATGCCTATGTTACGGCTGGATATTAAATAAATTGGGTTACTACCTAATGTTACTGTTTTCAGAAAAATGTTACAGTACAAATATAAAATCTTTAGCTTGATTCCAAAATTCCTTAGTTTGTATGCACTGGAGATGCAGTCTCATAAAGCCAGTTCCTAGGTAAATATTTTTTGAGTGCATGTCGTCTTGAATCAAGAGCAAAATACTAGGCTAGAATAAAGCGATTTCATTGGCTAAATAAAAAATGTAGCAATGTATGATCAAATTTTCGTCATTTGCTCTCAAGCTGACTATAGAGAAAGACGTGATTTTATCCAGTCCATGGTTGGGAATTGTAACATAGTCTGGTCTTGGCAGACTGCATTCTCTGTACTCTCAAGTCGTATGCCAGAATTTTACATATCTTAGATTTGATACACGCCAAATGTTACTGCATTCGATTTTACTATAAATATAACACTGATTTTTTTAAACTGATAAATGATAAAAATATGCCCGCCTTATGCAGAAAAATATAACAGACTGGCCGTGAGAATTATAAAAGTTAGGATAGATAAAAAATTTAAAACTCTCTCTCTCTCGCTCGCTCGCTCTATCTATCTCTCTCTCTCTCACACACACACACACCTCTTGAGCAATTTCTAATATAGGATTTACCCTTGTCCTCAGAAACCCATAAAAAGGGTATACTCTCTCTCTCTCTCTCTCTCTCTCTCTCTCTCTCTCTCTCTCTCTGTATGATCATATTACTAGGACTGTACGGGTTATGAGGATCGTAGTTTGTGTTTTAAAAGGAGGGTAGTGGAAAGTGTGGATATTATAGAAGGAGGTAGAGATTTTAACTTTATAGAGGGATCATAAGGAGATAAGTGGAGATAGAAAGGGTTTTTTTTTATTGATAAGGGATTTAAATTCTATTTTATATAAGTTCTTTTACATCCTACCAGTTTTGTTTCAAATAGGAAGGTAGGGGCATGTAGAAACATTTTAGAAGGGGGTAGATATTTTAACATTATAAGAGGGGCTCATAAGGGGACTTAGAGAAGGTATTTTTTATTGATAAAGATTTTAAATTATATTTTTTTAAATACAAGTTCTTGTAAATCCAACCCTGTATGAATGGGATGGTAGTTTTGTTTAAAATAGGATGGTAGAAACATTATAGATGGAAGTACTCTCTCTCTCTCTCTCTCTCTCTCTCTCTCTCTCTCTCTCTCTCTCTCTCTCTCTCTGTATAGTAATTTTACTAGGGCTGTAAGGATTATGTGGATGATAGTTATGTTTTAGAAAAGGAGGTAGGGGAGGGTGAGGACATTATAAAAGGAGGTAGAAATATTAACTTTATAATGCGGATCATAGGGTGGTAGGGGGAAGGTATTTTTATTGATAAGGGTTTTAAATTATATTTTATACACAAGTTCTTTTACATCATACCTTGTGTGAATGGGCTGGTAGTTTTGTTTAAAATAGGAAAGTAGATGATGGTCAGAACATTATAGATGGAAGTAGAGATTTTGACTTTATTTATAATTGGGATCATAGGGTGCCTGGATAGTAGATAACTGGGCCTTGATAGTAGATCACTGGTTGGTGGATAGTAGATAACAAGGTGGTGGATAGGAGGCAACTGGGTGTTGATATGTAAGGATTATGAGGATGGCAGTTTTATTTTTTAAAAAGGAGGGTAGTGGAGAAAGGGAATAATATAGAAAAGGCGTAGAGATTTTAACTTTGTAAGATGGATCCTAGGACGATAAAGGGAGATAGAGAAGGTATTTTTATTGATATGGGGTTTAAATTCATTTTATACAAGTTCTTTTAGATCCTACCTTCTGTAAATGGGATGGTAGTTTTGTTTAAAATAGGAGTGTCGAGGAATATAGGAATATTATAGATGGAGGTAGAGATTTTAACTTTATTTATAAGGAGGAGCAATGGATGGTAAGGGGAGATAAAGCAGTTTTGTTGATAAGGGATTTCTATTTTATACCCATTCTTTTAAATCCTACCATGTGGGGTCAGTAGATGAGTAGGTGCTGATTCCTGCAAACGGAGGTAGGAATGTTATAGGAGGATAGAAGTTTAACAGTTTTTATAAGGGGGATTATGAGGATGGTAAGAGGACCTGGTTAGTAAATAACTGTGTGACTGATATTCAATAAACTGAGTGCTGAATAGTTGATAACTGGGTGTTGGTAGTAGATAACTGGTTGGTGATTAGTAGATAGCTGGGTCTTGATAGCTGATAATTGGTTGGTGGATAGTAGATAACTTGGTGGAGGATAGTAGATAACTAGGTGTTGGATAGTAGATAACTGGTTGGTAGATAATATATAACTGGGTGTTGATAGTAGATAATGGGTTGGTGGATAGTATACAACTAGGTGCTGGATTGTAGGTAACCTTTTTATGTCATTATATTTATCAAGCAAAACAAAATATGGTATTTCATTTAGAGTGTAAACAAACTCACATTTTCCCTCCTAAATAGGACCAACAGACAGACTCCTCATGTGAAACGCATGACGTAATACGACATTCCAGTACGAGAGCAGACTGTCACCTAATGCTACACTGTTACAAACATACATTTCAAAATAGCGGCATAATGTTAATTTCCCATAGACACCCAGAAACTTTTGGCCCTATTTAACATGGAGGGCCTATAGACACCTCTAGTGCCCCACTACACTACTAATCAAGTTATTTCCAAGACAGAGGAAACATGGTCTAGCATGGATCATATAATACTTTCTTTTATATCATTGAGAACTTTTTTTTCAACATACATTGCCAGTAACAAACGTATGTACCGCCAAATTTTCACCCATTCATACGGTTGTGTAAAAAAAAAAAATACTACTTCAACTAATAATAATAACATGTGAAAAATGAAAACTATAGTATCTACCAATTACATGTATTTTTAAAAAAAAATACATTTTCAATGGCATGTTACTGAGTAGATGGAATGTACAAAGAAAAAGTCATTTCACCCGCACATTCTGTGAAATAAAGGAAAAAATCATAGACCCAGTTATTATTATTATTATTATTATATATATATGTATGTATATATATATATATATATATATATATATATATATATATATATATATATATATATGTATGTATATATATTTTTTTTTTATTGTTGTTGGCTTAAATGTTCTTAAATTCAGCTTTCTAACATAAGCCCGGCGATTCGGGTAAAATAATTATAAAAAAACTTGCAGCTAGTGCTTTTACATTTAAATGATTGGTATTGATAACAAGATTCACAATTTGCTAAAATCCGTCCGTCAGTGATTAGTATAATTTGGAAGAAATAATGTTAGCTGAAAAAAAAACAATCGTGAGTACTAAATTGAGCAAATCGGAAATACATACCTATTGCAAAAATTAACCAATTATGATCAAAGCAGTTTTATAAACTAACAACGTAAGATCGATTCTGCTCCTTTCCAAGTAAGCAAAATAGTACTTTTTCAAGTGGTTTGCTGTCAAAGACATCTTGTGTACTTTATAAAATTCACCCTTTCCTGATATAAATATAAATTTTACGGAATGTTAGATATCAGGACGAGTGTAAGCATCATCGTTTTGATTTGATGCTAAATAAATACTTGACAATCTCTGCACATTTTCGCACGTTACAGTTATGAAAAGAAAGAACTATAGCAAGAGGAACAGAACTCAACACAAAAAGATCACACATAAACTTAGGAAAAAAATGTAGATGAAGATGGCTGAACTATTAACAAAGAAAAGTAACGATGCATGCCACGTGTGTGACATTATATTGTGTTCATACCAAGCATAAACGATTTGCATAAAAAGTAACTTTAGTTTTAAGACATATGCAAACTGAATACATAATTTATCAGGTACAAAATAACACATTAAATTAAACTGGGGGATGCAACTGCCCGAACTATTGAGAAATAATATGGATACATATAATTCAACCTTATGCTAATGAAATGAAGTGCGATAGTTACTGCAAAAGCTTTACAAAATAGACATGTTGAGGTGACCCGTAACCTTGTGTAAAATGCATGGTGATGGCTTAGGATATACATAACCCTTACAAAATACAATTGGAATAATACAGCAATATCCAACATGTTGACTTCGAAACCTGTATGCTCATGCGCTCTATAGACGCTATACTAGAAATGGTATACAAGAAGGTTCATTAAATTACTGACTAACATGTTTAAGATTTGAATACCAAAATCCCTGGCCTAAATAACTTATGAATGAAGAAGGCATGATGGGGTGGAGGTGGGAAAAAAAATGTTTCCTCACTAATACTATACGTATGGACACTTGCACGCTTCAATAAAGCTGACGCTAAAGCTCCCCTGATGGGTCAGTATTCTTGCGAGGATGGACCCACACTTCAAGGTAATTGGACACAGGCCTCACTTAACCTCTCTAATTTTAATCGGTTGGCCGTTGGGACCGGGGGTGAGGTTGAGGCAGATGTTTCTTGTTAGGCGGAATAATTAGGACCTCATTAAACTTCCCACAAATTATCTTGTGTGAGCATAAATAGTTTTATGGCGAGTTTTATGGTGAGGTGTTGTGTCGGTGGTGAGGAATAACACCATTGAGTATTGGTGTGAATGTGGATACATATATATATATATATATATATATATATATATATATATATATATAGAGAGAGAGAGAGAGAGAGAGAGAGAGAGAGAGGGAGAGAGCATAACTACAAAAATTGTGGCAAGCAAAAATGTAGCCAAAGTGGAACTCCCACATGGAAGATCACAACCAAGTCTTGAGTTGTGTTTGACGCAGGCCACGTGTGTGACATTGTGTTGTGATACAGGGACGGAACCCTGGTGTAGTTCTGGAAGCTCCTACTATAGGCAACGTTCCGGTAGTTTTACACTAATTTTTTGTTTGTTTCTTTTTTTTTTTTGGGTGGGGGATGCACCATCGCCACCCCACCCCGAATCCGCCCCTGTAACAACTGACTTTAGTTTAGACAAAAGCAAACTTAATATATACAACATTTATCAGGTGCAAAATAACACAGTAATTTAATCGGGGGATGCAACCGCCATAACATTGTTATTCTAAGCTGATATTTGCAATATTTCTGTGCTGCCCAAAAAGAAAGAGCACTAACCTGCCACAAACACACCCTGAAAACGGAATAACTTAGCAATGAATCCCCAGAAATTTAGATGAAAGGTGTCAAACCTACATTGTTTTCTATTACTAAATTGATAAGCTTTATCTAATCGTTTAAAGTAACTTAATCAATCACAAAGGGAATCATTGCCATGTGGGAAAAATCTAATGAAAGTTCAAATTCATGCAATGATACATATTCGTTACCCGAGGGGCACCATTTTCATTTAGACTAATTAAACAACAAAAGATGTCTTTTAGTGAAACCCACATATTGCTATGGTCATCCGTTAACAAGAAATATCGATAACACGATTTTCAAGATGGCCACCATGCCAGCCATATTGAATGTCAGATTGGGACTATTTTCATTTAGGACCAACAGGACATGATAACTTAATAAGGAGTCTTTCAGTGAAAACCCCATATTACTATGTCCACCAGTTACGGAAAACTAGTGATAAAAACATTTGAAGGTCACGTTGGAGATCAGACCAGCACCGTTTTCATTTAGTATCAGCAAGACATCATAAATTTGAAAACCTATGTTGATACAACCATCTATTCAGGAAGAGCAGGAAGAATAACACGATTTTCAAGATGGCCACCATGGCAGCTATGTTGGACGTTATATTAGCACCATTTTCATTTAGAATGAACTAGACAGCATTAGAAGTCTTTATTGAAAACTCTATATCGATGAGACCATCTGTTTAGGAGGAGATTGTCAAGGCCCATCGTATAAGGTCTTCTGATTTATGACCAATAGGGCTTAAAATTGTATTATCTCGATGTCTCCATGACAAATATTAGTTGATGAGTGATGTCCTGCAAAGTTTAACCAGTCTGTAATCTGTAATTGTTATTACGGAACCAAATTTATAGGTAGAAAAAATATAAACCACAACATTTGAAGAAAAAAAGGACCCTGTATTCCTTTTCTAATATGTTCAAAGTAGCATGGTAAACTTTTTCTTAATAAAGTCCATGATCATAAAACACCAGTTTTAACACTTACTCTTAAGTACTCTTTATTACTAATTTTTATGCTTACAATCCAATCTGAAAGATAAATGTAGGTCACAGTGACCAAATTATGGTATATAAGTGTCATGATATCTAGTATGCTTGCAAATTTCAAGTTTCATGATTATACAGGGAAGAGTGTGCTGAAATGGTTTGCTAAATCAATAGGTGATAAAGATCACTATGACATATTGTAAATCATAAAATTTTGGTGCGCATATGATTTTTGAAAATTTATTGAGTTTACAAAATTTTGGAAAACATTATTAAAAAATATCTGCTGAAACAAACCTAGTATATATATTATCCATCATTAATTAATAAAAAAAAAAAAAAAATGCCACAAATATGATGTATGTGCTAGACTAGCAAATATTTAATAAAGTTAAAATCTTATTATTTCATAACGTTTTGTATATTTCATATGGTTGTAGTACTCTTGAAGAAAAAATGACATATATAATTTCATAAATTTACTGTCGATCAAGAATGTCTGAGGGGAGGAAGAAAACACAGGGGTACATCAGTTGAGTACAATGTCTTCATCACTGAACCACAGTAGCTCCGTTGGTAGAGCATCAGACTCATAATCCAAGTGTCACGGGTTCGATACCCATCCAGGGGAGCCCAGGTCAGCTGCCTTGGTGTGTCCTTGGGAAAGGCACTTAGCATCAATTTCCTTGATATAGCCTATAATGTTAAAAGTGCTAAAACCAACAAAAACAAAAAAAAAAAGCCCCAAAATTCTTCATCACTACCACCAACATCAGCAACAATGCCAAGTTGTTCAACATGAATTAAAATGCACTGTAAAAGGTCAGGTTAATCTCAAACGTTGATAAAAAGTAGAATAACAAGAAGTTATTTCAGGCAATTGTCTCAATTCAAGTTCAGCAACTGTCTAAATGTAGTATTTAAAATACAATTTGTTAGAAACAATTGGGTTCACAGTAAATTTCATACCAATGGCAATGAATCCACAATACATCAGACAGACAGTTGATACTTTGCTCAAGAAAGATATTTCGTGTAAACAGTCCAACTAAAATATACAAATGCAAGGCAGGTAGCTAAAAAAAATAAATAATCAAAAGTACTAGAGATGATAAAAGGTTAATGTTACAATCAAAGTATTGAGAATACTGATGATTTTTAACATGTTTCGTGTAATAATACATTCAACATGATCAAAGAGGTGAACATAACTTGCAAGATATTGATAAACATGTTCATTGTTTATGATCATAAGCAGATACAATGATCCCTCTAAATACAAGAAATCTAAATTATAAATGTTTGAAGTTTTTTGTTTTCTTTATCTCTTAAAAGAGAATTGATTAAAAATCATAAAATATTTCTGAGAAAATATTAAAGCTATTAGTTCTGAATAGTACTGCCTTTTGAAATGATTGTGTATTCAAGCACTACACAGCCGTCAAACTATATCATGAGAGGTAACTATTCTGAGTCTAATAATTTCCTCTTGCGATTAGAATTTGAGTTATGACCCCTCAATATAGTTTGACCTGGCTTTTCAAGGCCACAAGGCCAGAGCTAAATATAGACAGTACCTATTATAAGAAACACAAACTATTCTTAGAAACAGAATGCATGTATTAGCATTTAACAGCACATCAGCACAATAATGGCTATATGGTGTCGATTAAAAGAAAAGTTCTAAAATTGTTAAAATGAACATCATACAAAATTTAAGATAAACCCTTCCAAAAAAATGTAAACATGAAGTACTACAAGATAAACAATAAAAGGTTAAGATGTAAATTCTGTAAAATGTATATTAAATACAGAAGAAAAGATAACATGCCAGAGACTTGGGGGGGGGGGGGATTTAAATCCCCAAAGCCAAATATTGTGGACAGATGACAGGAGAATACAATATCAGTGGGCACTATAAACATTTTATCATTACTATTTCATGGAAAAATATGGATATGTGTCATTAACAGGTACACTAGCCATTTGTTCAGAATACTTTGATCACAAAGAAAAATATAGTATATACATTGTAAGATATCTAAAAGATATACAAGATATTAGGGACAAACATTATATATATCACTCTGCTGTAAAGGCCCTTTCATTGTGCACCCCACCTTTTACTTGTAAGGTACACATTTTCATGGATTTTATGGCTGTTATGAAACCAAAAATTGAAACACCCAAGAAAGCATTACCTATCTGTAAAGACCATAGGACCCCACCAGCGGCATATCTACCTATTTATCTGTAAAGACCATAGGATCCCACCAGACGCATATCCACCTATTTATCTGCAGAGAAAAATGTTTTGTAAAGCAATGAAAATTGATATGAAAATAAATTAATTTACGGTATCTATCACTGATTACCAAATATGTCTTTTTATAGATTAAATGGACCATATTCCAACCACTCGGGGATTATTATTCTTTTGTATGAAATTAGACTATGAAAGTTGGAACTATAAATAACAGAAGTAAAATTAAATTTAGCCAATCAAATCAAACTGGTCAAGTCTGACCACTACAACACACATATTGCTCAATCACTTCTGAAATATTCCAATTCTCTTTGAAGTTTAACAATCAATCTTTTAGTCATTAGGATGCAATTATATACACAGACCAAGTAGTTGAGAGAGAGAGAGAGAGAGAGAGAGAGAGAGAGAGAGAGAGAGAGAGAGAGAGAGAGAGAGAGAGAGAGAGAGAGAGAGAAAGGGGTGAAGGAAAGAGAAATAAAAACTTTTAAAAAATATCACTTATACTACGACTCTTAAGAAAACATGAATTGATGTTTCTGAAGTATTATTTTCCATCTGAAGCTAATTGCTAATTTTTAGTGACGTTTGTTCTGCTTTGCTCGCTAGTGAGCCTGGGTGGTTGGAATTGGCTAATATTACCACAAGAAAATCCAACTACAGCTGATATCTTGAAATATAACTGCCTTTTTATGTCATTTCAGTACTTTTCCACATATTTTTTAGAAATCAGAACTTAATTATTATGCACACACATGATATTAGGCATAGATTTAACAGTCCTCAAAACCTGAATGATTGATTTCCATACTCCTGCTAGCTATGCGTTACTTTCGGATTTGACACTTCCTGATGACAGCAGAGAAGCAGGTGATATCTGGGTGATGTCATTCACGCTGGGAATGCCCTTCATGATGGAATTGACCTGTACCTCATTTACATATTCATATACACAGAGACATTTCACTTTGCATGTTGGTACATGTATTGTGAAATAGTTGTTGTCAGTTGCACTCAATATGTCAGTTGTCAAAATTACCCACCTGGTCTAAATCTAGATCGGACCTGTCTTGTTTTATAACCGAGTTGCCCATTGGGCCTGTCCCCAAAAAAGTGTTATTTAATTTGCATGAAAGAAACTTTGAGACCACCAACAAAATACTGCAATTTTATTTTGAAGTTCTTGAAAAACGCTGGTAAATTAGGAATACTCAGCTTCCTGCTGGGCCCCATCTGTAAATCCCTCCACATTATGAATATCGTCTGCTTAATTGCATCAAAAGTTTTAAACTTTGTTTGTACAAAGCGAAGCATGTAACCTATGAATGGGGAACAGTACTATTTCTGTTCTCCATATTTCATTGGTTACCTATAATTAGCGCGTGTACTGCATAAATAATAATAAACTGACCCTTGCTCACACTGACATGGTAATGCATTGCTTGTTAAATACATCGAGCAGTACCAATGTGATTGTTTAACAATTATGCTAAGCTAGGAGATTAGCGACTTATAAAAGTCCACAAAACAATGTTTTTCACCCTAAAGGAACTGAGATCATTACATTATATTTTAATCCATTTGGTCCAAAGAGTTGGTAGCTGTTGATTCTATTGATATGGGGTGTTTTCTGTAAATGTGACACATCCACAGTAACATCCCACGAACTAATTACGAATTTGAAGCTACTGTTTTTACTGATTGATATTTAAAAAAAAGAACATGTCAATGCTTCTCTCACTTCATTTCTATTTTCAACTTTGATCAAGAAACATGGAGATTTTTGAAGCGTTCAGAAAAAGAAATTACTCCGAGGCACCCGAATACTTACGTAGTGATTGTGATGAAATACAGATAGTTCATCGACCTGAAGACATACAGTCGGAAATCGACAAATATAATTCCCGCAGTCCAGCATAGCATCACGTAGTTAAGGCCAATGCATACTGTCCTAAAATAAATTCCCGCAGTCATCGAAGGCAATCGAGAAGTTATCATGTTATATACCAAAGAAATAAAGTAGAACTTCTAAAATGGAACGATTTTTTTTTGGGTCCAAATGATATATTTTTGTTCGAGTTTTCGGTAGTTTTAGAGTATTTTGAGTCGTAGTCATGAAAATGTGCGTGTGTGAGGGCGGGGGGGGGGGGGGGGGGGGGGGGGGGGGGCGGACGGGGCAATTGCCCCGGGCGCCATAAAAATTCGAGCCTCGTATTCTGGCCCTTTGGGCCATCATCGTCGCCCTGGGCGCCATTTACCCTTGGTACGCCACTGGCAGAGTATTCGACTGATTGTTGTTCGAGTCCAGTCCTAACGTATATTTATTCATTCACCCATATATCAACTCTAAACTTACATCTATTTGGTTTTGAATATGTGGGAGACCAATGTATAACAGTTAATACTACTACAACCGCTGCTACTACTAATACTACTATAGCTGCCAATATAAAAAGCATGATGATAATGAAAGTACTCTAATCATAACATTTTTTTCCAGAAAAAGTAGTTGTTGTACTGTTTGTGACAAAAAGAGTTATGGTGGCTGTTGGTGGTGTATAGGCGGATGTACTTTTAATCGATGGGGAGGAGATATGTTTAAAACTATTATCGAATTTATTTGAACTGAAATAAGGTACTCGCCTTTTTTGGGTTAAATAAATTAAACAATTAAAATTTTATTTCGCTTTATTACCTCCGTTATAGTCTAACATTAGATTTCTATATCCTGCGCATGATACATTGATAAAAGTGAGTTGGTAAAATTCAGTGTGTAGGTATTTTATCCCTTCCTCAAAAGGTTTAAAGCATCTTTCGTTATCGGATGTTTTTAGTATTAATATAATTATTAGAAATAGCAGCCGTGGAAAAAAGTATCAGAAGTTGAAGTTAGAGTTCAAATAGTAGCAGTAGTTGTTGTAGTAGTGTATAGGATGTACACCCGGAAAAAAAAAATCATCCACTGATTTGCCTCAAGGTAGAAACATCATTGTAGAATCTGGTCTTTGGAGCATGAAATTATTATGATGTTTGGATCTATCTGCCTTCCAGTAAAATGAGTTTGAAAAGAATTTAATGCATTTTTTTTTTTACCAGAAGCTACTGTTAAATCAAACATATCATATAAAATAATTTTTTCATTAAGTCGTTTGTAAATATTGGCAACCACAGAAATAATTGTGGGATACTTATAATGCCTGATATGTCATTGGTAGTAGTTCTAGTAGTGGTGGTGGTAGTAGTACTAATAGGAGTTGTAGAAGTGGATATAGAAAAGTGGTGGAATGGAAGCAGGCCATGAACCTAAACAGACTTTCATAAAACGTTTCGTACTTTCTTCTTATAAATAAGGGAGACAATTTATACTAGCTTCTTCATTGTGTCATAAATTTAATGCTGCGTAGACATTTTCCTGTTATCTAGTTTTTGTAACACTATCAAATATGTATATGAAGGGAACTGCAGACATTTTGAAAATTAAATTGATAAATACTCCTGTAAATAATGACAATATTGCCATCATGTCAGTTATCAGTAACATTGCATAAAATTAGAATGTCATATTCGTTAGAAAGAACTTTAAAAAAATTGAATTAATATATATAGCCATCTCAAATACTAGCAATATGGAACGGAACCATTATATTCAAGAACTAAGCACCAAAGCACTTTATGCAATTAAGTCGTAGCCTTTCAGTTTGTCAAACTGTGAAAGGATTAGCTTTCAAAGGTTTAGTTAGACCTATTTAAAAAAAAATATTATTGTACAGTTTGGGAGACCCATTCCCAAGTACATGTATTACAAGATGAACTTGAAACAAAATCAAAAAGAGAGCAGCCAGACTGGTTAGATCCAATTATGACTACACGCCAGGAAGTATTACCTCGATATTGAATGAATTATTTGAAAATAAACGTAGATTGAAGAACGGATGAATACATTTCTTTACCAAGACTTAAAAAACACATCCAAATTACCCTGCTACAATTTGATCAAATCTAAGCTCGAACGGATAGTTACAAATATATTTGTCCCGACAGAATCATCATCAAAGATTGTAAATTTTAAAACAACTATATTAATCACAACTGCTGAATCGTCGAGAAAGCAGCTTTTTTCCATTCCAAACTTAGAACGGTAAATTAAAGCGTTCAACTTTGTTTTTGTTTTTATTTATGACCTTGAGTGGTGCATTAATGGGATTGTGGTGCATTAATGGGATTGTGGTGCATTAATGGGATTGTGGTGCATTAATGGGATTGTGGTGCATTAATGGGATTGTGGTGCATTAATGGGATTGTGGTGTAGCACCAAACTAATCAAGATCAATATACTAGTTATTTATTCAATGTACTAGTTACTTATTCAAAATAATTCACATAATCAACATACTACTTCCCATGTAACTTCTCTAGGTCAGTACTACTGATCATCGTGTCAACCCCACCCCCTATTTGGTGTATGCAATGCTGTATAGACGTCTGGCTTGATATGAATTTAAAATGTCTCAAATTATTTTTATACATCAAGGTGTCAAGAGAAGATACGTTTTACTTGCTCCGGCGTTTTTTCCCGCAATCCATAATTCCACTTTGTTGTTGGTAAATTAAGAAAAATATATGACAAGCTAGTGACCGTTGTCTCAAACAAACTTTGCCTAAGACATATTCTCTCATATGTTCTAAAAATAAAGCTTAAAATAGCAAGGTGAAAAGTCCTTGCTCAGAAGTTAACCTTTAACCACTGCTACTACAATTCAGATCACTACCACCACCACCACTTCAACTACACCTAATATAACAGTTACAGTGCTATATACTGCAATTACCTTTATTTTACTACTACAAATACAATAACAGCTCCTGGTACTTGACATAACATTTTTATGCAACTATCATACAACTGCTACGTGTACAACATTACTACTACACAGTGGCGGCGCTTAGGTTCTAGGCGCCCGGGGGCAATGTTCTTTAGTGGCGCCCCTACTGAGTCGCCCTGGGGGCAATACTCTCAAGAGGCACCCCTACTTTGCCACAGAGAACAGTTTTTATGTCAGTTGCCAACCTCCAACTCCCTCCGCCATCTATTCCCCAGTTACAGCTAAGAAAAAACATAAAAAGCCCCTGACGGCGCTCCCCCCCCCCCCCCCCCCCCGTCGCTCCGCCTCTGCTACTACATTGGTTTCTACCACGAATATCATTACTTAACAAACATACATAATACGATATTACATTTGATGTGCATGATAGTGTCACATGATACTTTCACGCTATAAACTAACCACTGCCTACCAACCTTAAATTACGTAAAGTAGATTGTAGTTGATTGTGGTAAATTGTGTTGTAGTTGATTGTGGTAAATTGTGTTGTAGTTGATTGTGGTAAATTGTGTTGTAGTTGATTGTGGTAAATTGTGTTGCCGATATTGGAGAGATCCTTCGCTCGACATTTCGTTTTCTTTTATTTAATAATATAAACTTGCCAAATTGTTTGATTGTTACTTAAGGGATGTGGGATATCTACAAGCAGATATTTCATTTCAGAACACAATATTGATTTAATAATTAGATTATCCGACTACAGATAGGAACATTGACTGAAAAGATTTGAATCTTGCAAGACAAAAAATCATTGATCAACAAACAACGTGTACCAGTCCTTGGATAGAAACAGGAAGTGATTACAACTTGATCCCGTCAAACTGGAGGATCTATTTGAGTTTAAAATTCAGGTAACTGTTAATGTACATGTACAGATACTATTTTGTAATATTACAAGGCATGCATAATGGCAGAGGGTGGTGTTTGTAAGAACATTAGTGATTCAAACTGCCCTATTTGTCTAGAGACACTAAGCGTGCCTAGGACTTTGCCATGTCAACACACTTACTGTGACAAATGCCTTTCGTCGTTCATTGAAAACTCTGTATACAAACAAGGGGAAAATTCATCTTTTAACTGCCCTGTTTGTCGTGCATCAGTGCCCCCCACTGCTGAAGACCAGGACCCAAAAGAATGGATGACCCCATCTGCAGACAAATCCAGTGCCATTGTTCTTCCTCAATCTTTGAAAACGAAAGTGGATCATGTTTGTGATTCCTGTTCAGCAAGAGGGGATTCCAAGAGAGCAAACGGATTCTGTATGGATTGTAAAGAGCATATTTGTGAACAGTGTATAGGTTTGCATCAGAAATTGAATATATTGACCACACACAAAATATTCACGATGGAAGAGCTTTCGGAACGATTAACGTTGGCGAATGGGGCTGTTATCAGAGAAAATTGCAAATGCCATCAGGAGAAGGAGATTAAATATTTTTGCAAAGACCACACGGCACTATGCTGCGATGAGTGCTTCACAAAAATGCACAGCAGTTGTACAAGCATTGTAGATATACAAAGGAACGCTCAGACACCTTTTGTTGAAGAACCAAATGACTTATTAGTTGCACTGAAGCAGATAGAAGGACATTTGGTGAATTACTTTGACAAAAATGAGTCCTATATGAAACAACTTCAGACTGAGACGACAAGTTTATCTGATGAGGTTGACAGGGCGAAGGACAAGGTTATTAAATTGTTTGACCTCTTGAAGAAAGATGTTAGTCAGGAGGGACACAACATATATAAAAATGAGTGCTTCAAAAAGACTGAGGAAAACCGCAGATGCCAATCCTTATTGGCTGTGGTACGGAACTGGTACCATCTTCTTGATACCTTTAACCGATTGGGATGCAGTTCCTTGTTTCCCATCACCGCACATCAGGTCCAGGAACAGCTGGTAAACTACAGGGACAAGGTAGTCAAGATGTACAGGAAGTTTGAAACCAAGGAGGTCAGTATTACTCTGGATGACAAGCTCAAGTCTTTGTTACAAGGTTCAAAGTTGGCAGTGGTCCAAAGCAAAATAAAGACTGAGGACCTACCTCTTAGTGGACTCTTTAGGACCCCAACGAAAATAAAATCAGTTATGTTTGCTAAAGATCGTGGTTCAGACTATCAAAGTGAAAATATCAGAATAAGAGGAGCAGCATTTGTACAAGATAATATCTTTGTGCTATATACTAACAGATACAACTCCTACCAAACATATCGCCTGTATAACTCGGAGTTTCAAGACATATCTGAATACAAGCCTTCCTCACGTCCTTGGGATGTGTGTGTATTTGATGAAGTGGCGGTGGTGGTGTCTCTTCCAGAGGAGATAAAGATCCAGTTCCTAACCTCTACTGTTCCCATCACATCGATGAGGAGCGTCAAAAGTAGATATCCTTGTTATGGACTAGCTCTCCTCAGTAAGGATAGGGTTGTCATATCTGGTCATGTCAGTGAAAACAGATATTACTGGAGTATACTTTGTACATCAGGGGAGGAAGAGTACTATCACGACATTGACGTTAAAGATGACATTTGCAGCGTTGAAAGGAAAGAAATCTTTACCTATGTGGCAATTGACAGTTCCAAGACACGTCTATTTTTGACATGTAATAAAGCCAACTCTGTTTATTGTTTTGGTCTGGATGGACATCTTTATTTCACATACAAGGATTCAGGACTGCAGTCACCAATGGGAATCGGTTTAGACAAAGACAATAATATATATGTTGTTGAAGGCTCAGGGTACCTGTACCAGCTGTCACCAGGTGGCACTCTAATACAGGTCCTAAGGTGTGACATACCACTGAAGCCTGAAAGGATTGTATTCGATAAGACAGGTTTGACATTTCTTTTGACTTCAGGTTCTTCATATACATGTAGAAAGGAATGCCACATATTTAAAATAAACTAAAGGATTCAAAGATCCAAGGTGCAATTAATATCAAATTAGTGAGTGACTTGCAGAAACTTTGTATAGTCAACAACTAAAAAGGGATATGGAATATTCCACAAATTAGGACATTACAGCTTTACAGCTGGTGTTTTAGTCATTCAGCCAGATACTTAGAGCTATTCAAGAAGAAATGATATGTAAAGCAATATACATCCTTTGCAGATATACTCTGTTCTACATTCATTTGAAAATTAAGTACATATTTGAAAAATTATTTGATATTTTTCAGATGTTTTTTATCCATATATGTAAAATATCCCGTGATCAAGAAATATGAAGTTTTAAAATATGTCAGACGGAAATTGAATTTGCATTTTGATTCGTTCTTTAAATTAAACTAAATGCTTCAAGGATTCAACAAGCGATTTTTTAAAATGTAAATCATGACTGAAATACTTGACCTTTTTACAGTCCAAAACCTATGATTACATATTATATATTTGTTTAGAAATGTGTAGGTAAAGTATAGATAAAAAGTTTTGAAAAATTCAAAAACATTAATTCATTTCTAAACAAATGATTGTTTTAACAAATGTACATATAAATATCTGTAACTGAGATTTCCTTGATTCTACTAGTTCTATGTTGTTTTACTGAAAGCCCTACCATCATGAAATTAGCATACGACTCGTAGAACTCAGATAACTTTTGGACATATTTGTATAATTTGTAAACTTCTTAACTAAGTTTTCTTGAAAGACTTTGGAATTAATGTATTTGAACACAAGTCCATCCAAATTAGCTTTGCATGTATTTTTTACAATTTGTGTTTTTTATATGATATTTAGAAAGCTAAAGCATTTTGCCTAAATGAAAATTCATATCGACATGTTCTTTTTACTAGATGACTTCTTATGGTGTCTAGTTGGTCCTATATGTAATTAATGCCGATCTGACAGCCAATATGGCCACCATGTCCACCATCTTGAAATTCTTGTTATTGCTATTCCTCCTGAATGGATGGTTATATCTACATGGAAATTTCACCAAACAGACTTATAATGATATCTAGCTGGTCCTAAATGAAAATGTTGCCGATCTTACATTCAATATGACTGCCATGGTAGCTATCTTGAAAATATTGTTACTGCTGAAGAATATCAGAGATGATTGTAACACTAAGCAGTTAAAATGAAGAAACAGTCTTATCTCGATTACTGGAAATACTTTTCGGCCAGTAGAGCACCATTTTCTTTTGATGGACTCTTGTTTTTGTTATATTCACAGAAACCAACAGTAAAGGAAGCCTTGAAACGATTGCTTTTCAAATATCAATGAGAACTGTATAAATATTGAACAAATTTGCTAAACAAAGCTCATCAAGGTTGGTAACTACAGGTAAATCTATATTCTAGATTATAGTTCTTTGTATACGTTTCTGTTAAACCAGATTAGCGTTTGTAAAATATGGCAGTGTAACATTTTTGAGGTTCTATAAAATGATGCATCAGACTAAATTTATGAACAATTAGAAAAATAAAACTTTTATTAGTTGAAAAGAAAAATTTTAGAAAAAGAGGGGGATTTACGAACAAAAATGCTAGTTAATAATAGATACTGACTTATATTAGGAGCCAGATCTAGATGATCTAAAATATCAGTATTTTTCAAGGCAAAATTTGGCACCTATTTAAGAAATGCTAGTGCCAACTTAGCTACTTATAACCTGCCTACATCTTGTTAGATGTGAACTGGGTAAAACCAGCCACTGTACATGCTGTTCATGTCTTTATCACGTGTGTGTGCAGCCAGGTCATATCATCTTGGTTGCCATGTTTGTGATCAGGTGACATGTAGTTATCTCCTATTGATTTTGTTCACAGATTGCTGAGTTCAAAGGGATATCATACAACCTTAGATACCGGTCCTTATTTGGGGATAATGCCAAACATACCTGTTATCTATCTATGTACCTCTTTTCCAATGTACAGCCAAGGGAAAACGTTGCTACTACATTAATATCAATTAATTGGGATAATGTCTTTATTATTTATTACAATAGACAAATTTTAAAAACATTTGTCAAATTAGCTCAAACTCTGAGGTCTGCATACACTTCCAGCTGTTCGTATAATTTTCATGTAACTATTGACAAAAATGAAATGAGCAATGGCCCTGTTGCTATTATATTGTACAATTGTTTCACAGACTGATATCATATACTCTTAGAGATATGTTTATAAACTTTCATCTTCATACTGATGTTAATAATATCTTTCTAAATGATTTTTTCTTTAGAAGCAAAAATCTGATAAAATTCATCCACTTTTGAGGATGCTGATAAAAATTTTTTACAAGCACCAATTGAAGAGCAATGATAGCTAACAAATTTGACAAAATGTTGTAAAAGTTGGGAATGGGCTTTTTATGGGGAAAATAATCATGTCATTAGATTCCATCAATATAATTTTCTTCAAATTCTCCAAAATGAGCAGGGCAATGGAGAGTGCAAGAATTATTACAACATTTGAAGGTCACGTTGGAGATCAGAACAGCACCATTTTCATTTAGTATCAACAAGACCTCATAAATCCTTTAGTAAAAACCTATGTTCATAGGTCCATCTATTCTGAAAGAGTGTGAAGAATAACACACTTTTCAAAATGGCAACCATAGCAGCTATGTTGGACATTTTAGAACCGACTAGACAGCATAACAAGTTTTAGTGAAAACTCCATATCGAGATTTTCAAGGCCCATCGTATAAGGTCTTCTGGTCTTTGACCATTAGGGCTACAAACTTTGTTAACTCAATGTCTCCATGACAAATATTAAATGACGAGCAATGTCCTGCAAAGTTTTACCAGTCTATAATCTCTAATTATTATTACCAAACCTAATCCTTAGGTAAAAACCAGAGGTTAGTATTATCTCATTTAAAGTCGTGATTCACTCCATATTTAGTCATATAACTCCTTTAACTTCAATGTCCAATATAATCATGAATCAGTGCTGGTTTTTCCATTTTGTAACAACTTATGAAATAAATGCATTAAAGTATTCATTAACCAAATTTTATGTCATTTGTTTCTCAAATAATTAAGAAACAAATGCATTTAGAATTTGAATACAGTCCTACCCACTTATATCGACATCACTTATGTCGACAAGCCGCCTATGTCGACAAAAAAGCAAAGTCCCAGTCCCTTGGTCTACTATTACTACCAAATTTGTCATGCTTATGTCGACGTTGAGATAAAAAATAAACGTACATGTCGACAGAAGCCCTTGGTCCCAACTTGAACAAATCCTTTGTTTTCTAATCATTTATGTCGACAAGCTGCCAGTTACGACCCATACTTTGTTCAACAATTAGTTGATCTTGCCGCCGGGTCATTTATGTCGACAAGCGGCCAGTTCCGACCTGTACTTTGTTCAACAATTAGTTGATCTTGCCGCCAGGCTTTATGACTTGGTGGATTAAAAAACAGGCTTTTGTTTGGTCCTATAAAGTTGGCCTCTCGCGGCGACTTAAAAAACACATGTACCCTTCATCAAAGCAAGCCGGTTACAATGTTCAATAAAAACAATCCACCCTTCATTAAAAAAAAAATCATCACCAAACTTAAATAAAAGCAATGAAATCTGATCGATTGTTGCATTCTCCAAAGTGATATGTGATTAAAACAAGTTTATTGTGCTGTGAAAGTTTCCTTTTTAACTTTATTTATGTTTACGATGGCTACCAACGGCAGCGTAAAACGCAGATTAAATTTACAGTCTCTGGAAACTAAATATCTGGCTGTTAAGGATGTTGAACGTGGGGCATCTCGCAAATATGTCTGTGAAAACTTTTCACTTAAACATAACACCCTGTCAGGATGGATGATAAACCAAAAAGTTGTTCTCCGCCTTATTTTTTTATATATATTTTTTTTTTACTGGTGGCGGACCAGTAAAAAAAAAAAAAAAAAAAAAAAAAAGGAGGAGAACAATTTGTTGGTCTAGATGGATGAAAGCTGCTGAGTCTATAAAGAAAGGCTACGTTGAAGGTAAATTAATCATATCAGCCGCATATCTCTTGTTCAATTTTATGTACTTTTCACGATGACTTCCGTAAATAAATACATGTTATCATTTCCCTGTGAATAGCCCCATCCCCTTGGTAGCCTCAGTAAGATGGGAACATTGTTTCAGGCTGACCAAAATCTAGGCCAATTTAAGTACATGTACATGTACTTTATAGCATGTAAATAACAACTATGCAACCATGTGCTACTGGCGACAATGATTATCGTAGTGAATTGTGAAGACCTGTTAGATCAAATGAGGACAACCATTTTTTATACATGAGTTTCCTATCAGGATGTGACCGATGCATATATTTTCTAACATGAGACTCGTACACGAATTCATGGATTTTTCATATGCATGCACTTAATGCATTGTGGATTCTATTACACAAAGGTAACCAAAATGTAATTTGTCAATATAGATGTGTATTTCACGCTGGTTTTGTCTTCATGTACTCAAAATTTCCATTCTTTGTTTTCTCAAAGTGTAAATCCTGCTCATTGACGACAACTCACCCCCCCCCCCAAACACTTATCTCGACATCCGCTTATGTCGACAATATTTCCTCGGGCCCGAGGATGTCGACATAAACGGGTAGGACTGTACAAAACTGTGGATAAAGTCAAAGTAAATAAGGTTATTTACCAAGGTGGAGCAAAATCCAATTTGAATTTGGTTTCCACAGTGGTAACAAGCTTAGCCGATTAGATACAAAATTACCACATTAATATAGATAAGTCTTGCCTGTGATCAAGCTTATTAAACATCTTGATATTATAAGACTGTTTAACAAGTCTAGTCAGAATCTAATCAGAAATATTGTTGCTGGAGTGTGGACAAGCTAAGCCAATCAGGTGCAAGGTCACATTAATATGCATGAATTTCATTCATAAATAATACTCAACCAAGATCTTGATGATGACATAGGCTTATTTACCAAGTTTGATCAAAACTCTATCAAAAAGACTCTAGAGTTGTAAAAAATACTCAGCCAATTACATGCAAGATCACCTCATGCATATGCATAAGTCTCTAAGCCAATTACATGCAAGATCACCTCATGCATATACATAGGTCTCACTCAAAATAAAAATCCTGCAACATCTTGCTGATATGCTGCCTATTCACCAAGTTTGATTAAAATTTGGTCAGAAATACAGTCTCTCAGAGGGTAAGAAGCTCGGCCAATAATATGCAAGATCCCCTCATTAATAGGTGTAAATCTTGCTCATAATAAAACGCATTATATATCTTGATAATATAAGTTTATTTACAAAGTTTGATGAAAATATTATCATAACCAGAGTTGCTAATGTGTTGACAAGCTCAGCCAATCAGATACAAAATTATCATATTTATATATATGGATATTGGTCATAATTGTACTCATCCAAAATCTTGGTGATTTTGAGCTAATTTACCAAGACTGATCAAAACTGGATCTGAACCTAAATGAATGTTGATATAAGCTTATTTACCAAGTTGTAGCAAATTCCAAATGACATTTGGATGCCAGAGTGGTAACAAGCTCAGCCAATCAGATACAATATTACCTCATAAATATGCTTAGATCTTGCTTATAATAAACTAATACAACAAAGACTTTTTAACAAGTTTTATACAAATCTGATCAGAAATATAGCTGCTAGAGTGTTGACAATCTAAGAATCGACTGATACATGAAAATTACAAAACATCTTTGTTCCTCATTCATGTAAAAAACTCATGTGATCATAAGTTTCTGTATGGGTGGAAGGAAATCACAGGCTAGATCTCATAATAAAGGGAAATAATGTCTAAACCAATGATTTTATATATAATTTGCAAAGATAATAAAGGGAATTTATCAGTGTGAATATGTGAATAGAAAAAAACAATGAATGATGGAACAATTTTATTAAAATTGTATGCAGAATATATATATCTCATAGAGCACATGTATTAAAGATGTTTCCATTTGTATGATAAAGATGTGTTTCCATTTTGTATGATAAAGATGTGTTTCTATTTGTATGATAAAGATATGTTTCCATTTGAATGATAAAGATGTGTGATTTTCTCAAATAAAGGTAAATTCAAAAGCTTCGACAAATATAACATTGAAATAGTTACTATCTTTCTCTTGCATGTTTTTTTATAGGTAGAAAAAATATAAACCACAAAATTTGAAGAAATAAAGGACTCAATTTCTTTTCTAATATTATTGGAATATGTATGTGTTCAAAGTACTATGGTAAACTTTTTCTTTAATGATGCCCATGATCATAAAACACAACACTGGTTTTAACATTTACTCTGAAGTACTTTTTAATTATTACTAATTTTTCATGCTTACAATCAATCTGAAAGATAAATATAGGTCACAGTGATCAACTTTCATGACTCTAAAGGAAAGAGTGTGCTGAAATAGTATGCTCCAAAAGGTGATAAAGATCACTATGACATATTGTAAATCACACAATTTTGGTGGGCATACAATTTTTGAAAATTTATTGAGGTGACAAATTCTGAAAACATTATTTATCTTTTGTTTCGTATTTTTCAAATGGTTGTATTATTTTTCATATGGTTGTAGTATTTTTCATATGGTTGTAGTATTTTTCATATGGTTGTAGTGCTCCTGAAGAAAAAACTGATTCATATATAGTTTCATAAATTTACTGTCGACCAAGAAAGTCTGAAGGGAGGAAGAAAACACAAGTTCATCAGTTGAGTCCAGTATCTTCGTCACTGAGACTCAGTAGCATGCTGGAGTTGACCTGTGGCTCATTTACATATTCATATAAACAGAGACATTCCACTTTGCATGTTGGCATTATTGCAATACAGTAGGACCCCGCTATAGCATGATGGTCGGGGTCCACAAAACAGGATCGTGCTATGTCCCGAACTGTGCTATAACCAACCTAGATAAAACCAAGTCATTTAGCTGAAGAAAATGATGAAAAAAATGGGGGGGGGGGGGGAGGGGTAAATTGTGGGCTCAAAACAACGTGCTTCATTGGCACAGTTATAATCTTAAATCAATGCATAATAAACGATAAATACACATGCAGTGAAAACAGATTGCACATATAATATTTTACTTTATTCAGAGAACAATGCATTGGTACATTTATATGTACATTTCTATTGTATAGCATGAATAGTTAAAGGATCAACACGTGTACTCACCAGCTGCGTAGGAGTGAGTCCATAATAATTCCATCTAAAATATGCACACAGAAGTATAATATCATTGTCTGATCAAGTTCTGAAATCCTACATCGTCATCTAGTCATTGTAAATCGTCGTCAGCTAGTCATCGTAAATCACGTTCGACTCCGATTCCTCAACTGTACTGTCATATGCGGGTGCTTATGCACGAGACTGAACTTGGGCTCTTACAAGTAACACTTTGATCATAAAGTCAGAAATCTATTAAAGGATGCAACTGGACACGTGTCAATTGTGCGGCAAGATCACAGGGAGTTCAAATAACCACCCTCTGTTACTTGGCACTGAACAAGTTTCAAACAAGCGGCTTGATCAAAGGGTTGTCACGTGGGAAAACAAAGAGTGTGGTGCCTTTACTAGCTAAGGGATTAAGGTCAAAGTATATACACAGGAAGTTGTAGAAATCTACTTGAAAACAAAGTGAGTGCTTTTACAAGCCAGAGGCTTATCGGCCCACATGCACTGGCAGATAACTTGGGAAATGTCACTTGGGAATTAAATCTGACTTGTGGAAACACCAGACTTAATCCTGTCCATCGCTTCAAGCTTCTCTTTAACAGAAAAAGCTTAACGTTTCCGTGTACTGTTATCCATTGTAAATAACTACTAATTAAAACTCTGACACCTATTTGTTTGAACGACTACAGCAAGAATAATTGTTAATCAACAATGGGGTCATTTTTATAGGGAATGTACAATATTATTCACTGTCAACTGATTGCATGGGGATTGTCTAACAACACCGCCAAGCCACGTGTGCGCGTTGGCAGCTTTCGTTTTTTTGATGTTTTATAAATCATTACCGCATGGTTTGAACAACTTTAGCTTTGAGATTGATTTTGATGATTGTCAATGACTTAAATTAATTGATCTGTAAATTCAGGTGCGAATCTTTTATCAACCACCACATTGTTTGGTGCTTGGCTATGTATGCAGTTGAATGAGCAAACATATGTCGGCTATTGTTTGAGCAACGATTGTACACAGAATGTATTGAAGACAAACACAAAGAAGACTTAATGACTTTATTGTTCATGTACCAGTAATAATAAGATTAACGCTTGTCAGCTTTAAAATGAGCTGACATCTTTCAAAAATAAACTAAGATCAAGTGCAGTGATTGACTACTGCCACATTTGAAATGAACATTCACAAATAGAAATGTTCAGCATCTTTATTCATATAATGAAAGATGCAATAATAAGACACTTTTTCTTCAAGAATACAATACAGCTTGCCAAATTATTAAATCAAACTCTTGTTTATTTTGGGCACAAAACTTTGCAGTAGTTCAAGAAATTGGCGAAATTATTGTAAACTTTTGGTAGCCACGCCACGATTGTATTATATCCAAATTCATACACGATCTCTTCCCCAAAATGATAATTAATTTTGTACACATTATTTTTCGTACTTTGAAAAAATAATTTTGTTTCATGTACGAAAAAATAGATGAAATTTCGGGAGCCGTGCCACGATCGTGTTATATCCGAATTCGTGCTATAAGGAAGCGTGCTATAGCGGGGTCCTACTGTAGTTGTTGTCAATTGCACTCAGTATATCAGTGGTTGGAATTACTGATGTGGTCAGAATTTGAAGGAAATGTACTTATTTTATGTTAGACTGTGAATTTGTGAATTTTGCAAGAGAAATAATTCTGATAATTCAATGGAGTGAATTATCAATTTTAGTTTTTCACTCTAGAACTTTTTTCTATAGACATCAATAACATTATGACCAAAGAATTTCTTCCTCCATATTGTAATTGCCTAATGCAGATAAACTATCTTTTCAATATTTGTCCAAGTATTTGCTTTTTTTATTTTGAATTAGGAAAGAGAATTATGTTACTATAAGTATTTTCTGTGCATATGTACAAAAAACATAGGATAACATATATGGTAGACATCACTGTACACAATTTGCTACTTCAGTCTCTTATATACTTTAGCTAGTCAACATATTTGAACATAAAATTAAAAGAAAATTTGCTTGTTCTAAGTGATTAACTCATTAACCCCTAGCACCACGTTTAAGCATCATGAGGTTGTACCCTACTTCCAAGCTCTGTAACATCAACATCATCTAAGATACACTAAAGTGGATGGATTTGCAGGAAAGTAGACAGATGTAGCTCTACAATGATACCAAATAATGTTGACTTTCTACTGGCATTAAAAAGTACAGCGAAAAAAAATCATTTTTTGAAACCTGATTTTTTTTAGGTCAAAAATTGCCAGTTTTTGAACCGGAGTTTGTGTCCGGATTTTAGACTTTTGGCCTTAGATCTAAAGCAGACCAGTCTGAATTGCACACAGACAGATGAATCTTTGCAAAAAGTAGGATAAGTTTGAGATTTGGAGTAAAAAGAGGCCAGGACACAAAAATCAGGGGTCCAATACCGAAAAAAAAAAAGTCCAACTTTTACCCGTCTGCACATGTGCAAGCGTAATAACCAATCAAAAACAATGTTTCTGATACACCTAAGCATCCGGCTAAACAAGAAACTTTCTTAAGCAGATGTGTTTTGCTGCATTCAGATGTAACCCAAAAATGCGTTGCCTACCCCCATTTCACGCGAAACTGAAAAAATCTCCCGCGGTCAATGAGTTAATGGATACATTTAATCTCATTGGTGAAAAACTCTAGTATTTCCACTCACGGCTTCACCACTCATGAGAATACAGAGTTTTTCACCCATTCAAAAAAATATATCCATTATTCACTTGATACAAGCAAATATCCTCGATATATGTGGATAATCATTGATGATCATGAATGTATTTTCACTCATGGCTTCACCACTCATGAGAATACTGAGTTTTTCACCCACTCAAAGAAATATATCCATTCACTTGATACAAGCAAATATCCTTGATATATATATGGATGCATTGATACTTGATGTGGCAATGTCTTTTTAGTTAAAAATTATAATTAAATAAGTTAAAGAAATAATCATACTTAGATACCTTTATTGTTGTGCATCAGAGACACTTTTATTTTTTATTTGTTTGTTTTAACAGCACTTTAACACATTTTTTGCTATATTATGCCAAGGAAATGGGAGCTAACTCTCCTTCTGAGGCAGCTGGCACAGACTGGCCTGGGGATGTATTGAACCATGGATTACAAGTCACAATGCTCCACTAACTGAGCTACTGAGTTGTTCAACATAGAGGTCAGTAAATTCCCACATAACTTTTTCCTTTGTAAAAACCTCCTCATCCACAAGATTGTAATAATTCATTGATACTTTACAAACTAGTCTTTTAAAAAAATATAATTATGTTATCATATAATTATTACTTGTTATATTGCAATTTTTTTCTTCACTTTTAATTGCAAATCATTAATTATAATCCTAATGTGTATTATTTTATCATTTCTGTATATATTATTCTGTTTTATACATCTTGTATTCTAAAATTAATTTTTTTATTTGTTTTTAAGTTTTTTTCTGCAAGGGGAAAAACTCTGCATAACCCCAAACTTGTGATTCTAAATAGTCCTTATCACAGGTTACTCTTCTTGCTTTCTAATAAAAAAAACTGGCAAGTAATTGTGTACCTTGTACTATGTATATCATGGTTTCAATATGAAATGACTAAAATTGAATGTGAAATTACTAGAATTTAAAGTGAGCCACAGAAGCTTAGTTTGTAGAGCGTCAGACTTATAATCCAAGGGTCACGGGTTCAATATGCACCCAAACCAGTCCAGGTCAGCTGCCTTAGTGTGTCCTTGGGAAAGGCACTTAGCTTCCCAAACTAGAATTTAATCTCTTAACATTCCACAAGTGCTATATATACAATAATCTAACATACAAATCTTGTACAAATCTGATCATAAATAAGGCCTCTTGAGTGGTAACAAGTTCAGCCAATCAGTCACAATATCACCTCATTAATATGCATGGATGCTGCTCACAGTCAAACTCATCATAGATCTGAATATAAACTTATATAGGAAGTATCATCACAATTTGTCCAGAAAAATGGTCTCAGGAGTAGTCACAAAATCCGCCATTCAGATGCAAGACCACATCATTAATATGTGTGGCTGTCATGCTTATAATCAAACTTATCCAAGATCTTGATGATACAAGCTTACATACCATGTTTAATCAAAATCTGATCAGAAATATGGCCTCTAGAGTGTTGACAAGCTCAGCCAATCAGATGCAAGATCACCTCATTAACATGGGTGAATGTCACTCATAATCAAATTTGTCTGAGATCATTGTAACATAAACTTACATACCAACTCTCATCCAACTCTGATCAGAAAAATAATCTCTTGAGTGTTTACAAGCTCAACCAATCAGATGCAAGATCATATAATTAATATGTGTGGATGTCACTCATAACTGAACTCATCAGAGATGTTGACGATGTAAACTTGCATACCAAATCTTGTCAAAATCTTGATAAGAAATGAAGCTTGTAGAGTAATCACAAGCAAGTGTTGATGAATGGACAGACAGATGATGGATGCAGGGCATAACCATAAGCTTACTTGGCCTTTGGCCACATGAGCTAAACAATGACAATGGTAAATAAATATGCAAGCATGATACTAACAAAACATATATAGGTTGTGGTGTACCATCTTGATATATACATTATTTACAGTTTTAAAAATTATGATCATCATTTCAAATCATAAAGTTAATATCATTTGCGTTATTTACAGAACTTGCAAAGTTAATTGCAAATGGTAGACTTTACTTGTAGTAAACACACCAGAACTGGCTTATTATAAACCTACATTAATGGGTGAACTTTGTTTAACCTACATTAATGGGTGAACTTTGTTTAACCTACATTAATGGGTGAACTTTGTTTAACCTACATTAATGGGTGAACTTTGTTTAACCTACATTAATGGGTGAACTTTGTTTAACCTACATTAATGGGTGAACTTTGTTTAACCTACATTAATGGTTGAACTTTGTAACCTACATTCATGGGTGAACTTTGTTTAACCTACATTAATGGGTGAACTTTGTTTAAACTGAATTTTGTTAAATAGAGGAACAGATTAAAAATGTATAATAATATTTAGACTTGTATCATAAATTTATGTTAAATCTGAAATTTTTTTTCAATCCAAACTCAATATACAATTTGTAAAATGTTTTTAAAAATCCAAGTTCATTATAAATGTTATAAATTTATCCAATCAGAGTTTAATATAAATGTTATAAATTCATTCAACTCAAGTTCATTATAAATGTTATACAAAATTTGTTCAATCTGAGTTAATTATAAATGTTATAAATTCATCCAATCCAAGTTCATTATAGATGTTATAAATTTGTTCAATCCAAGTTCATTAGAAATGTTTTAAATTCATTGAATCTGAGTTCATGATAAATATTATAAATTTGTTCAATCCGAGTCCATTAGAAATGTTATAAATTCATTCAATCCGAGTTCATTAGAAATGTTATAAATTCATTCAATCCAAGTTCATTAGAAATGTTATAAATTCATTCAATCCGAGTTCATTAGAAATGTTATAAATTCATTCAATCCAAGTTCATTATAAATGCTGTAAATTCATTCAATTTAAGTTCACTTGTTCAATCCAAGTTAATTATAAATGTTATAAATTTGTTCATTCTGAGTAAATTATAAACAAGTTCCAATGTATATCTCTTCATGCCAGTTTGTTATTTTGCCATCAAGTTAAACATCCAAATAACCAGTCACATGTCCATGTTCAATATGGTACATTTAAGTGTCAGTGATGAAGGTCTAGTCCTTCTGATGATGCAACAAACCAGCAGTCTGGTATACAGTACATCTATGTTGGCAATCACCAAAATTGCCACTGGTGATCCAAATTTTCAGATGTTAGTTAATTTAAATGAAAACAAGATTTGGCAATTGAAATGCTTGAGACTTTTGCTGTTATTTGCTGGTTTGTTTGTGTCCATGAAGTTGCTGATATCTGCTAGTGTAACATTTTCGAGGTTTTATAAAATGATGCAAAAGTTTAATTCAATTTAGCTCAAGAAGTGCCAATTGAAGAGCAAAGATTACTCAAGAAGTGCCAATTGAAGAGCAACAAAAACTCAACATGAGTCTTTAAAGTCTCCCAAACTTATGACAAGTCTTTGTGACAGTAAACTCTGATAATTAAAAGCACAAAATTAATACACAATGTTTATCCATGAAGGTCACTTTCTCATGTACAAATGATATTTCTCCATTGCTAAGCCCTGGGGGGCCTGCACTGTAAATGTTCTGAAAAACAGGGGCTGCTCTTGTTGTTAAATAAAGTTTTCTTATTTAAAAATCTGACAAAAAGTTGTAAAAGTTGGGGATGGGCTTATTATGGAAAAAATAATCTATAATTAAATTCAATCAACATAATTTTTCTTCAAATTTCCCAAAACCAGCAGTGCGATGGTGAGTCCAAGGGTTATTACAACATGAACAGCTAATATCCATGGCTTCAATTTATGGGCATTCTGAAATAAACAAACAACAAATTCTGTATACATATACACCTTATTCTGCACGTTTTGCAGTCAGCTTATTTTGTGATAATGCAGATAATGTATAAAGGGATCTTTTTGATCCAGAAAATAATTTTGTCACTGTACTGACTAATATTTCATACACTACTACTATTTTATACACTGTACTGAATATTTTATACACTGTGCTGATGAATATTATATACACTGTACTGAATATTTTATACACTTAATATTTCATACACTGTACTAATATTTTATACACTGTATTGACTAATATTTCATATACTATCAGTCCATTAAAAATGTTAAAGTATTGTTTGTCCTCAAATGCTTGGCACAGAGAACTGTACTTTTGTTCAACTTTGGCAAAGTTTAGGTACCTAAGAAAATTATAGCATTATTTTGTACACTTATTAGCATTATTTGTACACTTATTAGCATTATTTTGTACACTTATTAGCATTATTTGTACACTTATTAGCATTATTTTGTACATTATAAAAATAATAACAAGTGTTCAAAAATTACAGTAAATATGGCAGCAATAATCACAATGGCAGATAAAAACAGCCATCAAAAGATATCATCTTCATGAATAATCAATTCTTCAAGTTCAGACTGGCACTCAACAAAATCAAATATAATTCCTCCATGATTTATTAAACTGCTTAAATTTACTAGTTTGATTAAACTGCACACTAGCTTCGTGGCTGTAATAACTCCCTCACAGACAAAATGTAATCTTCAACCTTTTAGAAAATATATTTGTATTTTTATTATTAAAATAAATGTTTCATGTTTCCAATGAAAATCAAAGCTTCTGTACAAATATAAAACTTCAAATTCCCTTTATACAAGCTTTATTACAGTGTACAAACTTTGCTGATGAATGTACATACAAAACTGATTATTGCTCTCTCTCTCTCTCTCTCTCTCTCTCTTTTTACCAATGACTTTCCACCATTGGGCTGTCTTTCAGCAGTGTTCTGTAACTTATAAGAATCCCCTTCCTTGCCTGGAAAAGAAAAAAGAAATCTGCAAACATTGAAAGTAAATGAATAAAACATTACTATACAGTGCAGTAAGAAGGAACATATTTATTATTATATACACTTCATTGGACTGTAAACAGTGTACAGTAGGTCCAGATCAGCCACTATGTTGGTACCATAGATACTCGCATATAAGTTGGGTCCAACTGCAAACAAAGACCCTGATCTGTTGGTGCATTATGTGATGGCAGATCTGGTTCTGTGTTGTTTGTTCTACTGATTAGTTCAAGCCAACTTCATAAACCCAGACTTGCCAGTGTATTATGCGACATCAGATTTGGGTCTGTTCAGTTTGCAGTTGGATCTGACTTATAAGTGAGTATATATGATATATGAGAGTTTTTGCTGTTCATTTTACTTATAATTGCTGGTGAACAGTAGACCTTGATCTGACAGTGTACATGTATTATATGACTGCAGATCTAAGCCTATGCAATTCACAGCTGGGTTAGTGTTATACATAACCTAAAATGGTAATGTAACATGAATTTGATGGAAGTCTATATCCAAAACCACAAACAGTCTAGTCTCACCAATCTGACACTAGCTGTAGATGGTGATTAAAAAAACCCACAAACAGTCTAGTCTCACCAATCTGACACTAGCTGTAGATGGGGATTAAAAAAACCCACAAACAGTCTAGTCTCACCAATCTGACACTAGCTGTAGATGGGGATTAAAAAAACCCACAAACAGTCTAGTCTCACCAATCTGACACTAGCTGTAGATGGGGATTAAAAAAACCCACAAACAGTCTAGTCTCACCAATCTGACACTAACTGTAGATGGGATTAAAAAAACCCACAAACAGTCTAGTCTCACCAATCTGACACTAGCTGTATATGGGGGATTAAAAAACCCCACAAACAGTCTAGTCTCACCAATCTGACACTAGCTGTACATGGCAATTAAAAAACCCCACAAACAATCTAGTCTCACCAATCTGACACTAGCTGTACATGGCAATTAAAAAACCCCACAAACAATCTAGTCTCACCAATCTGACACTAGCTGTACATGGCAATTAAAAAACCCCACAAACAATCTAGTCTCACCAATCTGACACTAGCTGTACATGGCAATTAAAAAACCCCACAAACAATCTAGTCTCACCAATCTGACACTAGCTGTACATGGCAATTAAAAAACCCCACAAACAATCTAGTCTCACCAATCTGACACTAGCTGTACATGGCCATAAAAACACCAGACAAATAGGTTTAATGTTGAATTATTTTCCATAAATTGTTCCCACAGTGATTAAGAGAGATAATTGGATAGTTTATTATGAGTTAACCTTTATTAGTGGGGTACCATTTTTTTTCTCAAGGATTTTGTGGTTTCAATGAACTATGTTAATGTTAAATGTCTATCATATCTTTTCCATAAATGTCATATCCGTCAGAGAAATTTGTATCCACTTAAATACATGGACTAATAAAAATATAATTGTCTGCAAAACCACAAAAATAAATGAATAATAAAACTGAATCAACTCCTTACCCCCCCCCCCAACTCCCCCCTCCTCCACTTCAGCTATCAAACTTTGCAACCTTCCAATACCCTACTAAAATCTCAGATCGGAAATTTGTATCTTTATCTGATATGGTGTTGGGCCTTTTTCAGCATAAACACACATGGAGAGAGAGTTTCTACGCAATTAGATGGAAGGTCAGGCCATTGCAGCATACTTGTGATGTATCCCTCTTCATGTAATCTATAGTTGCTAGTACTAGTGGTCATGAATCTGGCAGATTGCTGTTGAACCCTTTCTAATTTTTCAATATCAGTGTCCTAGTAAGGATCCCAAATACTGTATATACTCGTGTATAACCGGGGTCCAAATGCAAACAACATCGACCCTGATCTGCCATCTCATAATGCGCCTGAAGATCAGGGTCTGTTGTTTGTTCTACTGATTAGTCCTTAAAAACTGCATAGACCCAGATCTGCCGGCGCATTATGCGACAACAGATCTGGGTCTATGCAGTTTGCAGTTGGTATGGGATTATACACGAGTATATACGGTAGCTGTACTATATTCCAGTATGGAATGCACAAGGAAAATATATGCTGAGCGCATGCATTTATCTGGACAGTAGTGGAAGTTCCTGCGCAAGAATGCAAATGCTGAGTTGGCCTGTTTAGTAATTTTTAGAAATGCTCAATTTCCACTTTCAATCCTGAGATAAGATGACAAGATACGGATTTTCTGTGACTTCCTGTAGGATATTGTTATTTAAGGTGTAAGAGTAGATTGATTTATTGTTAGCACCTCATTGGGTAGCACATCTCCATGCTGAATGACATCCCCCATAGTGCAGCCCAGTTTTCCATAGGCCATGTATTAACAAACATTCCTACCAGGTTTGATCAAAACAGGCCCAGCGGTTTTCGAGAAGAGGTTTAAAATAGCATTGCTGGCAGACTATGCATGATGCACAATGGATGCATGATGCACAATGGATGCAGAGCCATACCATAACTTAGGGCCAAGTGAGATAAAGACAAAATTATATATCCATCACTAAGAAAATGAAGCTTTTTTGTGTGAAATAAATATGACATTTTACTGACAAATTTTTTTTTCTCCCTACTTTGGTGAACATTTTATTGGATAATTCTTGCCATAAAAAAGTAAGTAAGCTACTATATTGGTTAGTAAAGCCAGCAATCACTTAATGAGTTTTAAAAACTTATGGAAATATATACTATTATTAAGTTTGGTCCAACTGCAATCAACACAAACCCAGATCTGCTGTCACATAATGTGCCAGCAGATCAGGATCTATGTTTGTTTTACTGATGAGTCCTAACAAAGTCCATCTAACTAGATCTCCTGACACATTTTGTAACAGCAGATCTGGACTTGTGCAGTTTGCAATTGGATTTGACTTATAAGCGAGTATATATGGTATGTATTTACTTACCTTTTTTGCTCTGTATAAAGTCGTGTACTTCCAAGAATATCATCACGGCGATCCACCATCCTACATATGCCCATAGCACATACTCCACTTTCTTGGACATATCCGAGGGACTTAGAGTCACTCCAATGAAAATGTTGATGACTGAAATAGAAATTCATGAGTATTTTGTGGAGTAAATATAATATGTTCTTCCCACCAACACTGAAATGGAAATGCGCACCAATGACTAAAAACATTTATCATTCTCACTTAATTCATGCATGGGCAAAATCATCATCTAAACACTTAGGCCACTTTTCTCAAGTCATATAAAGGGTCATAACAGGTGACTTGTACTGTATTTCATTCATGCTGTTAATACTGAACTTTATATATATATATATATATATATATATATATATATATATATATATATATATATATATATATATATATATATATATATATATATATATGATTCATACAAAGTCTGGAAAGTCTGTAAAAAGTATGGGGAAAAAAAAATGCTTTTTCCAGACCTGGAAAAAGTATTGAAAATAAAGATTTTGCCCTAAAGGTCTGGAAAAAGTATGGAATTTTGCTTGCTGTGTTATATTTTGCTGAAGATGCTTGTTGCCTGGGGTGCCATTTGGTGTAAGGACAGTACTGCTGGTACTTCATTGTAAAGACAGGTAGATTGAGACTGAATAGGTTCTTTGTTTTGCCATACTTCCATGTATTGTTTATAAGCTTTCTCCAAGTAAAAGAAATAGCTAATATGTTTTCATGCTAATATTGTTTCAGATTTGACTAGATGGTCAATTGTGCTTCTCTGGCTTATGAATCCACATTAAACTGATAGTAACTTGTTGGATTCGTGTTAGCTGAGGAATCTGTCAGTAATCATTCATTTCATGAGTTTTACCAACTTTATTGAAAATGGTATCAAGTAAGTGTGTCAGAAGTTGATAGTGGGTATCATTTAGTCCT
Source organism: Margaritifera margaritifera (assembly GCA_029931535.1). NCBI lineage: Eukaryota > Metazoa > Mollusca > Bivalvia > Unionida > Margaritiferidae > Margaritifera > Margaritifera margaritifera. Next base: position 749,513 of record JAQPZY010001365.1, read on the forward strand.
GCTGAAGTGTCATGTACTCGATGCAGCGAGTCTTTTAATTTTCTGAGAGTTAAAGGTTTACTGTAATCTACAGCATTAGCCAATTTAAAATGTAAAGGAACCTATACTTTTCAGGTTTTTGGCACAGCTAAAATTATCAGAATAGTTCTCTGGAGAAGAATTTTGGAGACTTTTCAGCTACGAGTTTAAAATTTCTGATAAGGTTGTGACAATTTTATCAGATTTCTTTCAATGTTCTATGCAACTGTTTTTATTTTTAAATTTTGATTTTCAATTAAATATTCCATACTGATTTAATAAAGCAGCAAGAGTCAAACATAGAGAGATAGTATCTCCATGTTTTCTTCTTGCTCTCTCTAATGGTACAACTAGCTTTACCTTGGTATATATTGTATTTATTCAGATTTTCAACTTTCATTTAGTTGACAGTGGGTATCATTTAGTTGACAGTGTGTATCATTTAGTTGACAGTGGGTATCATTTAGTTGACAGTGGGTATCATTTAGTTCTGCTGAAGTGTCATGTGCTCAATCAAGAGTCTTTAATTTTTCTGAGAGTGAAAGGATTTAATGTAATCTTCAGCATTAACCAATTTAAAATCTAAAGGAACCTTTTCTTTCAGGTTTTTGACACAGCTGAAATTATCAGAATAGTTCCCTGGAGGTGAATGTTTTGGAGAATATTTTTGCCTATGTGTTTGAAATTTCTGACAAGGTTGTGACCATTTAATCAGATTTCTTAAAATGTATGATACAACTGTTTTTATTCTTGTCAATGATTTTCCATACCATATTCCATACTGATTTAATATAGGAGCAAGAGTTTAACCTTGAGACACAGGATCTCAGTGTTTTCTTCTTGCTCTCTCTAAGGGAACAACAAACTTTAGCTTGGAATATATGGTATTTATTCAGATTTTCAACTGTTGGATTGGCATTGAAATCTCTAAGGGCCTTTTTCCTTTCCCTGATTGCATCCTTGCAAACATCATCAAACCACGGTCTGTTGACACATCTAAGAATTGCCTACATTTTTTATATTGTATCCCCAACATCATCAAACCACGGTCTGTTGACACATCTAAGAATTGCCTACATTTTTTATATTGTATCCCCGACATCATCAAACCACGGTCTGTTGACACATCTAAGAATTGCCTACATTTTTTATATTGTATCCCCAACATCATCAAACCATGGTCTGTTGACACATCTAAGAATTGCCTACATTTTTTATATTGTATCCCAAGTATTATCTTGGAGTATTTTAGTAAATAAGAGTATCGGATCTGCTACATTTTCAAAATGATCAGCTGTCAGATTTGATTCACAGATGGACTGGAATGTTTTCCAATCTGCTTTTTTCAATTTTTGTCTCTGGCCAAACCCCAGGTGTATAATACTTTTTAAATACAATGGAAAGTGATCACTACAACAGAGGTCATCACCAACTTCCCATGAAAAGTCAACTAAAAGAGATGGATTGCAGATGGTCAGATCTAAGGAGTAGGATCCTGTGTCAGGATGTATGTAGGTATGCAACTTATATTAAAAAGGCAAAGACCATGTTTTGAAACAAAGTCCTCTATTTTCTTTTCTCCTTCACAAGTGTATGGTGGCTGTTAAAGTTGCCAAGTAGAACAAAAGGTGCTGGTAACTTTTCAATAAGATTGTCGAGATCAGACTGATTGACTGGAGTGCTTGGAAGAAGACAGTAACTGAGCAAAGTGTAAGAGTTTTGTGTATGGTCAGACAAACAGCCTGTAATGTAGTATCCAGATTTATTTGGATGTGAAGAGTTTTGTTATCCATGATGATGTACAATCCTCCAGTGACCTTGTCAGTATTTATTGAATAGCTGTTGTAAGTGATGAAATTTTTAACATTAATTGTGTTGTTTTCTATAAGGCAGAGGGCTATTGGGTTATGTTCTTTCAGTAGAAAACTTCTTTCATCAATATTTGCCTTTAAACTATGGCAGTTCCATTGTATTATTGAGTCAGACATCATATTTATGGAAGTAGTGGAAGTACATGACTTCTGGGAGGTTTCCCTTGTGTGGTATCAGGGTGCTCTCCAGTTTCCATACTTTTCCAGACTTCTGGACTGATTGAAGAACTTTATACGATCATAAGATCCTTGCAGAAGTTTAGTAGATTCATTATTTCTCCCTTTATTCAGTTTAAAGCATGCAGTTTGCTGCTCATTTTGTGGGCTGGTTCTAACTGTTTTTGCTGGTTGTGCTGGATTTTTGTTTGTCATACTCTTACATTGATTACTTGTATTTTTGCAACAATCTTGGTTTGTGTGGATCCTCGTATGAGTTTTGGAGGCATCAAAACTGTAAACATGGTTTTGTCTGGAACCAGGTAACGTCTATTTGGGTACAGACAGAATTTGTGTCAGGTTTCTTCACCACTTTAGCTGCATTTATGTAGGATTTGCCAGCAGTGTTTAGTAGAGTTATGGTTTCCACACATTTTCTGACTTTAGAGAAGGTCAGGCTTTTCTCATGTTTTGCCCGTTGTTTATCTTTCTCTTGTGCTTCCACTTTATGCAGTCTCTGGATTAAGAGAAATGGTCACCTGGATAATTCACACGTGAGATTTTCTCCCTGCATGAAGATCGATCATGTCCCTCCTGCCTATATATGGGGCAGATTGGTTTTCTCTTGCAGCCATCTTTGTGGTGACCATATTCCAGGCAGTTAAAGCTCCACAAAGGTATTAGGGATGCAAGGGTTGACTGGGATATTCAAGAACCTAACTTTAATTGATACTAGCAAAGTGGTACAATCGAACATCAGAATGTAAGTGTATGCGTGAATCAACTTGCTCTTACAGTGAATGGTAATAAATTTTACTTGGGAGACAAGATTTTAAATTTTCAAGCATCTTAGGTTCAGTGCAGCCATCTAAATCTCAAGATTGCACAACCACACAGTGCAGTCATCTAAATCTCAAGATTGCACAACCACTCTTTTTGTGAGGAGATACCTTAACAATTGTTTCGAGTGAAGCAGATTATCAGGGTGAGCTATGCAGCTGTGCTCTACAACTAACTGGCTCGGGCCAAGTTTTTTTAACATTTCATTATTTGACTCTCCAGCCAGACCCTGAAGTGCTTTCACAATCACAGAAAGTGAGCACCTTGTTAGCTTTTGATTCTCATCAGCTGACTCAATGATCAGAAATCATGGCCAATTTCCTTGACTAAAAAATGTTTTACCTCTTCCAAGTCTCTAGCTGAATTGTTCCCGATCCTTCTGAGACCAGGTTTCCCACTACTCGTTGTTGTAGTGATGTGTTTTCCCATCCTAGAAGACAATTACTATCTATACTTACTTATAAGTCTAGTGCAATTGCAAACAACATAGACCTAGATCTGCTATTGCATAATGTGCCAGCAGATCAGGGTCCATGTTTGTTCTACTGATTACTCCTAACAAACTGCATAGACTTAGATCTGCCATTATATGATGACAGATCTGGGTCTGTACAGTTTGCAGTTGGATTTGACTTATAAGCAAGTATATATGGTACTTCATCATCCATGCTCCCCATCTGCTTCTGAGCCCATCAATAGGGACAGAGATTAATACTGATTCAATATGCTCTGATTTCAGGGCCACACAGGGTGAAAAATCAACATGTATAACTGATATAGAAATATTTAATAAAAAATGAGTTGTGAATTCAACTACAAATGGAAACAATCAATTGCCATTTTTTCCAACATGAAAAGACTGTTATTCATGCATGAAAGATATGTTATCATCTGCATCAAAGAAAGCGAAAAATGCAACTAAGAGAATGGAATATCCAACTAATAAGGCCTAAATTGAAGAACTAATGTTGTAACAGAGTCATGAAACACAAGTAACTGAAACTAACTGATGACAGAGTGGCTACAAATCTTGAATGGAATACTCCAACCAAGATTAATAAAGACACATGGTAGAATGTAAAAACATGGAAATGAAAACCTACCTGCTTAATCTCTGGCATGCTTTAGCAGGAGAAGGATGACTACAGTGACATATTAGCAACAGCCTATAGGCTCTCCCAAAATGCCTGTATCAAGGAACTCTTAGTATTACTTACTTGATAATATGTGAGAACTTGTTCCCACTCCCCAGTGAGCAATGTTGAAAATCTTCCTCCTTGGAGCATCTGGATGTGGTCTAAATAGGGCCATGACAGGCTGTAAATATACATGTTTGTTTTCATCAGATAGGAAAATACACAATCAAAGATAGAATACAGTAAAACTTTAATTACCCAGACACATTTGGGAAATGATTTTGTTTAGAAAACTGGTTGTTGAGATAATCAATTATAATTAATTGGGGATTTAAATTTTCAAGGACATGAAGCAAATCCATATGAGTGAACAATCAATATGCAAATATTATAAAGATTACATACTAAATATTATTAAGATTTCATGGCAAATATTATAAAGATTACATAATAAATATGACAAAGATTACATGGTAAATATTATTTTAAGTATTCATGGTAAATATTAAGATTTCAAAGAAAATCTTATTAAGATTTTAAAGTAAGTATTATAAAGATTGCATAATAAATATGACAAAGATTACATGGTAAATATTATTAAGATTTCATAGTATATATTATTAAGACTGCATAGTAAATATTATTAAGATTTTAAAGTAAGTATTATAAAGATTGCATAATAAATATAACAAAGATTACATGGTAAATATTATTCAGATTGTGTAGTATACATTATTAAGATTTCACAGTAAATATTAAGACTGCATAGTAAATATTAATAAGATTGTGTAGTATATATTATTAAGACTGCATAGTAAATATTATTAAGATTTCATAGTATATATTATGAAGACTGCATAGTAAATATTATTCAGATTTCATAGTATATATTATTAAGACTGCATAGTAAATATTATTAAGATTGTGTAGTATATATTATTAAGACTGCATGGTAAATATTATTAAGACTGCATAGTATATATTATTAAGATTGTGTAGTATATATTATTAAGACTGCATAGTATATATTATTAAGATTGTGTAGTATATATTATTAAGACTGCATAGTATATATTATTAAGATTGTGTAGTATATATTATTAAGACTGCATGGTAAATAGTATTAAGATTGTGTAGTATATATTACTAAGACTGCATAGTATATATTATTGAGATTGTGTAGTATATGTTATTAAGACTGTGTGGTAAATAGTATTAAGATTTCCTAGTAAATATTATAAAGATTTCCTAGTAAATATTGTTAAGATTGCATAGTAAATATTATTAAGATTGCATAGTACTCTAGCAAGTAATGACACCAAGAAGTTGTAAAATTGAGCTACATGCAACAATACTTACATTACTAAGAGTCAGTGCCATGATAATTATACCAAGTATAGGATGAGCTCTCTGAAAGTTTGTGTCACCAATCTGGAGAATAAAAAGAGGGCATTTAAAAATTTTGCCAACACAGCATCCAGAATACTCTGTATGTACTTTCTATGCATACCAGATCCCCCAAAACCAGTCCTCGATCCAATTTTCTTGGGTTGTACATCCTGTGGACCCTAACTAAGTAGCCCTGATCCCCTAATTTTCTGAAGCCATAAATCCTAAGGTTGCATAATTTCCCTTAATAAGTCAATGAAAAAACCCTGGCTGGTACAAACAACCCCCCATCAAATTAATAGGAAATGAAATTAGCAAAGCATCTTTATATTCAAGGACAATAATGATTATAGTGAACAAAACCTATGGACTGAGTACAATTATAGTGGGTTCAACCCTTTCCACTTGTCCATGAAGGAAAATTAATCTTTTCTGCTAAAAGGCCCACTCAATCTTTGCCCAGTCATCCACTAAGGAAGAAAGATTGTCCTTCAAGGAACTGAGAGATCAGTATTATCAATGCCCATCCACCTATCCACCAGTGTCCCTCAAAGAACGGGAAGTGTAATTGATGGACATTGGAGGATAGAAGTGCACATGGCTGGTTATTGATAAGCACCTGACTCTAAACCAAATGTACACTGTACTTGTACACATTCATGTATGCAAGTAAATGTACACTGTACTTGTACACATTCATGGATGAATGTAAATGTACACTGTACTTGTACACATTCATGGATGAATGTAAATGTACACTGTACTTGTACACATTCAATGATGCAAGTAAATGTACACTGTACTTGTACACATTCATGGATGCAAGTAAATGTACACTGTACTTGTACACATTCATGGATGCAAGTAAATGTACACTGTACTTGTACACATTCATGGATGAATGTAAATGTACACTGTACTTGCACACATTCATGGATGCAAGTAAATGTACACTGTACTTGTACACATTCATGGATGAATGTAAATGTACACTGTACTTGTACACATTCATGTATGCAAGTAAATGTACACTGCACTTGTACACATTCATGGATGAAAGAAATGTACACTGCACTTGTACACATTCATGTATGCAAGTAAATGTACACTGCACTTGTACACATTCAAGGACACAAGTAAATGTACACTGTACTTGTACACAATCATGGATGAATGTAAATGTACACTGTACTTGTATACATTCATGGATGCAAGTAAATGTATACTGTACTTGTACACATTCATGGATGAATGTAAATGTACACTGTACTTGTACATATTCATGTATGCAAGTAAATGTACACTGCACTTGTACACATTCATGGACACAAGTAAATGTACACTGTACTTGTACACATTCGTGGATGTAATTAAATGTACAATGAACCGGCCATCAATAGTCTTAATTGGTATTACATGGTATATATGTACTGTACTTTAATACATTGCTTTAGAAGAATTGACCATCAATAGTCTTAACTGGTATTACATGGTACTGTACTTTAATACATTGCTTTAGAAGAATTGACCATCAATAGTCTTAATTGGTATTACATGGCACTGTACTTTAATACACTGCTTTAGAAGAATTGACCATCAATAGTCTTAATTGGTATTACATGGTACTGTACTTTAATACATTGCTTTAGAAGAATTGACCATCAATAGTCTTAATTGGTATTACATGGTACTGTACTTTAATACATTGCTTTAGAAGAATTGACCATCAATAGTCTTAATTGGTATTACATGGTACTGTACTTTAATACACTGCTTTAGAAGAATTGACCATCAATAGTCTTAATTGGTATTACATGGTACTGTACTTTAATACACTGCTTTAGATTAGAAGAATTGACCATCAATAGTCTTAATTGGTATTACATGGTACTGTACTTTAATACACTGCTTTAGATTAGAAGAATTGACCATCAATAGTCTTAATGTGTGTACTATTTCATTTTCTATAAAGATACATACATTACAAGTCATGATAGTTTAAAAAGTAAAAAAACTGAAGACAGACAGTAAATCTGTGTCTTTTCTATTTGCAGTAGGGTACCATATATACTAACGTATAAGTTAGATCCAACTGCAAACTGTATAGATTCAGATCTGCCATTGTATAATGCACTTGGTACATTCAAACAACAGATATGGGTCTATGCAGTTTGTTAGGAAATAAGTAGGACAAACTACTGGTGTGATGTTTTCTACATCATCTACCTCATGAAGTCTTTTTAATGCTTTATAAACTGAAGATGGATTATAGTAAAATATGACTATAATGCGGGGAACCACAGCCGCTCAGTTGTTAGAGTGTCAGACTTGTAATCCAAAGGTTGCAGGTTTTGATATCTGCCTTCGTGTGTCCTTATGAAAGGCACTTAGTTCCCATTTCCTCGGCATGATATAGCCAATAATATGTTAAAATTCTTTTTAAAAAAATTAAGGAACATGGATACAACAAATGCATGTTTTGTACAAAGTGGTTCTGATTCCCTGAACAACTACTATATTATTTCTAATTAAAATGTTCAGATACAATTAATTTTATTTTGGTACAAAGTAGTTTTATGGTCACCACATTTCCAATTGCACAATTCTGTAAGCATTTATAATGAATGCCCATAGACCTCTTGATCAATGCAACATAGCATATACATGTTGCCCTTCAGCCTCATTGATAACTGATCTCAATCAATGCAACATAGCATATACATGTTGCCCTTCAGTCTCATTGATAACTGATCTCAATCAATGCAACATAGCATATACATGTTGCCCTTCAGTCTCATTGATAACTGATCTCAATCAATGCAACATAGCATATACATGTTGCCCTTCAGTCTCATTGATAACTGATCTCAATCAATGCAACATAGCATATACATGTTGCCCTTCAGTCTCATTGATAACTGATCTCAATCAATGCAACATAGCATATACATGTTGCCCTTCAGCCTCATTGATAACTGATCTCAATCAATGCAACATAGCATATACATGTTGCCCTTCAGTCTCATTGATAACTGATCTCAAAGTGTGAGCAGCACATTGCTCACAGCAATGGAAAGGCTGTATATTATAGACAGGCATCCTAAAGGGATAATCAATGCAAAGGTTGTATAATATAGATAGAGATCCTAAAGGGATAATCAATGCAAAGGCTGTATAATATAGATAGGGATCCCAAAGGGACAATCAATGCAAAGGTTGTATAATATAAACAGGCATTCTAAAGGGATAATCAATGCAAAGGTTGTATAATATAGATAGGGATCCTAAAGGGATAATCAATGCAAAGGCTGTATAATATAGATAGGCATCCTAAAGGGATAATCAATGCAAAGGTTGTATAATATAAACAGACATCCTAAAGGGACAATCAATGCAAAGGTTGTATAATATAAACAGACATCCTAAAGGGATAATCAATGCAAAGGTTGTATAATATAAATAGGCATCCTAAAGGAATAATCAATGCAAAGGTTGTATAATATAAATAGGCATCCTAAAGGAATAATCAATGCAAAGGTTGTATAATATAAATAGGCATCCTAAAGCGATAATCAATGCAAAGGTTGTATAATATGGATAGGGATCCTAAAGTGATAATCAATTTAATTGTATTAGTGATAAGATTTCAGCAAATAAAACACAAATTGCAAATGTGCACTGATTATTATTCACATAAACAGTATACCTTGTCTAGTATTTTGTATACACTGTATATCTTGTCTAGTATTTTGTATACACTTTATGTCTTGTCTAGTATTTTATATACACTGTATGTCTTGTCTAGTATTTTGTATACACTATGTCTTGTCTAATATTTTGTATACACTGTATGTCTTGTCTCATATTTTGTATACACTCTATGTCTTGTCTAATATTTTGTATACACTGTATGTCTTGTCTAATATTTTGTATACACTGTATGTCTTGTCTAGTATTTTGTATACACTGTATGTCTTGTCTAGTATTTTGTATACACTATATACCTTGTCTAGTATTTTATATACACTGTATACGTTGTCTAGTATTTTGCATGCACTGTATACCTTGTCTAGTATTTTGTATACGTTATCTTTACTTGTACTTTCACTTTATGCTTAGTATGAATTTCGGAGGAAGTATTTTCAGAATTTACTGCATTGATACTACAGGTATAATGTGATATTTTCAGGTTCTGATGGCTTCATTATAAATGTATTTTACTGTGATGCCCTTGAGAACTTCAATGAATTTATTTCCTTCCTGAATCATGAACATGATGATCTGTTGTTTCAACACTCATTTCCTTTCTGTGACCTATCATGTTGGACTGCATAACTGCAAAGTGCAGATGACACAGATTTCTGGACAGTATATGTGCTAATCATAAAAACTGTCATAGTTTGGTGTTGTCAAAGAGACCATATATTTTTTTTAATGGGTAAAATCAGTGGAAGGGATAATGTCAGCCATCTTGAAAACTGAAACATTTATGTTATCTGAGTGTAGATTTCACTGAAGAATAGAAAATCATTAATGACTTACCTCTCTATAACCTTGAACATGGATGAATATGATAATGAAAGATATAGCCACAAGAAAGAGCACTAAAACCATGCAGGCACGATGAATCTGAAGAAGAAAACAAAAAATGTCCAAGAATATATGCTTAAAGGTGAGGGTGGGGTCGGAGAGTGCACTATTATGATACCCTTCAACTATCTATTAAACAGTCCATCTGTCTGTCTGTCTAAAACTCTATAACTCTATTTCCTAAACTGCTAAATGAAATTCACTAAACTTGGTACATTCAAACAACAATTATCCAGACTTGGTACATTCAAACAACAATTATCCAGACCTATCAATTGAAATTCACTAAACTTGGTACATTCAAACAACAGTTATCCAGACCTATCAATGGACATTCAAACAACAATTATCCAGACCTATCAATGGACAAAGATTTCATTCAGATAACCCGTCATCCAGCTGATTAAAGTCTGGTAAAAAACAAGAACTGTGAATGGAAGTATCTAGATTAAATAGGTCCAATAATTGTACATTTGACTGTATATGTATCAGTAATCAAGTAAACATTAACTATTGTAGACATTTGACTGTATATGTATCAGTAATGAAGTAAACAATAACTTTCATAGATATTTGACTGTATATGTATCAGTAATGAAGTAAACAATAACTATTGTAGTCATTTGACTGTATATGTATCAGCAATGAAGTAAACATCAATTATTGTTGTAATTTGACTTTATATGTATCAGCAATGAAGTAAACATTAACTTTTGTAGACATTTGACTGTATATGTATCAACAATAAAGTAAACATTAACTATTGTAGACATTTGACTGTATATGTATCAGTAATGAAGTAAACATTAACTTTCATAGATATTTGACTGTATATGTATCAGTAATGAAGTAAACATTAACTTTTGTAGACATTTGACTGTATATGTATCAACAATAAAGTAAACAATAACTATTGTAGTCATTTGACTGTATATGTATCAGCAATGAAGTAAACATCAACTATTGTTGTAATTTGACTTTATATGTATCAGCAATGAAGTAAACATGAACTTTTGTAGACATTTGACTGTATATGTATCAACAATAAAGTAAACATTAACTATTGTAGTCATTTGACTGTATATGTATCAGCAATGAAGTAAACATTATCTTCTGTAGACATTTGACTGTATATTTATCAATAATGAAGTAAACACTAACTATTGTAGTCATTTGACTGTATATGTATCAGCAATGAAGTAAACATTAACTTTTGTAGAAATTTGACTGTGTATTTATCAGTAATGAAGTAAACACTAACTATTGTAGTCATTTGACTGTCTGACAAGTAGAAACAATGCAAATAGTATTAAGATACTTTAACTGTGAAGTCATAAGAGTCAAAGGGCTTTAATCAAGGCAGACTTGGCAGACATGGCTTCTATTCACATCTATGGTGGTAGGTGATTAACTTTTATCACCTTTAAAGTCACCACTGATCACTGATCAACAGTTAACTACATAGCCTTGTACTATAGAATACCTTTGATCCAACCATTATTAATCTGCCTGATTAGCTTTGGATTTCTGTATGACATATTACATATTGTCTTTGTGGCACACAACTATGAAACAACTGAGTGTAACTACCCCTCTTTGTATCTCATTCTCTCCTTCACTCTCTCCTAATTACATCTATTTTCACCTTAAGAAAAGATAATTTAGTTATTCACAATACCATTGTAATTATAATTGTATAAGATTATATTCACTGCTATTAGTTTATGATTTTGATTCCTATTTCAATATTGGAATCATGATCAACAAATTAGTTTGATTTAAAGATACATGTACTTTAAAATAAGCGAAAATGTTTGCGGACATGATAGTAGTCTGTCCACATGTAACCATGTGCAAGAGGGGTATTCTTGGCCCCCTACCATGGGATCCCTGGGAGGGGTTAAAAAGCTAAAATGTACTAAAATTGATTTAAAGTCATGTTTTTGAATATATTTTTTTTTCGACAAAACATTTTACACTATATATGCAGTCACACCAAAAGACACAATATATTTGTTGAATTAAAGCCAGGAAGGGGGGATGGGCACGGGGAATTGGTAGGGGATTTATATTTATATGTTGGATTAAGTTTCCAGTGGAGGGGGCGGGATATGGGCAATAGGTAGGGGGTCTATATTTATATGTTGGATTAAGTTGCCAAGGGAGGTGGGAGGGACATGGGCAATTAGTAGGGGGTTTATATTTATATGTTGGATTTAGTTTCTATGGGAGGGGGGAGAGACATGGACAATTGGTAGGGGATCTATATTTATATGTTTGATTAAGTTGCCAGGGGAGGGGGGAGAGACATGGGCAATTGGTAGGGGATCTATATTTATATGTTGGATTAAGTTGCCAGGGGAGGGGGGAGAGACATGGGCAATTGGTAGGGGATCTATATTTATATGCTGGATTAAGTTGCCAGGGGAGGGGGGAGAGACATGGGCAATTGGTAGGGGATCTATATTTATATGTTGGATTTAGTTTCTATGGGAGGGGGGAGAGACATGGACAATTGGTAGGGGATCTATATTTATATGTTGGATTAAGTTGCCAGGGGAGGGGGGAGAGACATGGGCAATTGGTAGGGGATCTATATTTATATGTTGGAATAAGTTGCCAGGGGAGGGGGGAGAGACATGGGCAATTGGTAGGGGATCTATATTTATATGTTGGATTAAGTTGCCAGGGGAGGGTCATGGGTAATTGGTAACGGGTTTATATTTATATGTTGGAATAAGTTGCCAGGGGAGGGTCATGGGCAATTGGTAGGGGGTTTATATTATATGTTGGATTAAGTTGCAAGGGGAGGGGGGAGGGTCATGGGCAATTGGTAGGGGGTTTATATTATATGTTGGATTAAGTTGCCAGGGGAGGGTCATGGGCAATTGGTAGGGGGTTTATATTATATGTTGGATTAAGTTGCAAGGGGAGGGGGGAGGGTCATGGGTAATTGGTAACGGGTTTATATTTATATGTTGGATTAAGTTGCCAGGGGAGGGGGAGGGTCATGGGCAATTGGTAGGGGGTTTATATTATATGTTGGATTTAGTTTCTATGGGAGGGGGGAGAGACATGGACAATTGGTAGGGGATCTATATTTATATGTTGGATTAAGTTGCAAGGGGAGGGGGGAGGGTCATGGGCAATTAGTAGGGAGTTTATATTTATATGTTGGATTAAGTTGCCAGGGGACGGGGGAGGGACATTGGCAATATCTAAGGGGTTTACATTTATACTGTTGCAGATTAAACAATATAGTGAATGGCAATTTGCTGAGAGCAAGCAATGCGTAACATAGTCATAATATCATGACACTGGTGACACACAGTTGTTCTATAGGCTTTATAATACACAGTGTAAGGCTGCTACTGCATTTGAACTTTACTGTCTGAATGCCTGGTGAATGGATGTCAATGTGTGCATGTTCTTAGATATTCTGATTTAGTAAGGCATTGATTGTTTACACCATTTTGACATTGGCTATATGCAAAAAGCTTGAAGAATTATAAAGATGAACCACTGAAGCTATCCAGTTGAAATTTAAATGCCAACACTTAAAATCTGATTTTCCATTTTTTATCAATTATAAAGCATGTTAATCTCATTTTGTATCAATTATAAAGCATGTTAATCTCATTTTGTATCAATTATAAAGCATGTTAATCTCATTTTGTATCAATTTTTATAGAGCACATTAATTTCATTTTGTATCAATTATAAAGCATGTTAATTTCATTCTAAAGTGGGTTCTCACTTTTAGAATTGTGAATCAGAAGAATCTAGCATAAGAAACATTACATAAAATGATACAATTCAATAGAAATATTAAATAAAATGATGTAATTCAATAGAAATATTAAGTAAAATGATGTAATTCAATAGAAATATTAAATAAAATGATATAATTCAATAATTTACCTGAAACCAGACTTTTTCACCACATAATTTGGACTTCGGCCAAACAGGTTTGTAGAATCTTGGCAGGACTATTCCAATGCTGGCAAGTAAGATCCAACCAACAATCATCAGAGATCCTGCATGGAAAGAAAGTATTATATATATATATATATATATATATATATATATATATATATATATATATATATATATATATATATATATATATATATATATATCCAACCAACAATCATCAGAGATCCTGCATGAGAAGAAAGTATACCATGTATATCCAACCAACAATCATCAAAGCTCCTGTATTTAAGGAAATTATAACATTTATATCCAACAAACAATCATCAGAGATTCTGCATGGGAAGAAGTGAGATGTGGTGGCTCAGTGGTTAACATGCCGGACTCATGGCCGAAAGGGTGAGGGTTCCCACCAGACCAGCCTGGGTCAGCTACTGTGGTGTGTCCTTGGACAAGGGATTTTACTCCAATTGCCTTAGCACTGAATAACCTACTTGTGTTGCTGTGCTATAAAACACAAAACCAAACCAAAAGCATGGGAAGAAAGTAGATAATATATACCTATATATACTGCACACCTAACTGTAAAAAGCAAAAACACTAATCTGCTGACAGTACAAAATTCACAGGCAGACCAGTATGTATGCTGTTTGCTTGAAATCATAAGCAGAATAAACAGTACAGACCCTGATGTACCTGTCCATTATGAGACAGCAGATATCAGTGTGCATGCTGTTTGCTGGAAGTCATAAGTAGAATAAACAGTACAGACCCTGATGTACCTGTCCATTATGAGACAGCAGATATCAGTGTGCATGCTGTTTGCTTGAAATCATAAGCAGAATAAAGAGTACAGACCCTGATGTACCTGTCCATTATGAGACAGCAGATATCAGTGTGCATGCTGTTTGCTTGAAATCATAAGCAGAATAAATAGTACAGACCCTGATGTACTTGTCCATTATGAGACAGCAGATATCAGTGTGCATGCTGTTTGCTTGAAATCATAAGCAGAATAAAGAGTACAGACCCTGATGTACCTGTCCATTATGAGACAGCAGATATCAGTGTGCATGCTGTTTGCTTGAAATCATAAGCAGAATAAAGAGTACAGACCCTGATGTACCTGTCCATTATGAGACAGCAGATATCAGTGTGCATGCTGTTTGCTTGAAATCATAAGCAGAATAAACAGTACAGACCCTGATGTACCTGTCCATTATGAGACAGCAGATATCAGTGTGCATGCTGTTTGCTTGAAATCATAAGCAGAATAAACAGTACAGACCCTGATGTACCTGTCCATTATGAGACAGCAGATATCAGTGTGTATGCTGTTTGCTGGAAGTCATAAGTAGAATAAACAGTACAGACCCTGATGTACCTGTCCATTATGAGACAGCATATATCAATGTGTTTACTGTTTGCAGTTGGGAGAACTTGATACACCAACAAACATGGTATCAGTTCAACTTGGGTAAGTTTCTAAAAACTGCATTATTCTTAATAATTTTTTTAATAAGTGTTAGTAAGAATTAGAATTCTGATGCCAAGACTATTATAACCATTTCCTCTTAAAGTGATAGTCTTTTATAATGTTAATCCTGTGTCATAAAAATCCTGGTGACTTAAAAATTTTTTGATTATAGAGATCCCTCACATGCTTTTGCATGCAGGAGTGAGCTGTTTTGTACTATTAAGACAGCTTTATATATGTCCCTAAGCAACATTTTAGCAAAATGAGTCTTTCTTGTAGTATTCACCCCTTCTCATGGGCTCATCTAGCATCCTAGCATGGATGAAGCAGGGCCTGGTCATGATCAATATGAGAGGTATGTCAAGTTTAAGTTTATATCTCTAGAATGGTGCAGGATTAACATAGGAAAAGCCTATCAGTGTAAATGGATTTAATAATCTTGGCATTGGAGTAAGAAGAATGGTTTGAAAATTGAAAACATTTCAAAAGGATTGAATAATATTCAAATGTTTAGCATCATTGTGCTTTTATTTAACTAAGACTAGTTAGGGATACAAGCTGTGGAGGGTACTAAATTTAGACATGGGTACAAGCTGTGGAGGGTACTAAATCTAGACAGGGGTACAAGCTGTGGTGGGTATAGAATCTAGACAGGGGTACAAGCTGTGGAGGGTACTAAATCTAGACAGGGGTACAAGCTGTGGAGGGCACTAAACAGGGGTACAAGCTGTGGAGGGTACTAGAGAAAACTATAACTGTCTGAGAAACAGAACTAAACGAAAAACTATTCTTAGTCTTTGTGTTATGTGCAAATCACTGTAATCTGCTGCCAGTGCATAATGTCTCCCCATAGAAGACTCCTACACCATTTGTTCTAACCAACTGACCCCTTGACCACAGGTGTCATCTGTCAATCAGCTATCATCTAACATAATTTCCAGTGGACTTCTGACCAGTAAAGTCATCAGCTAGGTGTGAATCATTATGTAACTCGATGGCCAAATTTGTTTAACACAGAAGGGCACCTAGATAGATTTTACTATGTAACATAATAACCTCCCATTGACAACTTTATAATTTTTTTATATAGAATTGCCATGAAATTTTTACAATATACTTATGAGCTCTACTACAATCACTGGTAATTTTTTCATAAAGAAATAAACTGGTTGTAAATAAACATATGCTGGTGCAGGCAGAGCATTCTGTTTTTCCAAGGGGCCAATTATATCGTAATGGACTGCTATACATTGTTTTGATTCAACAAATCTATCTAAAATTAGAATTTTCACTCCTAGTAGCTATGGTAAATTTTTCCTATGGACATTTTTCCATAAAATTAGCTTAACATAATTTAGCTAACCATATGTAAAATGTAAGCCATACTGAATTATATTTGGGAGTAAGTTTTTGTAGTGTTCTCGAGATACAATATTTACCTATGTATAATCCGTACCCAGCCTGATCTAAAATTATTTTATGCAATGCAAAGCCTGGAGATAAAAAAAAACCTCCTAAGCTTGATCTTGAGCTTTGTAATCAACCAATCACAAGAGACTTTACTTTTGCAACATCATTTTTGATTGGCTGATAAAGAAACTCAGACTCAAACTCAAGCTGAAAAGTTTTATGATTTTCAACTTAGACCCAAATATTCTCAAAAAATGGTTAGGTAAGAAACTGAAGCTCAAGCACAAAATTTTGACAGTTTGTAACTTAGACCCCATATTCTCAAAAAATGGTTAGGTAAGAAACTGAAGCTCAAGCACAAAATTTTGACAGTTTGTAACTTTCATTAGAATAAAGCTAGTATCTTAGAACTTTCAGAAATTTTGTGTTCATTTGAGCCCCTTGCCTAGGCTGCTACATTTTACTGACCTAGTTGAATTCCAATTGTCCTATCTGAATTTGGGTGTGAATTTGGGCTCAAATTTTGTGCTGATAAAGTGTTGAAAATAAGGGTAAATATCTAGATCTCTGCTATTTGTAAGGGGCCAGATCTGGGTCTTTACTGTTTGTAAGAGGCCAGATCTGGGTCTTTGCTATTTGTAATGGCCAGATATGGGTGTTTAGTATTTGTAAGAGGCCAGATCTGGGTCAGCTATTTGTAAGGGTCCAGATCTGGGTCTTTGCTATTTGTAAAGGGCCAGATTTGGGTCTTAGCTAATTGTAAGGGGCCAGATCTGGGTCTTTACTATTTGTAAGGGACCAGATCTGGGTCTTGTATTTGTAGCTGGATGTGCTTTATGCATAAGGAGATATAGTAAATGTTTATATCAAGGTACAGGACTATAAAGACAGCTGACAAAAGTAACCCTTCATCCTAGTGTGGACTTAAGATATAAATATGTATGCTAAAAATGTGTTTCAAATCAGAACGTTATACAATAGACTTGATAAAACTTGGCCCTGCAAAAAGAGGCAGTCTCACTGCCTCTACTACACATTTGCTTTGTGTAAACATTGTCGTACTCGATTTGGGTTTAGTGAAATCATGTGCCAATTGACAAATTGCTAAACTCAATCCCTCTACCACCATCCATCATTCAATAATTTCTAATTTATACTCTAAACAACTCTTGACCAATCTCATGCCTGGCAATGTAAGAATTGAAGTGTAATCACATTCAGGTGCCGAACTTGTCGAAATCTGTGGCAGCAAGGTTCCTGGATGGTCTGACACCTAGGTAGTTTTTACTATATAACATGTAAGAATTCAAATTGTTAGAACTTAACCATCTTTCAAAGGACTTTTGTAAACATTAAAGCATCAACTGAAAATTGCTGTCTCCAAAAAGTGATACAAGTTTTAAAAGAACAAACTATGCTGAGTCAGCATGGTTATTTTGGTTATAGTGATTCATCTATTATGATCATTGGCCAAACTATGCAGTCCTCATCATGGTTGGTAGCTTTTTTGTATGAGGGCAGGTGAAGAACAGAAACAAGAGTACCAAGAATGGCACATTATATGCCCATCCAGTGTTCAACAGTCCTTTGTACAGACACTAGTAGAGCATGACTAACTTTGGAAATTGCTAGCCAATGGGTCTCAATGACCTAGACCTTTGGTCAAGGTCTTGAACTAAACTTACTGTGCAATTATTATTTTATTCGACTTACCATGTCTATGACCTTTAACCTCTAGACTCCAGAATCTATAGGTTTCTTTATCATCCTAAGTGCAAACCATCCACAAAGTTTGGTCAAGGAACTTATTTTCTAGAACAAATGTTGATCTGCAAGACCCATTTTTCTTTCACCCACAATGACTTTGACCTTTGACCACTAGATCAATAGGCATCTTCCATACCTTAAGTGTAAGCCTTCCACAAATGTTCATCAAAGTACATGGTCTGGAACAATATTTATTGTGCAAAAACCACATTTCTTGTTTCAATCAGTGATCTTTGACCTTCTGACCCCAAAATCAAAAGGGTTCTTTCTTGCCCAATGGGTTAAGTCATCCATAAATGTCGCTGAAGGTACATGATTGTTAGATTGAAAGTCACAGTTACCTTGATCTTTGACCTTTTGACCCCCAAATTGATATACTTCTTTTTCATGTTTTAAAAGCTGATAAAAGATAACTGCACATATGAATACAAACAAACCTATCAAGTTCCATTTGTGAACCTCTCGTGTTTTTTTAAAAATCTTGCTACCAAGGTTTTTGTCTATAAAGACTTAGTTCAAAAGTTGAAAATCATGTAAACAATTGCTGCAGTGACCTGAAAATCTAATTATGTCTACATATGAACACAAATAAGCCTATACAATTTAATTTGCCTGCCTCAAGTGGGTTTTGCCTAATTTTTCTAACAAAGTTTTTGTTAACAATGTCTTATTCCATAAAGTACAAAAATGTGTTTAGAAAATACAAAAATTGTCATAATGACCTGGAAATCTAATCAGGTCATCTACATATGCATACAAATATGCTGGACAAATTTCATTTGTCTATGTTTAGTGGTTTTTACACAGTCTTACTAACAAGCTTCTCTGGCTGGAGAGAAGGACAGACATGGCAAAATTGGGGGAGGGGGGCAGGCATACAATATATGAATAGACCTGCACTTGCATGCACTTCTGATACTTAAGCATGGCTGATCTCAAAAACTGGCCTTATCATGTAAAAAAATTTGAATGCTTATCACACAAAGATGATCAATTAAAGAAGGCCCTACCATAAATAAATAGTCATACTAATTAATTAGGTACATGTCATAACAGAAAATTGTATACCAGTATATTAAAATTCATTATTTTTGTATACATGTGTACTGATATATACTATAAAAATACAGGAAGACATAAGCTTATTTTCATGTATACTCTTATTATCCACTATTTTACCATGTACAATGTGGGAAGAAATTCTTACCATATTTCTTTTGTAATAAATCCATATCTGATAATAAGCATATTCCCCAGTTCTACATAACTTGCTATATGTTTACCGTATGTACTCACGTATAATCTGGGTCCAAATGCAAACAACATAGACCCTAATCTGCTTGTGCATAATGTGCCAGCATATCAGGGTCTACGTTGTTTGTTCTACTGATTAGTCCTTAAAAACTGCATAGACCCAGATCTGCCAGTGCATTATGCAACAGCAGATCTGAGTCCATGCAGTTTGCAGTTGGTATCAGCTTATACATGAGTATATATGGTAGTTCAGAAAGCTTTTTCCAATAATAAGCATACCCCTTAAAATTATACATGACAGCTCACCCCACCCCCTTGGCTAATCATAAGAGAATTATTCTATAGTCTGAAATGATGCCTCACCATGGACCTTAACTAGAGACACTTTAGTTGATGCTGTGAGGTCCACCATAGACTGAAGATCTGCCTTCACTTCAGATACCTTTGGATTAGTGGTATGCTGACTCTTGGAATCTAAAATAATGAAAATACTTATAAGAGATATGAAAGAAATCATATATACTTTCATTAATGTAATGTCTTAAAGACGAGAATTCTTTTGCATTTTGCAAATGTGTAACATGTCTGTTCATGTTTAAAAGCTGATACAAGATAACTGCACATAAAGCGTTAATTTTGTTCAAGTCTAAACCAGCACAGATGGACACCTAGGTAGTTTTCACTATATATATAATACAACAATCCCTCTCCATACATATATTCAAGGGAGCCACAAAATGTACTGTATTATTGGTTACCTTATATTAGGGGTATATTATAAATAGTATTATTCTATAATGTAATGGAATCTAGAACATAACCATCTCATAAAAAAGACCATGTTAAACTGAGGCCACTTATACAAAAGGATCACTGTATATACAAATGTAAGCAGTCTTACATTCCAAGGATCACTGCATATACAAATTTAAGCAATATTACATTCAAAGGATGACTGCATATACAAATGTGCATATACAAATTTAAGCAATCTTATATTCAAAGGATCACTGCATATACACATTTAAGCAATCTTACATTCAAAGGATCACTGCATATACAAATGTAAGCAATCTTACATTCAATGGATCACTGCATATACACATTTAAGCAATCTTACATTCAAAGGATCACTGCATATACAAATTAAAGCAATATTACATTCAATGGATCACTACATATACACATTTAAGCAATCTTACATTCAAAGGATCACTGCATATACACATTTAAGCAATCTTACATTCAAAGGATCACTGCATATACAAATTAAAGCAATCTTACATTCAATGGATCACTGCATATACAAATTAAAGCCATCTTACATTCAAAGGATCACTGTATATACAAATTAAAGCAATCTTACATTCAATGGATCACTGCATATACAAATTAAAGCAATCTTACATTCAAAGGATCACTGCATATACAAATTAAAGCAATCTTACATTCAAAGGATCACTGCATATACAAATTAAAGCAATATTACATTCAATGGATCACTGCATATACACATTTAAGCAATCTTACATTCAATGGATCACTGCATATACACATTTAAGCAGTCTTACATTCAAAGGATCACTGCATATACACATTTAAGCAATCTTACATTCAAAGGATAACTGTATATACAAATGTAAGCAATCTAACATTCAAAGGATCACTGCATAGACCAATTTAAGCAATTTTGCATTCAAAGGATCACTGCATAGACAAATTTAAACAATCTTGCATTCCTAGGATCACTGCATAGACAAATTTAAGCAATCTTGCATTCCAAGGATCACTGCATAGACAAATTTAAGCAATCTTACATTCCAAAGATCACTGCTTATACAAATTTAAGCAATCTTACATTCCAAAGATCACTGCATATACAAATTTAAGCAATATTACATTCAAAGGATCACTGTATATACATATTTAAGCATGATTACATTCAAATTTATGCTTCCACAGCCATAAATGTAATAGCTTTGTCTTGCTATAACCTGCTTATATAGGTTCAACAATAATTGCACACAAGCCTTTGGTTAACCATGTCTTGCCTTCTCCAGTCTAAATTGATCTCAAAATGTTTCATACTGAGGAAAAATATATGGCCCCTGTACCAAAAAAAGGTAACCTTTTTGTCTACTTATATGGATCACATAGTTATTAAAATTAAGTTTAAGATTTTCTCTGATGGTACATCATCAAAAAGTCCCTCAACTGAGTTCATATAAAGAAAAAAATTGTCTCAAAGGGTGGAAGTCAATACACTCAGTGGACACTGGCAAGGTATGCACCCTGGTCAAGGTTCACCCTTCAGGAGGCATTCATGACTCATATATGTGTGTCCTATATGCATCAACAGCACAATAGTGACAATACCATCTCACCTCTGCGATTTGTTATATATGAGAGATGCTACTTACCAATGATGGGTTTGATGTTCCTACGTTTGTGGAGTTTTCATTCCACACATTTTGTGAAGCTTATAGAACATGCTTATTTTGAATAATATTTTAAGTCACTATGTTGACTCTTCCATTCATAAACAGGTGACTCTAGGGCAACTTTGTCTTTATTGTCAGCCCTTTCATTACCCTTAATACATATGTGACAAGGCTGATTTTATGAGCAAATTATGTTTCTGTAAAATCTGGGACATTTTTGTACTTCATAGATAACTTACTTTACCACATATTGATAACAAATCACAGTATATATCTGTCATAACACATCACAGCATATGTCATGTCATAACACATCACAGCATATGTCATGTCATAACACATCACAGCATATGTCATGGCATAAAATATCACAGCATATGTCATGTCTTAACACATCACAGCATATGTCATGTAATAACACATCACAATATATGTCATGTCATAACACATCACAGCATGTCATGTCATAACACATTGCAGCATTTCATGTCATAACACATCACAGCATATGTCATGTCATAACATATCACATGTCATGTCATAACACATCACAGCATATGTCATTTCATAACACATCACAGCATATGTCATGTCATAACACATCACAGCATATGTCATGTCATAACATATCACAGCATATGTCATGTCATAATGTATCACAGCATATGTCATGTCATAAAAACTGTAGGTTATGCTGCAACAAATACGTACCTGCCAGAACATGACATGTCATGCGAAAACCATGATTTTTTTACTCCCAAACTCTCTCTGACACAGTTGTGTTTATAAAAACATGATTTCCAGTAAACCTCATGATAGAGTGAGAAAGAAAGAGAGAGAGACCACTGTTAACATTGTGATATATGCCCATAACATGTAGCCTGTACAAACAGTAAACGGCTATGCTTAATACTCATGGAAAACTATCACCACGGGGTAGTTTATACAGTCAATTGTCATAGAGGTGATTAAAAAGTAAAGACATAAATAACCACCATTCCACAGATTTTTTTTACCATCCTTTCAGCACTGCTGTGGGAAAGCCCACTAGGATAATTTGCATAGGTAAAGTACACAATGTGGAACAATCCAATTAGTTTGAAGTTAGGTAAATTAAACAGAAGCTTGTTGAAACAAAAGTTTCTACGCTTCAATGCCTTGAGTGAGACTGTTTAAGTCATCTTTATTAAAGATTATTGGCTGGTTCATGTTCAGTGGCAATGTTTCTTTGAAGTTGGATATATTTTACTCCATATATAAAATGCAATAGTGGGGAAGTGTGATTCATTTTTGAAGGCAAAATGTCGAAACACACAACTGTAATTCAGGGAAGGCTGAGCCATCTCTGAAACAAGCAAAGCCCAGCAAAACTAAATTTTCGAACTTCTGGTTGACAGAGTCTGACTTTGTGAAGCACATTAGCAAGGAGGAGCACTTTACAACACATGCTACAAACACCATATTGACATGGACAAACACCATATTGACATGGACAATGTCATTTACCTTCGGAAAACCAAGAGCTGACATTTTTACTAGTGTGACCTTTGTATGTTTGACAGATCCTCACAGCAATACAGATGCAGAAAGAAGAGCATTTCAACGCTGAGAAAAAATCAACAAGATCTTCGGGGAAGTTTGAACAACAGTACCCACCAGCCCCTGATGCGTGCAAAGTTGAACAGTACTGACATCTGCATCACCTTCAAACCAACCCAGTGAACTATTTAGTTCAGACTATATTCACTGTCCAATGGATTTTAAAGACAGAAACTTGTTGTATTTTTTATTTAATGTCTGTGTGATTGTGACTATGTGAGTGT
Organism: Margaritifera margaritifera; assembly: GCA_029931535.1. NCBI lineage: Eukaryota > Metazoa > Mollusca > Bivalvia > Unionida > Margaritiferidae > Margaritifera > Margaritifera margaritifera. Next base: position 773,618 of record JAQPZY010001365.1, read on the forward strand.
GTGCATATGAGTATGTGTGGTGATGATCTATGACAATGCTAAGTCTACCATCTACTTTTTGCATGAAAGTGTATTAAATGATTCAAAGAAAACAGATGCTTTGTTTTCTTTTAATCAAATTTGAATTTCCAGTCATTTTCTATAGGCTTATATGAGTAGATATCTTATTTTCAACTGTACAACATCACTTTTTGGATCATGCACACTGACCCCCCAACTACAAAAAACACTTTTTGAGTTCACCCCCCCCCCCCTCCAGCACTGTCTGAAAGGTTGGCAGGTATGGAAAATACCTAGAAACCTAGAAATGTTCAAATGATGCAATTTCAGTCACACAATAAACTGAATCTCAAAGTTGTGTTCATCAGAAGTATTTATGAAACTCACTGAATTATGCATTTCATTTCATATTATATTATTTTAATTGATTTATCTAATATTCTCTGAATTAAACTGAAGATCCTGTAAATGCAATATCGAGAACAACATACCTGCAGGTCCTGTTCCATGTGCAAACATGAGATACCAGTCTTGATTGAGGTCAAAGTAGGTTGCATCTGAAGTAGCAGCTCGCTTTTTACGTCTGCCACTTGAAACAATGGTAGCTGTTTTGGTCCGAGAAAATAAGCAAGTAAAGACTCCATTTTCCACCTTTCCACCCATTCCATTAACACCGTAGGAAGACTGCAAAGTGATTCAGTACATTGAGCAAAATGGCATGAAAAAGTCCTAAATTTCTCTCTTTCTCATGTTGGGACATATTTTATTTGGACCACAGGGTGTACAATATATTGTTTGAATTTGCTTATATATGTGTGTATTCGAATGGGTAAGTTTATCAGAAGAAAAATGTAATGATGGAATACTATGATCCTGTCATAATTATCTGCTGATAAACTTACTCATTCCAATACACACATATATAAGCAAATTCAAACAACATATTGTACAAGTGCATGATGCTTAGCACAATTACATTAGATGCACGTGCATTTAATATTGACTATCATGTAGATAATATGGAGTCCTCGTCAGCATTGGGTCCTTTAGTTTTTCATACATGATCTCTTCTCCAAAAATAAATTCATACTTTGAAGATAAAAAATGATTTAAATTCAAAATCATTCAGAGGACTAGCTTGACAGATCAAAATAAAGGCATAAAAAAAGTTTTAAATTCTTAAAGTTTGCTTCAATGCAGATTTAGAGGAATGTTTGACTTTCCAGTTAAAACACTATATATATATACCACTTCATAATATTTCATGAGGCAATGACACCACCAAGGTTTTGAATCCTGAATGCAGCCACAGGCATCAGGGATTCAGTGAGGGACATCAGAATACAAAACAAGAGCCCCTGCTCCAATCCCTGTGTTATACACTGTCCCTACTCCAATCCCTGTGTTATATACTGTCCCTACTCCAATCCCGGTGTTATATACTGTCCCTACTCCAATCCCTGTGTTATATACTGTCCCTACTCCAATCCCTGTGTTATATACTATCCCTACTCCAATCGCTGTGTGATATACTGTCCCTACTCCAATCCCTGTGTTATATACTGTCCCTACTCCAATCCCTGTGTTATATACTGTCCCTACATGAAGCCTTGTGTTATATAATGTCCGTAGCCAATCCCTGTTTTATATACTGTCCCTGCTCCAATCTTTGTGTCAATGCTTACATTATCCAGTAGCTCATTATATTTTCCAGGATTGTAGGATGAGTATGCCTTCACTATCCCTGACTCCAATGAACAGTCTGCAACACTGTCTTCACCCTGAAAATAGAAGTATTAGAGAAGTAATACAAAATATTCTTGATGCAGTCTGAATATGTACCAGTGTAATATGTCATACTAGGAAGTAAAATCCTAAAGACATTGTGGTAATATCAGTCTTGCTATGTGCATGTGATTTCTCACACACGAATAAATATTTCTTATGCTGTAATTTTTTCCCATCACATTTTTGGCTATTTACAGTAAATTTATTTACATGCAGTACATACAGTAAATCTAAGTCAAAATCTTAGATGATCATTCCTGCAAATATTTTTATAACAGACTACAGCTTGAGTAATATTAACTAACATGTAGATAAGCAAATAATGCATCAATTGAGTAGTTGTCAAGTGCAAATGCTATGGAATATATGTGATGATAAAACCTGTTAGAATTCAAAACATTAAAAAATTTCAAACAGAAAATTATTTGGGAAAAATAAGATTTTTTTTTTTCCCACTAAATTTGAATGTCTAGTATTTCAAAAAATTTGAATTTTTTAAAACTTGAATTTGGTTAATGTGAACCCCAACAGTCTTCCTCATCGTCCTTTTGGATCAATAAAAATATGGAAATAAATGCAACCAGAGTATAATCAACGATCACATAGCTCACCACAACAAAACTTTTGGTAGTCTCCAGGTGTCACTGTAAAAATTAATTATCATGCAGAAAAAAAGTTCAGACTAAAGTAAACTTAACGGGAAGCTGCAGTGGCTCAGTGGTTAGCATGACAGACTCGCAACCAAAAGGGTGTGGGTTCGAATCCTACCACTGGACCAGCCCAGGTCAGCAACCGTGTTGAGTTCTTGGACAAGGAACTTTACTCCAATTGCCTCAGCACTAAATAACCTACTTGTGTTGCTGTGCCTTAAAGCACCAAACCAAACTAAACCTGACAACAATTTGTTGGCCACTTTTCTAATTAAAGTGTTCTTTGCAATTTTTTCTCTTTACATTTTAACTTTAATCTGTTTAAAATGTAAAATTTTAACTCTGAATTGGCACTATACATCCAGTTTTGTGCTGACATACCATTAAAAATTAAAGCAAGCAACTAACCAACCAACCAACCTTCCTACTGTAATATGGCATAAAAGAAATAAAACATTAAAAAACAAATTCTTTTTCTATTATATCAAATTATAGGACATTATTATAATGAGTTGATAAAAACCAGAGATCAATCAGTGTTCTCCCCAGGACCATTACCATTGCAGTTCCAATTCACTATCAATCAACCCCATGATGCTCTTGAACTAACAGACATGACAATATGCTTTGATGTTTCTCGCTATCCTTTAAAAATTATTTTGTTAAATATACATTGTCAGTTAATTTCAAGCCCTATTGCTTGAATGACACCTTTTTTACCACTTCTTGGGTATGTATATGTAATTATGATAATCCTGGATATGCATATGTAATTATGATAATCCTGGATAATTACTCTCTTGCTTAGCTTTTGCACCTGGCTTGACCCAACTGCCGGTGCATGACCTTTGATACTGGTTAAATCTTTTCACTGATGTGGACACATGATCAGGTGTGGCAAGTATTTCTTTTGAAGTTAGCAAAATCCTAAGTGCTTATTCAGCAAAAATGGCTACACCACCATAAAATTTTTTTAAAAAAAAATTACCCTGCATCAGGATGTCTAACGTTGACCTGGCCAAGACAATACTGGTCATGGCCTAGTTCTCGCCACGTACGAATTGTCACCATAGGACATGAAAATGCTAATAGCTCATGAACAGACATGAATATCTACTTATTATTCATACCTTTAAATGATCATTTTGTGAAATATGTTTAAAGATATGCATAATAAGCAAATATTTGCATTCGTTTGCAAGATTTTAGCACTATGACAGCAAATGGTATGTGGCAAGAACTGGTTTTCTGCCAGCTGCTGCATTGTTTGTGGATTCAGGTTCAGATGGTGGGATTTTTTCCATGATGGAAAAGAAGGATCCTAAGAAATGAAAGTAATGGAATGGTTCAACACCGAATGGAAGATTTTCCCATGAAGGAAAAGAAGGATCGTAAGAAATGAAAGTAATGGAATGGTTCAACACTGAAAGGAAGATTTCCTCTCCATGGATGGAAATTGCTGAATTGGATGGTAAGTCTTCCATATTGCTTACTTTTGGTTCAGATCAACTTAGCAATGGTTGAGGTGGGGTGGGGTGCAGCATGGAATCTCGTAAAATTCCAAGGGCGCTATTACAATCTATTATTTTTATTTTTATGGTAGTAGTAGTTCTTCTTCTTGTTGTGATTGTTGTGATTGTTATTTTCTGGTACATTATGTGAAGAGTAAAATTTCATGAATGAAACTTGCATTAGTTTCTTGTATATTTACATAGTCTAGTATACTCTGAGTAAGAAAAAGATAGTTTGGTAAATCAAAAAATAAAATAAAATAAAATTGTAAGTGGATGCAGCCCTTGGAATTTCTGTTTATCTGTCTATCCAAGTAAGAAAAAAGGAACAATCTGTACCTTCACATTTTATCTGCTCTGAAAACATGTGAAGAAAACATTTTGGGTTATTCCTTCATTTATATTTCAAATATTTATCCAACAATAAGCAACTAGTGCTGACAATATCTACAGCAGGTAAATAAAACAAAAATCTTTTGAACAATATTTAAGCTCCCTGACGTTGAAGGAATTAACCCCTAACAAACATACTGGCGTATTGTTCTTATGGAAAGGAAGATGTGTTATATAAGTTATTCTATCATTATTATTTTAAAACATGTCCCTATCTTGACCCTTGAAGATTTCATCCTTGGTAGTTCACTTAAGAATCACATAGTTTTGTATCTGTTCTTACATACATTAATAAACTTTTTGCCCCATTTATTTCCTGACTGTGAAAGGTCCTGTTAAACTGTGAACAGGATCAAGAGTGTGTTGAAGAACAAGCTGTAACTATGGTGCTCAATTACCTTGTAACCATCAACACAGCAAGACTTTGCATTAAAGACAATGATAGTAAAGAGATAATGGGGTAGTGACAAAAAAAAGAAAGATATTTATTATTTAAATCAAAAGACTGTAATGAGTTTTGGCATGGAAAAATAATATAAATTAGGGAAATAAAGAATACTATTGTAAATATATGTACTTTCTTTTATATTTCATTGATTTTTTCACTTTTATGATGATAACGCGCATTCTTGAAAACATTTTGTGATGCTACCATGTTTACCCCAATGCTATAACAAATTCCTGGGAAGATCACTCATTAATGTTGTTTTTGAATTATTTGTTTAAAAATCATTCTTCCTAAAATATGTTTAAGAAGCTATAATATCATTGTCCATTCCTGGAAGCCAGATTTGCAGGGTGAAAGTCACAGGCTTTGAGAAATCTTGGACTGACAGCCAGTAGTACCAGCCAGTGGTACAAGCATAGTTAATGCATCAATAATTACCTTGATTAGCCACACCACACTCTACATGAGGTTTCATGTGGATAGCACGCAGCATGTGGTCCACTCATCTAATTCCAATACTCATTCACATGTAAAACACAGTTAACCTGATGAGGGTAACTTATCACAATATACAATGCACTGTCATTAATATGAAACTTTACTTTTGAATAAACATATTTATTCCTACTTCCAGCTGCACTGGTTAGGAGAACTTCTATGTGGTGGTCATAACACAAATATCTACACCATGTTAGTAAAGCATAAAATGTATGACCTTGTTTGGCTGTAAGGGTGAGGTACTAACAGATAGTATCCACTTATCAAGTTTAATGATTGCAACATAAACAGTATCCAGTACAGAACTTTTTAAGATGCATCCACTCACCAAGTTTCATGATTCTAGGTTGGATGGTATGCATACAGCATGTTAAAAGGTCATGTGTTTATTAGCTAAATGTACAAACTTAACCAAAACCAGTAAAAGATGAAATATAGGTTGTGATGAGCTTCTTTGGTTGTAAGGGTGTGGTACTAACAGAGATGCATATCATTATCAATTTCATGATTCTAGCATGAACAGTGTCTGAGAAATAAACATCAAATAGAAAATTTAACCAAAGTCAGTGAAGCATAAATTATGGATCATAATGACCTACTACTGTAATAAAGTTTAACGATTGTAGATAGGATAATATGTACATAACATGCAAAAAAACCAAGTGGGCATGAACTAAATGCAAAACTTAACCTATGCCAGGAAAAATGTGAAATGTATGTCACAGTGACCTTCTTTGTATGGGTGTGGTACTAAGAGAGATGTGTACAATCATATAGTTTAATGACTGAAGCATGAACATTCAAAACAATATTTAACCAAAGTCAGCCAAGTGTGAAATATGGATCACAGTGATTCACTTTTAAAATGAGGAGGTAGTACTCATTAAAATGCATCCTCTCACCAAGTTTCATGATTCCTGTTATGACAGTATTATACAAGAGGTAAAAATAAAAGGTGATAAAGTGTTATGAGCACAAAAACATAATATAAGCCAGTAAAATGTGAAATGTATGTCCCAGTGACCTTTTGTTGTAAGGGTGTGGTACTAATATAGATGAATACAATCATCTAGTTTAATGATTTTGGCATGAATGGTGCTTGAGATTGAACCCCAGTGCAGTGTGAAATATTGGTAACAGTGACCCACTCTTTTGGTGAGGATGTTATCCTCTTTAAGATGCATTCCCTCACACCGTTCTAGATATGACAGCAATGTATAGAGGGTGCAAAAACCTATTTGGTCAAGAGATAAATGAAAAAACCTACATAACCCAGTAAAATGTGAAGTGTACGTCAGTGACATTCTTTTGTTGTATGGGTGTGGTACTAAGAGAGATGCAAACATCATCTATTATGATGATTCTTGCATGAAGAGAGATTGAGAAAAAACTTCAAGCACAAAATTTAACGCAAGTCAGTGAAGTGTGAAATATGGGTCACAGTGACGTACCTTTGTGATGAGGGTATAGTACTTATTGAGATGCATCCCCTAGCCAAGTTTTATGAATCTAGATGCAACAGTACATAAACCTATTTGGTCATAACCTAAATGCAAAAACTTAACCTAAGCCAGTAAAATGTTAAAAGTAGGTTACTAACCTTCTTTTGATGTAAGGGTGTGGTACTATCAGAGATCCAAACAATCATCTAGTTTGATAATTTTAGCATGAACAGAACTTGAGAAATAAACTTAAAACACAACTTATTACCAAAGTCCATGAAGAGTGAAATATGGGTCACAGGGACCTACGTTTGATGTGGGTGTAGTACTTGTCAAGATGCATTCCTCATCAAGCTTCATGATTCCAGGTATAACAATATTTAAAGAGTGTGCACAAAAAACTAAACTAAACACAAAAACTTAACCAAAAATGTACAACTAATGTACATGTGTGTACAAAGTTAGCCCCTCTCACAGCCCCATGCCAAGAGGGTAGGTGCTATGAAACCCACTCCAAACTGTTGCCTAGGACCTAGGAAGAAAGCATGGTTGAGATTCAGTGATGCTGTACAAATGTATATGCTTTTGTAGATGCTAATACCAATACTGGGGGTAGTTCAATAGCTCTCTTCTACTTCATAGAGGCAAGCTAAAAAGAATTTCTCAAATAGTGGGTCAATCACAGAATGTTTTGCCAGACCTCAAATACTGGTGTCTGGAAATTATCACATGTATGTAAATGGTATTACTTTTAGATTTAGGGCTTCCTGTGCCAACAGTCTGTTGGTCTCTTAGTAAATCAATCAATTAGTCAAACAGTCAGTCAGTCATACAAACATTCAATTACATATCCCCATGCTGACCCTGCTTTGTCCCACCTACTCCTCAAAATCTGTGACTTTAAGGTTTAATCCCAGAAGGTAAGAATAGACCCAGGGACCAATTTTAGCTGTGAATTCATCTTTTCAAGACCAGTAAGTATAAGGCTATAGAGTGGGGATCTCAATAATTTGCAGTTATAATCCAAGGGCTAAGTCCCTGGGGAAAAGGATGGACTCAGGGATCAAATCTATCATAGATCTTGATGATATAAGCTTATCTACCATGTCTGATCAAAATCTGATCTGAAAAATGGCCTTTAGAGTGATCAAATGCAAGATAACCTCATTAATATGTGTGGATGTTGCTCATAACTGAACTCATATGAGATCTTGATGATATAAGCTTATCTACCATGTCTGATCAAAATCTGATCTGAAAAATGGCCTTTAGAGTGATCAAATGCAAGATCACCTCATTAATATGTGTGGATGTTGCTCATAACTGAACTCATATGAGATCTTGATGATATAAGCTTACATATTAATAATATTTACATATTATAATACATATTAAGTCTGATCAAAGTCTAATAAGAAAAATGGCCTCTAGAGTGTTGATGTGTTGATGGAGAGACGATGCATTCAGGGTCATACCATTAGTTCACTTGGCCTTTGGCCAGGTGATCTAAAAACTGAAATTGAAAAATGCACATTGCATCATGAAATGCCTCCCTGTGATACAAAATGCACTGTAAAGGCCAATGAAATCAGAAAGTGTGTGTATGTGTGTGTGTGTGTGTGTGTGTGTGTGTGTGTGTGTGTGTGTGTGTGTGTGTGTGTGCATACAAGAGATTGAGAGAGAGAGATCCATGCTTGGATGTACATTCTAATACAGACCGTCAACAAGTCTTTTACAATATGCAGCTTGTCGTTTGGCAGAGCTGAATGATTCTATATCTTTAATTCTTAAAGATGGACACATTTTAAATGATATATACTTGAATAGTAAACACCCTGTAATCTCAATGCCATGGAAACATTTTTATACATTCTGAGAGAAAAGAAAGTGCTATATATCTATCCAGAAAATTTAGTATCACATCTAGATTTTCCCTGAAGTATGTTCAAAGTATGACAATTAAAGTTCAGTATCATACCTTAGTAGTCTATTTCACATAGTATGCAAATAAAATAAAAGACATTCACTATAGTATAGGCTTATCTGTATTTTCTTGAAGACCCTAAGTTTAACAACAATGCTCTATATAGCTAATTTTGAGAGAGAGTTTAGTAATCATTTTATAATTAGTAACTAAATGTGAAGGTGGATTTACCAACTCATTATACATGTCTGATGACTTTTTACCACTTAATGAGTTCAATCAGTCTCAAAAACAAATTTTACATATGCTTTTAATATTAAAGGTGGCAATATTGGCAGAGACAATGCACCAGCAAGATGGAGAGCACTCAACAATAGCCAAGGGAGCTAACTCTTCTAGGATGTATATACATGCAATTGAAACGTGTATAATATTGCCAGTGTGCACTTACTATGAACTTAAACCTCATGAAATTTATCCAAATAATAATTTCTCCAGTGCACATGTGGATATTATACCAAATGCAGTAATACTTTTTAGCTGCTATATACTATCACAGAACTAGGTCTTTCATCATACTCCTCACAGTGGGTTACCTCCCTTTAGAAGGATAACCTATATTCTGAAAGAGTATGAGCTGTGAGGAGTGAAGGTCTTTCATATTGACAGATGGGTGCATTAGTCATTAGGAAATATGTTCCAGTGGCAAAGTGATGACACTCTACGTCCAGTAACTCACCATTTTTGTGTCAAATGAGAAACCCAGTGACATCCAGTAGTTATTAGAGACAGGAATCTTGGCCTTCATTTCAAAGTAAATAGAATTTCCTCCTTTATCAGCCCAGGTCACCAGGAATGTCCAGGCATCTCCAAGGTTACAGTCATGGAAACAACCTTTAGTCTTCCCACAGGCTGGATCAAGACACTGCACTGCATTCCATCCCTTAATTGATAGGAGAAAAAAAAATCAGGATTCACTATGCTAGCCAGGTACATGAAAGTCTGTTTAGCCATGGTGACATTTCACTAACACTGATCACTCACTTTTGAAGTGGTGTTGACAAAGTAAGTTCCTTAGTCCGCAAAGTTGGTTACTTAGCTAAAAGAAAAACAAAGGCCAGTCTAATCCATTTATGTCATATATTTATCATTGTACAGTTTGCATTCAGCATTGATTAACATTTTGATTAAAGTTGCTCTGAAATGCCAACTCAAGTTCACTCCAACTACACACCTCTCAAACTGATTTTCTAGGTCTCTTGGAGTTTGAAATTTGACCATATTTGAATATTAAAAACAAAAATTGCTCATTTAATAACTATTTTAATAAGAATCTGTATGGTCTTATATTTGTCTAGTCAAGGCAAATCAGTTTCACATGGTAAAATAACTCTCTAGAACCCTTGAACAATATAAATTTCCATAAGAAGGAACAGGTAGAATTTAAATAATTACTTTAAAGTGTTTAAATTTGTACAGGTAATCATTCAATGTTTTATACACTGACATGCAGAGTACTACCTCACAATAACAACTCTGACATCATAATGTCATTGACTAGGTTCCCTCTACGAAATTTCAAGTACAGTAGTCGCCAAAATTACAGCAACAATCTGAATTTATTTGGTAATAGCAACATGTCTCTTTTTATAACGGTCAAAGAGAAATAAATAAATAACAGTAGCAAAAGTAGATTATTTAATGAAATAAAAGAGTCATCCAGGAAAATGAGTAGTATATTTACTGTAAACCCAAAAAGACAATACATATTGGAATTGAATATGTACATACAGTAAAACATTTATTATCATTACACCCCTTTATCCCAACTTTTCACTCATGCTGATCAATTAAATATCCACTGGACCAACAATTTGTTCTTTATATTATCATTAAATTATTTGACTGTACAACAAAAATAAAAATAATTAAATCTCTAAATAGATAAATATTGGTAAAATGTTAGTCTCTTTAAACTTATGTACTACTTGGACACTGAATCAAATAAAATCGTTTTTTGACCTATTTATACAAACAAATGCCATATCGAACTAGAAGAGAGACTTACTGCAGGTGACACTGTTGTCCCCCTACTAGAGGGAGATGTAGTAACTCCACCTGGTGGAGCTGCGGTAATTCCACTTGGTGGAGCTGCGGTAATTCCACCTGTAGGAGCTGCGGTAATTCCACTTGGTGGAGCTGCGGTAATTCCACCTGTAGGAGCTGCAGTAATTCCACCACCACCAACAGAGGAGTTTGTGGCAGGTACACTTGAATCAGGTACAAGCTCTTGACTCTGCACATTAACCCAGAATGTGCTTGTCTGCTTTACAAAGGTTGCTCTGCAAAAATTGGAAGATGAAAAATTCTCTATTAATTTTGGCTGCAACACTCTTTATAACAGTGTAATTGTTCTTAAAGAGATTATTACATATTGAATTGACATATATTTATCATGTTAACAATTTACTAATATTCTCAGCCTTTATATTTCAAATTTAAATTTTAGCCAGCCACTGTAACATTGATTAACATGCAGAAAATAAAATGGACTTGTGCAACAAAATATTAGCCCTTTTTCTAACTAAAGCTGTTTTTGCAATTTTTTATATTTACACTTTTATAACTTTTAATTGGTACTATATAACCAGTTTTGTGCAGAGTCTTCTTATGTGCTGTTAAACATACATACATACATACATACATACATACATACATACATACATACTGTGACAGGCATAAAAGACATAAAACAATAAAAAAAGAACATTCTTTTCTTTCATATCAAAGTAGAAGTACTTTAATGAGTTCATAAAAACATAAATTTTTTCTGTCCTTCTTTAAAATGATTGTTTCTACAGTCTGCTTCAGAAACTAATATCACCCTCTGCCCCTATAAGCCATATTTTTTTACTGGTTGAAAGTCAAAGACTTTGAGTAACCTTGTTCATGCATCATTAATTATCTTGATTGGTCACTACAGCTGAAAGCTCACATGAAAAGCATGCAATCCATTCATCCAGTTCTTATAATCATTCACTTGTACAATACACAGTCAACCTATTGAGGGTAACCTAACACAATAAGCAATATACAGTCATTAATATGGGAAGTTTACCATTGAATAAACATAAAGACTACAACTTCCATCTGCTGTTGTAACAAAGGGCCTTCTATGTAGGCTATGGAAGACTCAATGTGGTCATGAGATAAACAAATACTGTACCTATGTTAGTAAAGAATAAAATGTAGGTCACAGTGACCTTCTGTGGTTTTAAGTACAAACAGAGATACAGCAAATTATCAAGTTTCATGATTAAAACAAAACCAACACCTAACAAATGAACTTTAAACAGAAAATTCCAACAAAGCCACTGAAGTATGAAATATAGGTCACAGAGACATCTTTTTTGCAATAAGGGTGCAGTACTTATCAACAGGCACCCCTCACCAAGTTTCATGATCCAAGGTAGGTTAGTGTGCATATGGTATGCCCATGTGGTCATGAGTCAAACACAAAAACTTAACTTAAACCTATAAAAGATGAAATATAGATCATGATAAGCTTTTGTTGCATGGGTATAGGACCAAGAGAGATGCATATCATCATCAATGTCACAATTCTAGCATGAACAGTGCCTGAGAAATGAATATCAAACACAAAATTTAGACAAAATCAGAGAAGCATAAAATATGGGCCATTATGGTCTACTCCTGTACTGAGGGAGTAGTGCTTATCAAGATACGGGTTACAGTGGCCTATTTATACAGATGTGGTCCTAAAAGAGATGCATACAATCTTATAGTTTAATGATTCAAGCAAGAACAGTTAAAACACAAAATTTAACCAAAGTCAATGATTCATAAAATAAGGGTCAAAGTGACCTAACGAGGGTGTAGTACTCATCAAGATGCGTTTCTTCTCTAAGTTTCATGATATAACTATATATACAGTGTGCAAACAGCCTATGTGTTTATGACCTAAAAGCAAAAACTTAACTTAGCTAGTAAATGCAAAATATAGGTCACATTGACCTTCTTGTGTTGTAATGTGGTACAGAAATGCATACAATCATTTTGTTTGATGATTCTAATTTGAACATAGTTTGATAAATGTTCTTAAAACACAAAATTTTACCAAAGTCAGCGAAGCATGATATATGGGTCACAGTGACCTATATTTGTAATCAGGGTACAGTACTCAGTAAGATGCATCCCCTCACCAAGTTTCATGATTCCAGCAGTATGTAATCAGGATTCAAACAGCCTGAGCTAAATGCAAAAAACATAACCAAGAATATACTACCATGGTTCACTCAATCTCTGTAGAAAATAACTTTTCATATGCAAATGAACAAGTTTTTATTAATGCAGAAAAGTCATAGAAACCATGAATGATAAATAACAAAACACTAAGTTTAATATGATTACAAATTTGTTTTGTGCTAATTAACAGAACAGTCACTTTCCTCCATAATTCAAATTTTCCAATTATTTCTTGGACTTATTGTTAAAATTCAGCTTCTGCAAGGTCTAATTGTAAAACAGTGATGAGAAAAAAAATATAATAATTAATTTAAAGCACAAAAGTAGCAGAGAGAATATCATTTTTTAAAAAAAAATATCTTGATAAATGTTTAAAATGGTTATCAAATGGGATATATGTTATTATTTCTGTAACAAATTAACAAATATCATACACATGACAACAGAATATAGGACCTAGATAGTAGTGTTTGGATTTGTTTAAAATTTAAATATTGATGATTGGTCCATCAAAACTTGATCAATCATCAATCATAATTGGCTGGAGATATTATATATATTTTTCATGGACAATGTCAATTTTGCATGCTGTATAAAGTTGCATGTATCCTGGAAAGATGAGCAGTTTACAAGTTGGTTGTTTGCTATGTTTTTAGTACTTAGCATAAACTAACTAATGACTATTTTAACTATAAACTTTTATTTAAATATTTTAGTTTTCCAGGAAGATTTTGTCCCAACAGTCGAACAGTTTCTGGATGTAAATTATTGATTGATATCTATGATGCTGTTAGATTTTGGGGTGGGGTGGGGTGGGGGGGAGAGGGAAGGATTTTCAGATCAGTTCGATCATGTGGTTTGTACAGCCTTGGTTATTATTATTATTATTATTTTTTTTTCAAAGCCTTCTACAAGTTTTCAAGGAATTTTTTTTAAATTGACCTTTCTCCATAAATTTGCTTATCACTGCATACCATATATACTTGCTTATAATCTTAGTCCAAATGCAAATGCGCCAGCAGATCAGAGTCTATGTTGTTTGTTCTACTGATTAGTCCTTACAAACCGCATAGGCCCAGATCTGCTGGTGCATTATGCGATGGCAGATCTGGGTCTATGCAGTTTGCAGTTGGTATCAGATTATATGCGAGTATATATGGTAAATAGGTACAAAACAATAGCAAGACACCTATCACTGTTCCATTATAGCACAGGAGTTTGCGGTTTCATCAATAAGAAATGACCAAAAGAAATGAAAAAAATGAAATACCCATATCTATAAAATAAATATACATATGTATAGTACAGATAAGGGTTTTTAATTTTTTCATAACTTTTCTAGTATAGATACACGTATTTCATTCTTTTGTAACTTCTCATCGTTTTTGTCATTTTTTATTGATGAAATGTCAAAACTTCCGTGATTACAGCAAAAGATGCTACTCCATCTTGTGACTACTAGTGTCATGTGTCTTTTGATCCACCCAATTTGATCCCATTTTATTTGTTTATTCATTTTTTAAACATACAAATAAAAAAAATTCTGAATTTGAAAAGTAACAGATTTTATTAAATTTAAATGTGTTGTATTCCGCCAGAAAAATTCAATAAGTTTTTGAATACACATAATTTTGAGTTGTAACATGGTAAAAAGATACATGTAAAGACAAAAATTGTCAACCAAGCATATTACAAATGATCAAATAATACAGATACTTCTAAACAATGAAAAAGGATTTAGACATAGATTCAGGAAACAACTAACACCCTGTGCATTGCTATGACAACTTCCAATTCAGAGAGAGAGAGAGAGAGAGAGAGAGAGAGAGAGAGAGAGAGAGAGAGAGAGAAAATTAAGTAGATCCCTTTCAAAGGGGGCAGATAATGAAATTGAAAGCTTAATCTTTTATTTAAATTTTAACATTTGCTTAACTAATTAATGAAGGAGAAATAAAAGCAACAAATATGAAGTAGAACATAGCAAAAGTTTATGTTAGATTAAAGGTGACATTTCAAGGAGACTCCTCACACACACACACACACACACACACACACACACACACACACACACACACACACACACACAAACACACAAGCTCAAATAACCAAGTTCATTCTCACATTGGTCATGTTGATAATATTTACTCATAATATGCATTTAATGCATTGATTTTCTCTCTCTGACTTAGTTTATAATGGGTAGAAAAAGGCATCCTTAAAAAGTCAAGATTGTGCTGATGCACTGAAATGTACAGTATTTTTATATTTTTTCTCCCGTAATTGTAAATCATTTTTTTTGGTATATATATATATATATATATATATATATATATATATATACACACAGACACTTGAGTAAATACTATTTGCATATTGTACATTTGCACTTAATGGATTCCAACTTTTTATAAATTCCTTAAAATCATAAAGAGAAGCAGCTGTTCTTGCATTTTTTTGAAGCGGGTTCCATAAAAATGGTGCAGCTGAACTAGGCAAGCCACTGTCAAATCTTTTAACTTAAAAGTTACTTCAAATTAAGATGCATGTAAATATGTAGGAGATCAAGATGGAGATATATCTATGTCAGCTGTGGTAGTTCTATGTGATGTTGTTGTATGAAGATGGAGATATATGTCAACTGTGGTTGTTCTATGTGTTGTTGTATGAAGATGGATATATATCTATGTCAACTTTGGTTCTTTAATGTGTTGTTGTATCAAGATGGAGATATATCTATGTCAACTGTGGTTGTTTAATGTGTTGTTATATCAAGATACAGATATATCTATGTCAACTGTGGTTGTTCAATGTGTTGTATGAAGATGGAGATATATCTATGTCAACTGTGGTTGTTTAATGTGATGTTGTTGTATGAAGATGGAGATATACCTATGTCAACTGTGGTTGTTCTATGTGATAGTGTATCAAGATGGAGATATATCTATGTCGACTGTGGTTGTTCTATGTGTTGTTGTATGAAGATAGAGATATATCTATGTCGACTGTGGTTGTTTAATGTGTTGTTGTATCAAGATGGAGATATATCTATGTCAACTGTGGTTGTTTAATGTGATGTTGTTGTATGAAGATGGAGATATATCTATGTCGACTGTGGTTGTTCTATGTGTTGTTGTATGAAGATGGAGATATATCTATGTCGACTGTGGTTGTTCTATGTGTTGTTGTATGAAGATGGAGATATATCTATGTTGACTGTGGTTGTTCAATGTGAGGTTGTTGAAACTGATATAGGCCACTGAGGGTTTGCTATAGAATAGGGTACTTTCATATCAGATCAATAATACTTACACGAACACCACATTTCCGTCTGCTACTGCAGGGGCCTTCCATGTCACGCTTACTGTGGTCTTAAGGCTGTTACTGGTATGAGTTAGAGCTGCCTGCAAAATATTGATGGATGAAAAATAATGTTATCATCAGACATTAGAGTTGTAAAAACACTTCACACTGATGCTTGAGATCCTATGTTCCAATCCCATGTGTTCTTTTGCAAGACTTTTTGATAAGTGGTCACCAACTCATTATTTTTTTCCATTTTTGTTTTTAAAAAAGGGCTATAATACGGCAGCTGGAAGAATATCATCACACATCCCACCTAAATTTGCAATTTAAAAAAATTTATCTAACAAAAATCTGGTAATAAATGTTCATGTGCTATTTAGAAATAAATCCTAACAAAGAACAAGAGGCTTATGTGGGTCTCAAATTGTTACCTGGCTTACGTACCATTAACAGTTGACCATTTCAATAAGCAAATCTATATTGTATTGTAAGAATTGAACCCTATGTAAACTATCTCCTAAACTTTATATCATGTTGATTTTGCCTACTCTACTATAGTCTGATACAAGTTATTTCCAAACATAAAGGCATAATTAATATGCATAGTTTCTTCCTCATAATTAAACTCGTCCAAATCTTAATGATATAAACCCATCTACCAAATTTTATTGGATGAAAAACTGAGTCTCTAGATTTAGAGAGGTAACAAGTTCAACCAATCAAAAGTAAGATCATCTTATTAATATGCGCATATCTCACTTATTATACAGCCTGTCTAAGATAATGATGATGTAACCTTGCTTACCAAATTAGTGAAAAATTCAGTCTCCAGAGTGGTAACACGCTTGGCTAATCAGATACAATATTACCTTACAATTCTGCAGAGATTTTGCTCATCCAACATCTTGATAATATATTTAACTATTTAAGAAGTTTGATCAGAGTCTGATAAGAAAGGTAGTTGCTAAAGTGTTGACAAGCAAAGCCAATCAAATCCAAGATCACATCAATAATATGTGTGGACCTTGCTATTAATCATATTCAACAGAGATATTGATGATATAAGCCTATTTACCAAGTTTGATCAAAATCCTATACAAACATATAGTTTCTAGAGAGCTAAAAACTCAACCAATCAGATAGAAGATCACCTCATAAATATTCATAGGTCATAAGAAAACTCGTCAGCAGCTTGATAATATTAGCCTATTTACCTTAAGTTTGATTAAAATCTGATCAGAAACAATGTCTCTTAAGTGGTAAGAGGGTCAGTCAGTCAGAGGCAAGATCATCTCATTAATATGCACAGATACTCACTGGATATCTTAATGATATTAGCCTGTTGCTCCAGCTAGATATAAACAGAGGGGTCTTCTACCCTCAGTACCCTTCCTTCTGCTCTTTTGGATTCCTCTGTATGTCCTTGGCAAAGACAATTAGCTCCCATTTCCTTGGCATGAAATAGCCAATAATGTGTTAAAGGTGCCTTTAAAACCAACCAACAACAACAACCCTCCCCTATGCCTTCTCCAGATTATTCAGAATATCTTCTTAAAACTGTTATTTTCTATTTTTTCTACTTATTTTTCTATTTTCTTTCTAATGTAGGATAAACATATGAATGTTCTTTTGTGTGTATTTAGTTACAAATGGATGAAAATTCTGCATTTTATCACTGGCTTAAAGTCCTTTTATGGCAAAAAAATGTCCTTTTGTTCAATAATGTGCCCCTTCCTTCAACAAAAGTACCCCTTTTGTTATAAGTTCATCTCTTCTCTTTCTAGCTGGAGCACTGTATAAGACTATTTACCAACTGTGATAAAAAAATCTGCTTAGAAACAGAGTCAATAAAGCATTGACAATCTCAGCCAATCATATACAAGGGCACTCCATTAATATGCATGGATCTTGCTTATAATTGTACCCATCTAAAACCTTGATTATTTAAGCCTATTTACCAAGTTTACTCATAACTGGATCAAAAATACAGTCTCTAGAGTGAAAATAGGCTCAGACAATCAGATGCAAGATCATATATGAGTGGATCACACTCATTACCAAACTGTCTGAGATCATGATCATGATCATATAAGACGATATTCCAGTTTTTATCAAAATCTTATCAGAAATATGGCCTCCAAAGTGTCCAGATGATGCTAGATCACCTCATTAGTATGCATGAATCTCACTCAATATTGAATTAATCCAAAAACTTGATGATATAAGCCATATTGATCAAAACTGGATCAGAAATATGGTGGCCAGAGGGGAAACAAGCTCAGCTAATCAGATGCAAAATCACCTCATTATTATATGTGGATCTTGTTCATTATCTATTACTCTTTGGAGATCTTAATGAGATAAACCCATATTCCAAGTTTTGATCAAAGCTGGATCAGAAATGTGGCTTCCAAATGCCAACAAACTCAGCCAATTAGATGCAAGATCATCTCATTAATATGTGTGGATCTTGCTCAGTAGCAAATTCATGCAAGATGTTGATGATATAAAGTCATGTTCCAAGTTTCATAAAAATCGGATCAGAAATATGGCTTCTGGACTTGTATCAAGCTCAACCAATCAATAATATACATGGGGTTTGCTCATACTGGAAGTCTTCTGAGATCTTGATGATATAAATCTACTATTAAAAGCATGATCAAAGTCAGATCAACATACATGCCATATTCCCAGACAGCATTGGGGGGTTTTGGAGACTCAAAAAGTTTGACTTGGGGTCCCAAGGGGGGTCAGTGCGCATGACCCCCCCCCAAAAAAAAGTCATCCAAATGAGAATAAGCTATCTTTTCAAATCAGGCTATAGCAAATGACTGGAAATTCAAATCTGAATAAAAGAAAATACCATCTGTTTTCTCTGAAGCATTTATTATACTTATAAACAAAAAAATGGTAGACTTAGCAATGTCAAATAATATCACCACCATAGGTCTGTAAAATAATCTGCTACTGAAAACGGCAGATTGTGCTCAGCAACGAAATTGCAGAAAAGTTCTTCAGCTCTAGTTACATTGTCTGTCGACGACTGTTTAAACAAACTATTTAATTTGGGTATCGAGCTCTGCATTTTTGCCGTGTCACGATGCTGGGTGGTGTTGCTATGTCAACGAATGTCATACACTCCAGAATGACTAATGTCAATATGGTGGTTGCAATATGTGCACAGAATAAAATGTTCCCTCTTGATGCTGCACTTCACAAAGTCAAACTCCGTCAACCAGGAGTTCTGGAATTTTTTTTTGCTGGGCTTTGCTGGCTTCGGAGATGGCTCCATATTTCCTGAATCGCTACTACGTTTCGACGTTTTTCCTTCGAAAATGAATCACACTTGTACACTTTTCCATTTTATATATGAAGTAAAAATCTGACTTCAAAGAAACGTTGCCGCTGATCACAAACTTTAAAAGGATGGCGTCAACATTCTCAAAGAAACGATGCTGTTGATCACAAACTTTAATAAAGGTGGCTTCAACATTCTCATTCAATGCAATCAGTTTGTTCTTCAACACGCATCTCTTTGATATACTAAACTTTAAATTGGGTTGTTCCACTTAATGTACTTTACCTATGCAAATTAGCCTAATGGGCTCTCCTGCAGCAGTGCTCAAAAGGATTTGACACGACACATCACCGTAGTTATTGTGAGTCAATTAAGTAAATCTCTGAAAGGTGGCTGTTTATCTCTGACCGCCTAACCTTTTAATTGCCTCTAAAACAGGTGTATAAACCTGCCCCAAGGATAGTTTTACATGAGCTTTGAGCAGTACTGTTTACTGTTTATATATACCACAGATTATGGGCATATATAATAGTGATCAAAAAATATACGGGTTTTTTTGGGGTTTTTTTTCTTTTTTGGGGTGGAAATTTTGTTGTTGTTGCTAAGATTGCTGAAAATCGTGTTTTTCAAAACACGATCGTGTCGGGGGGTTTGGGAGTCCAAAATCGTGTTTTTCACGTGACACGTCGTGTTATGGCAAGTATGGATCAAAAACATTGCATCCTGGGTGGTAAGAACCAAATGTTGACAGACAGATGACAGACACAGGGCCATACCATAAGCTCACTTGGCCTTACAGCCTGGTGAGCTAAAAATGGCACTGTAGAAGGTTTGTAATTAAAAACAGGAATCAAAGGCTCTTAACGGATGAATACAGTACCCAGAAAAAGTATGTAACCCATAAATCAACTAAAAAAAATAACATATTGATTCAGTCAGTTCTTATGAGGGAGATGATACATGACTAATAATCTTCATGCATTTTAGTGCAAACCATAAGGGATGATTGACTAAATGACCTGTATTATAATGTCCCCTTGACATGTAGTCTTGTAAGAGTTGTCCTCCATCACAACTCTTAGTATAGAAAAACTGTAAAGTCTACTATGTCAAAGGTAAACAAAGAAAGCTTTAAGAAAAGTTTCTACTTTCCTAGTGCTTCAAATCTTTCTTTTTTCACATCTTCTAAAACCTATGTTATGTTTCAAGAGTTGAACAGAAACAAATAAACAGACTATTTTTTTGTCAGGTTAATGTTACTTGTTACAAATAGGATATGTTTTATATTTCTATTGACTTCTGTAGTGATAATTAAGTATTTGGAATTCTGCTAGCATTTTCACTATTTGCCAACAAGAAACTGTCTGCATGTTGAGCCCTGACTCACGAACTAACAGTATTCCAAATCCGATAAGGGGGGATAAATAAGTATTGAAATAGAAGAAAAATAACAAACCTTAACATTGAGGTCAATGTAGTGTGTGGATGGATGGACAAATGGATGGGTGCCAAAGTGGTCACTGTGTCAAGCTTCTGCAAAGGCAGCCTTTACAAAAACTGTTGTTTCAAGAAATTGTTACTGGCAAGGGTCATTTTAATTCTTTGTTTCTGTTTATTACCATATAGTCTGGTTGAAAGTAAATGCTATAGGTTGATATTCCTGTCATTTTTTTAAACAGCCATTCCCCTTAAAATGAACAAATGGTTTCTGATTGGTTAAATGTCAAGTACCAAAAGATGTATTAATGAAATTTAAGGCTATATACTGTGGTTTTCTTCATAATTATAACATCGTTATATTCTTAAGTGCATATCATTCAAGTTTAGAGCTTATAATGTACAATTAAGCAAACAAATACCCCAACCAAATTTCATTCGCCTAACTTAAGTGTTTTTTGCTAAATCATTCTAACGATGTTTTTGTCAACAAATTTGAAGTCCAAAAAGTTATAAAATAAAAAAAATTGAAAAAACTGAAAAATGACCTGAAAATCTAATCAGGTCATCTAACAAGCTCCTCCAGACAGATGGATGGATGAAGTGATGGACAGGATCAAATCCAGATGCCTCAGGACATACAAAATAGTTTTTCTTTTTGTTCAATATGAAATCTTTTGCAAGTTTTTATTCCCGTCATTATAAAATGGCAAAGCTGGGTCAACAGTATGTACCATAGTACTGTATATGCAGTCAGCATGTCTTATAAACATTGTTGTACCTCAAAGTAACCTAATTTTGCCTAGACAGTGTAGTTCCCTCTATAGTACATCAACATATCATTTAATACTAGAATCTGCTGGCAAATATATTTGTGATAGTAGTTTAACACAAGTCTTAATCCAAGTCATGTTGCTGGACAGAGAGATTGGTAGACTGACAGATAGACATTATCAAAACATAGAATGGTGTTGCTTTGCAATTCTGCTAAAAAGTGAAGAAAAAAAACCCCCGTCTTGCCATAAAATAGAAACGTATTTTATACATAAAGTGCTAGAAATGTATGTCAAGCCTGTAATGACATGTATAGAAAGGAAATGTTGCTAATGAGATAACACAAACTGATGAGACCTTGATTTTATTTAAATAATTTGTAGTTAACCTATGTTTTGATTCTGAGGAAAATATGTATGAACTGATGTTAAATAGACCCAGGTTCTAAAGTGTAGGAAAGTTCTCTCTATCTCTCATTGTGGAGAAGCAGATACAGAAAGGCAGAGATATAGACATACATACCATTGTGGAACAAGGGTTCTTGGTTGTGGAGCCCCCAGTTAGGGTGCCAATTGTGTTTGACTGAATGATAGTGTTCTTTTTTCTTGGTTGTAAGAGAAATCCCCTAAATGTCTGTCCTGAAATGCCTTGTAGAGTTACTGCAATGAGAAAGTCATTACTAGGAATCTATGAAGTAGCTGATTAATCTACCGTATATACTCATGTACAAGTTGAGTTCTATTGCAAACAACATAGACCCTGATCTGCCATTGCACAATGCATCAGAAGATCAGGGCCTATGTTGTTTGTTCCACTGATAATTTCGTACAAACCTGCATAGACCCAGATCTGCTGGCACATTATGCAATGGCAGATCTGGGTCTATACTGTTTGCAGCTGGAGTAAACTTTTACGTGAGTATATACTGTACATGATTTTTGTTCTTTTTATTATAAACTGATTCAATGAAAATATGGAACATAGGAAATGTACCATCAAATATCATCCTTTTGATTGTTCACAGCTATAAGTTCCTGCCTAATAAAAAAGAAGCCACGTGGGTTATGGAAGCTAAATGGTTGATAGAGAGTCCTCCAAAATCGATACCTTGTAGAACACATTTCATGAAATACCACCAAACTATTCATTAAGATTATATCTCATAGCAAGCTAAGTTTCATTATTTTTGTTAAGCCTTCAGCCTCACATGTATAAATTAGCATTTTCACCCTAATGCTTGATTGAGAGGTGCTCTTTTAAAGCTCAATAAAATCACATGACACCTGCACTCCATGTCATATTTCACTTTGTGCTAATGAGAGGTGGCAAGTATACTTAGTACAGACTGAGATTTTCAACTGTGTGGTCAGTATTTTGTTCAGTTTTTATTTCAAAATAAATAAATAATAAACTTGCTGTGTATTAAATTGTCGATACTGTTTATTATATTGTTGATATTTGCACTAAAGCATCCAACCTACGAATGCGGTTCTGATCAATTTATGCAAGCCTTTGCAAGTTAGACTTATGGCAGCCGACAAGGATGCTATACCGTCACTCAACCCATCTGACCGAGATATCCAAGGTTCAATATTACTAGCACTGGTGCTAACATGGATGTATCTTCCATGAAAAAGAACAAAGCATGCATCCAAAGTCAAGTCAGTTGTTGATAAATGACAAAGGCACTTGCAAAGGCAGATAACTAATCCAGGCATAATGTTGTGTACAGCCTGTCAAGTCGCAAGGTTGGCTTAAGCTTAGCAACTGGAAAAAGGTCGGAACAAAAACGAACTTTATTGAATTGAATAAATTGAACCCTGGAAATATAGCACCTCTGTGTGCATAACTGGGTAGTTGCCCAAAAAAAATTGATAGCACATGCAATATGCATGCTGTTGTAGAGAGTGATACTTTTTGCAATGTTAATGACTTAGACCCAGAACAGTTGATTTTGTTATTTAGACAGATGCATCCAAAGATGAGTGGCAAGTTCTTTCAGCAGATTCAAATCAACCTATTTGTGGCCATTGTCCAATTGAAAAATTCAGTTATCATACATTAATTATTTAAAACTTCTTGGCATCTTTCATACTTTGCAATCTCTCTGTTATCTGGCACAGAATAAACATGTTGATATTCTAACATGGCAATACATCTCCTAAATTAATTATGTCACTTGGTCCAGGGAAATGAAAGATCTTTCTAAATCTACTTGGTAGTGGTCACTGTCTTGAAAGAGATGTATATTTTTCAGCCATCTATTTACCACAAGTAGATAATACTTATATTTGATTTTTACTCTAGGAATTTGTCAAAATCTGCAGAGTAGATCTTAAATAGAGAAATTTTACTTCTAATTTTTCAAATTGATAAATTTGCTTCATAGAATCCAGAACCAGGAGCATTTATTTTCGGATGCTATTTCCCGTAGCTGGCATGAGTTTGGATCATACAAATTCCTCTTTTCCACTTGGTAAGGAAAATTATGAATAAGATCATGAGTGACAAAGCTGTTAAAGCTCTTATGATAATCCCATATTGGCCATCTGATAATCCCATATTGGCCATCTGATAATCCCATATTGGCCATCTGATAATTCCATATTGGCCATCTGATAATCCCATATTGGCCATCTGATAATTCCATATTGGCCATCTGATAATTCCATATTGGCATCTGATAATTCCATATTGGCCATCTGATAATTCCATATTGGCCATCTGATAATTCCATATTGGCCATCTGATAATTCCATATTGGCCATCTGATAATTCCATATTGGCCATCTAAATCTGCGTCTCCTTTCATTGTAGCTTGTAGTGTTGATTCCTGCCAGACTCCCTTGACACAAGGACCTGCTTATACTCCCCCATTTTGGAGAGACTCACCCTCTGAAGGAAAATTTGCAGCTAATACGTGTGGTTGTATTGGGACAAACTTCCAAAGTATAAGACTTTCTGGAAAAGCTATCAATCTCGACTGCAAATTAAGAGGCACAAAAATGCAGTATTACCTTGCATGGTGTTACTGAGGTATTTTGGTGTTTGTTGGGGGGTGGGGGTAGGGCTTGCTTTATAATGTGTCTGAAGAAACAGTTGTGACCTACTTAGTTATCTTGTTATACTTGGTAAATAATACCGTCTTGTAAAGTCCATGTGGATAAAAACTCTACAATAATTAGCACAGAACTGGTGTTCGGAGTTGTTTTTGTTTTCCAGGTTCATGAGAGGTATTGTTATTATGAATCTACATTAAGCAAAGTATGTTTTTACTTGGGATGTTGGACATGTGGTTAAGTTTTAATTTGTATCTTCTACAGAATGTTGAGTTTAATGTGCTGTCATTGAAAACAGTGGCTATTTTAGTGCTCTCCACAACAGCAAGGGTACAAGCATTTATTTATATGAATATTCATAATACGCATGTATCAAGCATTGGTATTCAGTTTATTTTTCATACTCAAAAGTTGCACACAAGGGAAGTGCTATTGCTTGAAAATCCCTCATTTTCCAGAGGAAAGACTTTTTCATATGCACACACTTTTACATTATCTCAATAGAACTCAGAGTATTAGGAAATGTGATTAACTAATTGTTTCATTCTGCACTTTCAAGTGGATGTAAGTACCATGTTAATATGTGGTTGAAAGCGGTGCTACGAATGTTGGGAATTTATATCCAATATTTAAAAACCATTCATATCATTCAGCCTTGACATCTGCTACATATAGGAGATGATGTTCCCACTGAGGAATTTTTAAAATGGCAGATTGGACATTATCCAAAAATTTTATAAAAAAAAAATAAAAATAAAAAAATTAATAATAATAATAATAATAATAATAATAATATATAAATAAATAAATAAGCAAATAAATAAATAATTACCAGTATATCAATCCCAGTAAGAAATTTTATACAAGTGGTTTTACATATGAAGTGACAATAGTTGATTTTAATGGGGTTTTTTGTTGTCCTTTAAACATGCTAATTTATACATGTGAGGCCGAAGGCTTACAAAAAATAATGGGCCCCCATACAAGCATACTTTAGATGTGATGGATGGGGGGCATTATTGGAGTAACCCAGAGTCTATGCACATATAAACCTTCTCAATGAGAATGTTTCCCACCCGAGTGTTATTTCTTATTAGACAAGGAAAACAAAATGTTTTAAAATATAACATGAAGTGAAGACAACGGCTCTTATATTGCAGGTGTCACATGATTTTATTGATTGTTCCATCACATCTAAAGTATGCTTGGATGGGGGTCCACTTTTCTCTTCTCATCATTCTATGTGCAGTTTACCTCCCCTAAAAAGTTGCCTTGCTGACACAGTCAAATTAATCCACTCAGTTGGTGCAAGGCTGCTAAAGAGATCTTCAACTCTTTTCCCACAATTGTTTTTATCCAAGTTGCCAAAGGAATACAGTGTGTATTAGAAATAACAAAATATCTTCTACCTTGTTGCTATGGATGCAAAATGGTAACACTGATAGAAGGAACATTTATACATAATTTTATACAAATTGACCTCAGATTTTAGGAGAATGCCTTGTCCACTATTAGCATGGCAATCAATTTAAAACCAGAATTTTTCTTCTTGAAAAAAAACTTGGTGATTGACAGAAAGTATTTAAGTATGAAGGGAAAAAAAATTTAAAATTGGAAAACAATATCCAGACCGATAAATATTACCAATTGTACATGTTATACAGCCAACATTGTCGATAAATATTACCAATTGTACATGTTATACAGCCAACATTGTCTAGGTGACTCACTCAATTGGACAAAGTATGACCCCCAAACTTTACCTGTAGAAATGCAATTAGGTAGACATTTACACCTACATGGATGATAAGTTTGGGCAGCAATTCATTGGAATGTTTGTTAGGTCAATTGATACAGTGGTTTTAAAAATGTCAAAAAAGCTTTCCAACCTTCCTCCACTGAAACAAAATGGTTGCTAGAACGGCCTTCCTGTATCATTACACAGGAAACAAGAATAGCATAAATGACACAATTATAGGCTCACAATGTCATTTTTCGGATGCCATTTTTCTTCTTTCAGTCTAGGTGACCTTGACCTTTGAAAAATTGACAGGTGCCTTTCTTGTTTCAAATGCAAGACATACACAAAGTTTAGTTATGGTTTGTGGCATGGGACTTGAGTTATTTTGTGGAAATATTTTTCCTCTCTGGAGTCTCTCTGACCTTGACCTTAAACATTTTAACCCCCAAATCAATAGGTGTCTTCCTTCTCCCAAATGCAAGCTGTCTGCAAACTTTAGTCAAGACATGTGATACAGAACTTATGTAGTTTTGTGGAAATCATTTTTCTTCTTTCATTCCCTGTGACCTTGACTTTTGACCCCAAAAACAATAAAAATGTCTTTCTTACCTCAAATATATTTTTGCAATTTTTCCCTTTATATTTTCAGAACTGAACTTTTCATTGGCACTATATTACCAGAACTGTGCTGACATCCCGTAAACCATATGCATACATAAATACTTATTTAAAATGCAAACCACTTATAAAGTTTGGTTAAGGTATCTGGTATACAAGTCATGTTATTGTGTAGAATCAGTTATCCTTCTTTCAGTTCTTGTAATGTTGACCTTTGACCTTTAGTGCCCAAAATCGATAAGTTTTTTTTTACTTGTCCCATATGCAAGCTACTTACAAAGTTTGGTAATGATAGATGATGGAAAACTCCAGTTAATGTGAGGAAATGAAATAGGGAACAGAGGAATGGACAGACAAGCAACATCATAACCTAACATGCTCCACATTACAGTGGGCATATAAGAAAAAGTGGAAGCTGGTGTGATATATTTTTATTTACAACATCACATGTGTAGATCGATGCATTGATTACGCTCTACTCCTATGGAGGCCTCCAATAATATAACATTGATAAGATGTGATAGAGAACTATCCAGGAAAGTTTAATACAAATTAACAAAGTGGTTTATATAGATTTCCAACATGTTTTCCACCTGGTTGCTGTCAAGGTCAAATGTTGGCTAGAAGGCCTTAAAAAAAAAAAAAAAATTATAGAATAAGGATTACTCCTACAGAGTTTGATAAAAACTGGCCCAGTGGCTTTTAAGTAGATGTAAAAGAAAATGTTGTCCACATGGTTGCTATGGTTTCATAGAAAGGCCTTAAAATATAACACCAAAAAAAGTTGTGCAGAGCAATGTATAAGGATTACTTCTACTGAGTTTGATCAAAACTGCCCCAGTGATCTTGAAGAAGATGTCAAACATATGTTTTTCATATGGTTGCTGTGGAAACCAAAGGGTTGTGAGGAAGGCATCCAAAAACAACATTTGTTAGAACATGTTATACGAAACATTTTGCAAAGATTAGCAAAAACTGCCCCAATGGTTTCAGAGAAAAAGTGTCTTCAACCTGATTGATGTGGAAGGCAAAATGGCTGCCAGGAAAAGAAGAGAGAAAAAAAAAGAAGAAAGGTTTGTTACAACATCTCATATGCAAAATTGCATATCTACAAAGTTTGATTACAGCTGGGCCCACTGCATTAGAGATGTTGAATTTTTTTTTTTTTACATTCAGATACTTTGCATGGAAACCAAAAGGTTAAAAGGTTGCTAGAAAAGCAAACAATAAACATCTTCAATAGAACCATGTATCATAGAAACACTACAATTTGTTTTAATAGAATTCACTCAACAATTTTGGATTAGATGTTGAAAATGTACTGTATGTACTAGTGTAGAATCAGGGTCCAAATGCAAACAACACAGACCGTGATCTGCCATTGCATAATGCGCCGGCAGATCAGGGTCTATTTTGTTTGTTCTACTGATTAGTCCTTACAAACTGCATTGACCCATATCTGCAATTGCATTATGCAACAGCAGATCTGGGTCTATGCAGTTTGCAGTTGGTATCGGCTTATACACAAGTATATATGGTACTAAATGCTGACAGACACAGTACATATGAAAGACAAAGGGCCTTTTTAAAATCTCACAGTCTTTGGCCAGGTGAACTAATAAAGACAAATGTACATTTACCCAATTTTGTACAAATTGGTGTGGGTTTGTCATCAAGGTTGGGCCTATCATCAGATAAAATATAGTACATAGATTTAAAAAAAAAAACTAAAGTTCTCTATATGAAAAATTAGAGGACAAAAAAATGATTATGACATTTATTAATGATATTCAATTAAATGGAGAGTATGAACAATTAAAAGACAATCAAGTAAGCAATTATGTGCTCACCTGTGATTGCCTCATTTGGCTTGTATGTACTTTTGGATGTTATAATAGTGTAAGGAACCGGGGCAGTACTAGCAGAGACTCCATGATCTGGAATCATATTAACACAGGCTTGTGATGGTGCACCTCCGGGATTACACAACACCTGTCTTAATATTAGAAGCCCCAGCAGCAAACTCTGGTCTAGCATTTTTTTATAGTCCATCACTTTACCTGGAAAGATAATAAATTGTTTGTAATTTTTTAAAGTCAGTCTCAAGGGTGGCTCTCTTTTGACAAACTATACTAAAAATGTTGAGTTAAAGTGTATGACGGAGAGGGTCAGGTATTATATTATTACAGGTCCCAGCTTGAAAGGAGACCCTTAATGGGAAAGCACAGTATCTGTCTCAACATTAGTAATCCGAGAAATATGCTATAGGTTAAAATTGTTCTGAATTTTATCATATTACCTAGATTGTGTTACAGCTGATCAGATTGAAATTCCAAAAGCCTTACTAAAGGAAGATTTAGAAACTATCTTTTTAGGTGACTTTATAACACTGAACACATGAAAATCCAACATTAAAATGGATAAGTAGTTTTGAAACTTACAGCTGTTACCCAAATACTTAACACTCCAACTAGAGCAATGGACAAAACTGTTACTATCATTGATCATGTCTATACTAATAAACCTGATAATATACCATATATACTTGTGGATAATCCGATACCAACTGCAAACTGCATAGACCCAGATCTGCCATCGCATAATGCGCAGGCAGATCAAGGTCTATGCAGTTTAAAAGGACTAATCAGTAGAAAAAACAAACATAGACCCTGAACTGCAGATGCATTATGTGACAGCAGATCAGGGTCTATGTTGTTTGCATTTGGACCAAGTTTATACGCGAGTATATACGGTAAGTGAAATTAATGTGCCAGTGTATGCAGTGAGTGACAACTATCCTCTCTGTATAACTAGACATGCTCCCATAGTCTATAACTAAACATGCTCCCATACTGTATAAAAATGGTCATCACAATGAAACATAATACAGGGATTTGAAATATGATGTAGCTTTATGAGTAAATGTTCTTACATGATTTAATTTGGGAACCATTTCACTCTGTCAGCAATAAAGCTGATGTCAACATCACCTTAGACAATTATTAAATACAATCTTAGATAAGCATATCCCAATTAGAACAATAAGGGTTAAACACCCAATTGGAATACCCCTGATATCAATGAGGCTAGGCATCTAAGGGATAAATATCACAAGAAGAAAGACATGAAAAACTATAGAAAATGGAGGAATAAAGCCAAGCACCTGATTGATAAGGTCAAAGAAGAATACT
Source organism: Margaritifera margaritifera (assembly GCA_029931535.1). Taxonomy (NCBI): domain Eukaryota; kingdom Metazoa; phylum Mollusca; class Bivalvia; order Unionida; family Margaritiferidae; genus Margaritifera; species Margaritifera margaritifera. The sequence continues at coordinate 803,959 of JAQPZY010001365.1, forward strand.
ATAAACACGATATTGAAGAATGTAAGAGTACCATGACATTGTGGAAGCATCTAAAAGAGCTGAACCCATCCAAGAACAGTTGTTTTCCCCCCAGACTTAAGCAAAAGGAAGACATAGCAACATCTGTACAAGATATTGTTGAAATATATACAATAATTTCTTCACAAGCCTCTCCAGTTACCAGACTGACATCTCAATTGAGCAGATGCCTTTAAATCATTTGTAACAGCTCAAATACAAAATGATGAATATTATTCAATAGCTAATATTATTGAAGCTGAGGTTTTTGATGTGCTCAATGAGTTGAGTGTTAAAAATCCTCTGGACTGGATGGTATTGTTCCACGAATTCTTAAACTTGCTGCAGCAGTAATAACAAAGTCATTAATGCATATTATAAACTCTAGTATAATGACTGGTAACTTTCCAGATACCTTTGAATGTGCAAAGGTGACACTTATCTTTAAAAAAAGAAGTAAAGGAGGATCAATAAAACTACAGACCAATATCCATTCTACCTATAGTATCAAAATTATTTGAAAAGCAAGTATATATGCGTCAGACTGCATATATTTGTACCAAAATAAAAGTCACAATTTAAGTGAGTCATCAGGTAATGCAGTACTACAATTTCTCATGAATATGTGTCATCTAAATCATACAAATGAACCAATATAAAATTGGAAACGTTTATTTTATACTGTACATGGACATCGTCTGTAACCTTTTAGAAACTTATATTTTTAAAATAAGTCACAATTTTCACTCAGTTCCACACATTTCTTTACAAATGGTTGATGTTACATATTGCGAAGTTTCAGTTTTATATTGATCCGTGTCCAGGAACGTTTGGATCAAACCTCATATAACTAAACTACAGGATTTAACGAATAACATCAAACAAAAATAACAGTATACAATTTTGAAAATCCTGCACGAAAATCATTTGATTGCATATTCCACAAATTGCATACAATAACTTCCTCGTAACTTCAGCACTGATACACATTACATGAAGAACATTCAGTCTGTTCTATATTTTTTTACCATCAATACCAGGGTACCTTATCTAGATATTTCACCAAATTTACCTCACTAACACTCGAACAACTTGCTCTATGTCAGGAATATTAGCAATATACGTGTCCTCGATTCAAACCTAGCTGTCCTCGATATAACCCACTGAATGTTCTTCATCACGTATTATACACCCGTCTCGCAAGACTAACCCGTTAAGACTAGTCTGAAATTGGATCACACTGAAATAGGAACGTGACTGAAAGGTTACAATCGTGACCAAACAAATTTTAAAATAGTTCATAACAAGCAAAACTTATCATGCCTAAATTCTGACTCACATTAGCAATTTTCACGTCGTATACAAGCAGCATAGGGTGAGGATGGGGTGTGGTATTGTTCAATTAAGTTTATGATTGGTGCACTTGCACTTACAATATTTCAGTCAATATATTTACTTGTGTGTAACAAGTACATTCAGGTCGCATAGTGACTCAGATGATCAGTCTCAGCTGCTACTAGTATTCACCATGAATCTTAAGTAGAATAAGCATCACATCACCCGACCGAATAGAAAATAAAACTCTTTTGATGTCTGCTAAATATTAGGTCAACAATTATTGATGTCTGCTAAATATTAGGTCAACAATTAGTGATGTCTGTTAAACATTAGGTCAACAATTCATTGTTGCCAACCAAGAAATAAGAAGGATATTAAAAAATCTCAATTTGAGGAAGAAAATTTGCGAATTTTAGTGAAACTGGGGCCTGCTGGTGCATTATGCAATGGCAGACCTGGTCCCCAGTTTTGGGTCTATATCGCTCACAATTTGTAAACATTATACGCTATTAAATACCGTAAAAATTGTGAATGAATAGCCGAATAAGTAAATTTTCTAATGGGAAAAATGCGTAGGGCATAAATGATTATAGTTTATTAGAATTTGCACTTGGTATTAAAACGTTTTGCTCTGAAGAGAAGCGTTCGCATATTATGTATCATACCCCATTTAAAATGTTTGCAATCATTTATCTTGATCAAATCGCACGTTTTGCTCTGAAGTGAAGCGTTCACATATTATGTATCATACCCCATTTCAAATGTTTGCAATCATTTATCTTGATCAAATCGCACCCCCGAGACGATTAACTTCATTTTTGGTCTCTATTTGCCAGGGGATGCATCCCATGACATCCAATGAATTCCTGGCTTAACACTAGTACAAGATACACCAGCAAAATATTAGACAATCTTACTGCCAACTAAATAAAAATGTGGTATATATATATATATATATATATATATATATATACGCGCACACACACACACACAAGATAGGTATACTAGAGCAAAAGTTAAATATTCTTACCACCAACTAAATAAAGATACAGTAGAACTGCAAATATATGAACTCCTTGGATCACACACACACACGGTTAAACAGGAACTCTGATGAATGAGTTTGGGTTATACCGATGTACAAGTACTGGGAATATATAACCAAGCTTATATTGTAGGTGGGCTGAATACATAGGTCTCTCCGGTGTAAGATGATACAGGAATGCACATTCGGCCACACCAAATTAAACTTGTAGTTCTTCAGAATTCAAAGAAAACAGGCATGGCAAACGCAAACTTTAAAAAAAAGTGTTTATATTGTAATTTTCAGAGGATGGGTTACTCTCTCGGGATAGCGATAATTATATATATATATATATATATATATATATATATGTGTGTGTGTGTGTGTGTGTGTGTGTGTGTGTGTGTGTGTGTGTGTGTGTAAAGTTTGCAGTTTTCCTACCAAATTTTAGATGCGGGTGCCACGATTAAAACAAACAATTCTCTCAGAGCTTGCTTATTTTAGGGGCTGGATTCCTCGCAAAGGAAGAAAAATACATTGACGTTTTATTTTAAGATTCTTTTCAATCTTCTTGCATATTTTAATATTTTCGGAGTGGTATTCCAGAAGAATGAAAAATTTTATTTGGTGTGACCTTATGAACAATAGTACTGCAAAAACAGTACATTGTATAATCTTCATTGTCCTTTGTCATGACCATAGCTTTTGAGTCGGGGACTTGAATATGTTATGGGGAAACAATGCCACGAGGATAACATTAAATCAAAATATTTACAGTAGTTCAAAATTTACCGTCTAGACACAGAAACAATGTCAAGGGCCTGACTACGGTGTCTGATACGACGCCATGAAGATTGACATAGATCATTGACATTGACATAGATACGTCGTCTTGTCATGATGTTTAAGATTAAATGGGTACAATTTCATTAAAACTTTCTCCATTGTTCAAAGTTACAGACCAGTCACTAAAAAAAAAAAAAAAAACAGGTCACAAAGTTTTATTTTCCCTCATAATAACTTTGACTTTTGAGCTCTAAGCCTAACAATGGTACGAGACACGCGACCGTGTCATGATCATACTTGGATAAAGTTTCATCGAAATATCTACATTTGTTCACAAGTAAAAACCAAACATGGAAACAGGTCACACAATAATGGGTCAAAATGTTGCAGTGGTATGTAAATTGCCATCTAGTAATGATGCATCTGTGCGTTGAGTCTAACTGGGTGAAAATATCTACAGTTGTTCCATGATATTACAGCCTGATAATTGACACAGTTCCATGATATTACAGCCTGATCATTGACACAGTTCACAGAATAAACATTTTTCCCCTCATGATGACCGGTCAAGGCGACACACTGATTACAGAGTTAAAGTTTTTGTTTGTTTCTTTCTTTGTTTTTACGGCACTTTTAAATATTTCCATTGGTTCCATGATTTTACAGCCTGAACATTGCCACAGATCACAGAGTTGCATTGTTCGTCATGATGACCGGTCAAGGCCACACACAGATCACAGAGTTACATTTTTCCTCATGATGACCGGTCAAGGCCAGGGACCTGATATGGCGTAAAACATATTCCATCTAGTCATATGGTGTATATTGGGTTAGATTTCATCAAAGTCATTTAGAGGTTTGCAAAATTATGGGGCGGAGAAGCAAATGTTGACAACATTGATGGACATACAGATGGACATATGGTGGGAAATACCATAACATAATATAATAAGATGGATGTATATAAATTGTATATCTATCAAAAGCAATGTATGTGCTTTAAACATAATTTGTTTTAAAAAAATGTTTTTCTTTTTGTTGGTATTAACGGCACTTTTAACTCATTATTGCCTATATCACGCCGAGGAAATGGGAGCTAAGTGTCTTTCCCTAGGACACACCGAGGCAGCTGACCTGGGCGGGTATCGAACCCGCGACCCTTTGATTACGAGTCCGATACTACCAAATGAGCTACCGCGGCTCCCGTATTTAAGGTGAGAAGGTTTACTAAATGTATAACGTTTTAAGTACATATCTTTATTTTCAAATTTCTCTTTACCTTTCAAAGATGGAACAATAAACATATACATATTTAGCTAGGTGCTGAAAAGGACAACTCGTCTTCGCTGGAAAATTGAATAACTACATTTAAAAAAAATAAATGTTTATTCAAATTGGTATTTCTGGAAAATAATTCATAATTTTTTTCGAACATTCATCTCAAATACACATCTTCCTTCAAATTTGTAATGTTGTAGACCTTTATAATAATTAGTGATATGTGTTTCGGATTTATTTATATATGGCGTATATACGAAATTACAAGGAGAAATGTAATTTCATCTAGATGACTAAATAGCTATAACATAAAAACAAAATGTGTTATTAAAAAAATCCCCAACTCAGTTCACTTGAACATTTTATTCTTACCTATTATAAGCACACACTGTGGTGTAAGAGGATGAAGGAATCTTTCTTAAAAATGTTTTCGTAATTGAAAATTTTTTGAAATGCAGATTCCAAATATTCCTTTCATCGAGAGACAAATTTGTCGAATGATGATTCATTTTATTTCATAATATATGACATGCATTTAAAACTTGTTTACAGCCCTGTATCTTATACTATGTACTAAATGACAATTTTCACAAGTGCCCACAGCAATATTACGAATAACATGTATACAATATACAAAATTTATGAGCGTGAATTCTGGTGGTGTTAATGGTTCATTGATGTCCATGTAATAGATGAAGGATAATACCATTTTTGCTCACGTATAAGTCGGGTCCAACTGCAAGAAACATAGACCCTGATCTGCCGGCGCATTATGCGACGGCAGACCAGTGTCTATGGTGTTTGTTCTGTTGATTAGCCCATCAAACTGCACAGACTCAGATCTGCCGGCGCATTATGCAACGGCAGATCTTGGTTTATGTAGTTTGCAATTGGATTCGATTTATTAGCGAGTTAAGACGGTACATATTTTGCATGGCAGTTATGTTGAATAATTCACAAGTTCATTAATCTTTAAAATTGTTTCTTTTACTTCATCGCGAGGGGCTTAAGTACTCGAAAATACAAATCTTCATCGCAAGGCTTAAGTACTCGAAAATATGAGTCTCCAATCTCCCCCAAACTGTCAGGGTTTCATCATCTTTCCTACTACTGCAGTTATTACAGTATCAGGGATATCATTAATTTGAACTATTGTAGTTTAATTCCAAACTATTGAAAATTTAATCCGTCAGATAAATGGATGTGGGTAACAGCTGCAACAGAGAGAAATAGACAGCTAATGGAAAAAACATGGTAGAAAAAAAAATTAAAGGCTGAAGGGATTGTGCATACAAACTGAAAGCCGATCTCGAATTTTCCATGGCACCATTTCACATAGCAGCAATAACTGACAATAATACAGTTAAATGCGCATGTGGAAAGACATTGAACGTTACAATTTATTCACACTGGAAAACAAAGGTACACCAAAGGTATATGAAGAAAAAAAATCGGAAGATATAGAAAAGGAAATTGAGGATCATAAAAATGAATAGATAAAGAAGCTATAGAGAAATTACACAAACGATTTGAAGAGGAAAATAAACATGTGAGTAGATATGCAGTTGTTTATAAATTTAGCTGAGGTGTGAAAATTGTTCACAATTAGATAATGGATATTAGATTTAAACAAGAAATAGCAAGCAGTGCACCATATCCTTTTTCAAACAACTCAGTTTAACGCTTTGGTTAACCAAAACCACTGCAGAAATATTTAAAGAGATTAAAATCTACTACATAGAAAAAGAAAAAAAAATTATTTCACATATAAGCCATCATTTTTGATAACTTGACTTTGAGATTTGACAGTGATGACTCTGTAAATAGATACAGAACACAGTAAGATGTGAAATTCTGGAAGAATGAATTAAACTGGGCAGTTTGGATGGCAACATTCGGACGCGGTGGGCAGTTTGGATGGCAACATTCGGACGCAGTGGGCAGTTTGGATGGCAATATTCGGACACAGTGGGCAGTTTGGATGGCAACATTCGGACGCGGAATTTCTTATTGACATTTAACAGATCAAAGTGTACAAAAATTAATAAATCGATCTACAGGTTTCACATTTAATTTCAGATATGAAAATATTTGTATGAATATGCAGTACCATTATCTGATGAACAAGCTTTTAATTCAACCAACAACAATATAAATCTGAAAGAAAATAACATAATCTGTAATAACTTTAAAATTCTACCAAGTCATGACTGTTATACATTGATGAAAAAAACAAAACAAACAAAAGAAAAAAATACTTTATTGATAATGGACCCGAAGAACGTAAAACGGAACATCAATGCTTTTGAGAGCCTACACCTGCTTATGCGTTAAAGGCTTGCATTACAATTATGGGGCGAGTACTGTCGAATTTTGAGGAAATTGTCTGCTGATACAATTAACTCAATCATGTCAGTGATGAAAAATAGGCTGGACTTATTCTTTCTGCAAGATAGCACAGGTCTGACAGAAGAAGGAATAGAGATTGAATCAAAGTATTAGGTCTTATGTGATATGTATTGTAGGTGCTCAAGTTCAAAGTAGAACATCAATGTCTATTTCCACTGTTCAAAACAGTGTGAAAAAGTTGTTTGAGAATTTAATTTTGGACAAACAAATTCAAAAGTTATACTAAACTATGTTGCTGGTGGTGAATGCATATTTTCATTGCCGAGTGAAATGGTGACGAAAATGTGCAACATTCTTGGCTACAACAACACCTTGAGAAATTCACCAGATAGATTTAAACTAGGACCGCACACTGCTTTGGCAAAAATATAATTCCACCAGCTGATACACAGTCTATAACAAGGTGTCAACAGATAGACAGCGAAATAAAAGAAGATAACGTGGGTAAGAACTAGGTAGACCAGAAGGACAAAGCTGGTGATAGTCTTGAAATCGCAACTGCACGTTTTAAAAGACATGAAATCATGATGATAGTTGCAGGAGCTGGCTTAATTTGCTTTTATAAATAAACTATTATTTATTTAAAAATCCTTGTTGTATTTATAACTCTGATAAAAATTGTAAACAACAACCGAACTAATGCTAGAATAAACAAAAGGGCATGATCAGCCAAGAAAGTAACAATATGTACAGCTGTTTTAAAATACCAGTCTATTACAGTGCCAATTATACCAGGCAAAGTCGCTGCTGCTGTTTTGGGTAGCTCGAACAAATAGTTGGCAATATTATTAATGCCTTTTTGACTTCGTCCATAAATGACTCTGTGCTACTTATTCCACAACCACTACCGCCAGCACATGTTCCTCCTCCACCTCCTGTTAAACCTTTTACCAAATTTGCCATGGATAGAGCTGGGTTTGCTGCTGCTATACATATAGTTGTAATCATCGTGGAAATTGTCTCTTTTTTTTCCTTAAATAGTTGTTTCAACCTTTCACCTAATCTCTAATTTTCTCTAACTTTGAAATGTATTTTAATATTGTCTTTAAAGTTACGTTCGAGTTCTGTTAAATGTCCAACCACCTGTGATCTATTACTTTGAGTATTTTCCAAACGTTCTTTCCGTTTAACGTTTTGAATTGCATCTTTTCTTTGCTGATGTCTTTCTTTATGTCCTTTATCAGTTTGTCATACGTTGTAACGCCCGATTTAATATGTTCTTTTTTTGAATTGACTACTTCTACATCATTCACGTAACCTCTTAATTCTCCCTCTTCTTGCAGAGTAAGTAATCTACATTTGGCAGGTAGAAGTTCTCAACTTTGAATTCTTTGGTGGTAACCACCTAGTACAGTCTCTGCTTCTCTTTCTTGTTGGTCAATTAGTAAATTGGTGTCGATTGTTTGCATTTCTATTTCCTTTGGAATTTGAATTGTTTGCACTTATTCAACACTAGGTTCTAAATGATATTGTAAAGATCTGCCTGGAGGTTGACCATTTGGTAGTATGCACTTATTTTATTCTTTTGCTTACCCTAAAGACTTGAAGAAGTAACTTCACCCTTTTGTGAAGCTATAGAGTTAGGTGCTAATATTTTACTTGGACTACCCTTTTTATAAATGTATATTGTTTCTTCGTCTATTTTATGTTAATACATTGTTTTCCCCTCAATTTTTAAATGAGGTTTAATTAATTTATATTACGTTTCATATATGCTAAAATTGTCTTTAACATAGTCTTTCTATCCATCCACTAAAGCTGCAGATAGTTAGTGGGGAGTTTCAAATCTCGCCTCAGATAAATGATATGTGATAGGATCTTCAGTTATTGAATCCTCAGTTGTTGTTTGCTTGTTCCTTATCTTCATCGTAAATGGGATTATCACATGTATGATATCAAATTCATTTCCACCATCTTTTACCATTTTTACACTGTATAAACGGATTTATAAAAAAAACACATACATACCCCCCACACACAAACTTGCAAAAATGGTGTTTCACAGAAGATAAAAAACAACATTAACATTATTTCCCTTAAAGATGAAGAATTGAAAATTAGTATCGAAAATGGGACATATAAGGAGAGAACTGGAAAAAAGAACAACAACTTTATTTGACAAAGAGTTGGACCAAATAGAGGAAAAACAATCAAGAGAACCCAAGAGACCTTTGTCAATAAGAGATCGGCTAAAATATCCAATCATTGTCAGATGTTGTCATTATAGCAGTAACAGCTCTGATGAGCAAATTTCTACCCATTGATGATTTGATTGAATTACAGACAGAGTTTAAAGGACATTATGTTACATAAAATTTGCATTAGATACTTAACTGGGTTTTTATAATTTAAGTTGGCATTATCTCAATCTGCATTACGTAAACACATCAATTATAAAACATCAACATGGGAATAACATAATGCAGAGAATGATGGCAATAAAATGTACATGGGGGGCCCCGGGTGGCCGAGTTATCAATTATAAAACATCAACATGGGAATAATATAATGCAGAGAATGATGGCAAATAAATGTACACGGTGGGCCCCGGGGGGCCGAATGGTCTAAGGTGCTCGCCTTTACAGATCACTGCCATCTCACCTCTGTCCGCGTGTGTTCGAGTCTTGGGCTCGGCCAATGTGGTTATGTGAGAAAGCTTGCCAGTAGCTTCCCGTGGGTCGGTGGTTCTTCCCAGGTTCTTTCTCCACCAAATATACTGGCCACCATTTATAGCCTATCTTGTGCTGAAAAATGGCGCTAAACCCATAAATCCAAAACCATAAATGTACACTGGATGATTGTTATTGATGCATTTTTTCCTTGGACAACAGTTTTAAAAACTGATGTTATTAAGTGTCTATATAACACATACTTAAAACTTTCAGGAAAAGAAAAGAAACTATGAGATAAAACCGACTAAAACACGTGATCCAAATTTAAAGTCATAAAGTAAGCAGTTTTGAAATTATCACCTCTTCTATTATGTTCTTGTATCTCTCTTATTGGTAACATTTTATCACTTTTAGGCCCGTTATCGCTAGCTTTCATGTATCTACTGTTTGATGAATGAAAGCATGTTCTCTGTTATTCTGGGTCCGATACATCAAAAGATGACAAGGAATAACATGATTTATATCGAGATCTCTTTTATCCACACCTTCAGGCTTTGTGAGGTTAGCTGCCTCCTGTAGAAATCAATAGATGGAACACCAAGTACTTTCAATTTATATTATTTTATGTTTGTTTAATGCTTTTACAATTTAAACTCTTGCCTTGTGATTCAGCCTAAAATTTTCATCATTGTGGCATGAAAGGTTTCTATTAAGTCGTTCTATTACAGAAGTTTCTCTTGTCTGAGTATGTAGAAAAGTATTCAATATTTTCTTTCTCCAATAATTCCTTAACCTTGTGATTGTAAAGTTCTTTCACTTCACTTGACTGTATCTTTCTGGTTTTCGTTCTTTAAATATTTACCTGAATGCATCATGTATATCATCCCCTTTTTTTGACTTCACTCAATCAGCCAATGCATATTTGGAGAAAATATCTATCACAGTAAAAATGTATTTATATCTATTATTATCCTTCTTGTATGATTGCATGCCAACAGAGTCTGCTTGAAACTGCTTGTCTGCTTTGAGTGACATAAACATTTTTTATTCAGAAATCTTTTCCTCACTTGCTTGTATAATTTGTAGGCAGATCGTTCAGATAGTGGAGAAAATAACATAGCTTTCAGTGATAATAAAATGGAAATCAGTAGCTCGTTTAATCTATCCAGTGAGTAAAGCAAAATTTAAAATTTTTTAGGTCCAGGCATTAATTTCACATTTAGGCACTAATACTTTTTTATTCTTTTTCAACTGTCTTTATATTACAACTACAAGACCTTTTAACCTTTGCCAGATCTCTCTACAACAACTCAACAAAAGCAACTGAATATACCAAAAGTGTTGGATTTAAAACAGTATCTGGAACTTCAGTTTATGAAATGCCTCTAATAAATTCAACGTTAGAATAAGCAAAAATGCAGTATATATATGTAATCGTTTATTGGACCACATGGATTAAAGAGCTGCTGTGAGATATTACAAGTTAAAGTTTTACAAGATTATCCTGTTTGTTATTATCACCTCAAAATGATTTGTAAAATATAAAATATTAATTTCATGTATTTATTCCATGTAATTAAATAGGTTAATAATCATACATGTACAGTCAAACCTGACCTAGCGGTCACCTTTACTCAGCAGTCACCTATTCACAATGGCCATTCTAATTCACCCCACCTTCACCCTGCAAATTTCCTATATAAATGTTGTGTATGTAATGGTCACCTGCCTTCCACGGTGAGTGGTCAGGTGTTTCCTAACCAAACAATGGTTTCTCTCTGCCTTAAGTGGTCACTAGTGCGTATCTACAGCAGTGACTGCTCAGTCTTTTGCTTCTTGAGTAAGATATTGTTTAGATAAACGAAAATCAAGTGAATTGATGTGCAAACATTTCTTATCTCACCTGTACTCACCATACTCCAATCAAGTTGATAGTTTAACTCAAAGAAGTCACTATGTCAAATTCGAAAGTGAGGCAGTTTTTATCATTAGGGTAAAGGGTCAAAGCAATTTGTTTGCTGGATGGTGGGAAAAGTAGTTGTGTTATCGCAGCAGGAATACAAGTCGCCTTTCGTGCCAGTGTGACAGGTATAGTTTGATATCTTCATCTATTTGCTTGTGAATTAAAGCTATCTCTGAAGAAAAAAGTTCATCTTTGAGAAAAGATGAGTTACATCCCTTTTCATTTGGTTCAAGGGTCATTCAATATTCAAAACTTGTCTGTAAAGATAGGTGAAGTTTCGGTTCATGGGTCACAGCGAATAGCCATATATGGCTTCGTTTGATTTCCTATTCATCACAGGCTTCTCACATAAGCTGACTGTCTTTTGATCTTGGCAAGTTGAGCAACTGACTAATCCAGATATTATTTTTATAGCGTGAACAAACTAAGATTGGTGTAAAAGGTGAACCTGTGTACAGCAGTCACCTGTGTGCAATGGCCAGTTTGCCTTTTCCCATTAGTGACCTCTAGTGACAGGTTTAAATAACATTTGCTGTCTTTCATTAGCATCATGCATGTGTAAAATATATTACCATAGTTGAAAATTGTCAGCTATATTGTTTTCCACAATTTAAAAAATTTGTACTGAATAACCTGTCCAGCCTGTCACTTGCAATGTGTATGTATAAAATCTATTACCATAGTTGCAAGTTTAGTCAGCACATTTTTCCACAATTGTAAATAATGTACCAAATGACTTTTGACTATTGTTCTACATAAAAGTCTTCCAATAACTTTATCCCCTTCCAGATAAAATGTACTGCTTGTTAATTTCTTTAATCTGATGTCCATTATTTACTCATCACAAATTTTTATACTGCAGCTAAATCAAAAAGAATAACACATTTACTCTCATTATATTCCTTTTCCAATCATATGCATAATTCACCTCAATTTTCATTATCTCTGCATTGCATCTATTCTTTCTTATGATCCTTTTCCTTTTCTATATCTTCCAAGTATTCTTCCCACCAAACTTTTTGTGTACTTTTATTTTCAAATGTGAATAAATTGTTGTAAATTTCAAGCTCTTTCCACATTTGCATTTAAATGCATCATTGTCAATTATTGCTGCTATGTGATATAATGCTGTGGAGAATCCACAATCAGCTCTTAGTTTGCATGCACAATCCTTGCAGCGTTTTAATGTTTTTGTTGCTACATTTTTCTATTTGCTGGGGTTTTTTCTCTCTCTGTGCTGCAGCTGTCACACACTTCCATTTTTTTGACAGATTAATTTTTCAATAGTTTGAAATTAAACTACAAAAGTCCAAACTAATGGTCTCACTGACACTGTAATAATTGGAATAGTAGAACCCAGATGTTTGTTTTGCTTTGAAGACTTTTGTATTGTTTGAGGACTTTTGTATTGTTGAGCACGCAAGCCCTTGCTATAAAGTAATATTTAAGAAAACAGCTGGGTTTTATCATCTTTTATATTTTTTATGCATGCATGTATATACGCATCCATGTTCCATTTGTTTGTAAGAGTATGTAATTATTTATGCATTGTATACATTGTATTTTATTTGTATGTTACCATGATACGGGTCTTAAATAATGTTTTAATTATGTCTGTTTAAATCTTTGTTTCAAATATGTATCACTGTATGTCTCTATCCCTTTATATGTGATGTGTATTCATCTTTATAATCAAAATACTGCTGTTCCTGTCTGTACCTGGTTTTAGCTGACTGTTTTGTGGGAGTAATAACTCTTCAGAACTACTGTTATTTGCTGTAATATCCAATGTTAAATCAAATTTCTTCATGGTTCGTACAGCCTACGAGTTGTTTTTCAAGAACTTTAAAAAATGTTTTCATGTACTTCAAAAAATGTTCAAGGAGTATTTTTTCATTTGAGATTTTGAGCTTTCTCCATATGTTACAATATTTATCACTCCATCAATAAACAGAAAAGCAGAAGAAAAATCACACAACTAATTAGCAGTCACTACAGCAATGGGATGCTACACCATTTGGTAATACTGGTGTCATGTGACATTTGATCCAATGAATTTTATCCCATTTTATGTATTTATCCATTCATTGTTTTTGGAAAATATATAAATTAAAAAAAAGTGGAAAAAAAGAGGGAATTTAAAAGAGCTATACTTTATTTAGTTTTAATATTTTGTATTATCTAAGAAAAATACATAAATTTAGGGGAAAATTCAAGGAGTTTATCAATAAATTTAAGGACTTTTCAAGATAACCCATTAAATTCAATGACTTTTCAAGGTTGTAGGAACCAAGTGAGCAGTACTGTATTCTCTGGCTCTCTGTCTCATCCAATAAAAAGCTGTGTCATCATAACCAATCTGGTTGGAACCAAAGGATCATAAAGTTACGGTGAAGAAATTATACACTCTGATGCATTCTCAATTTCTTCTGAAGAAAAGTTTTGGACATAGCTTCTCTACATACCAGTATAGTTATAAATGAGTCAATAAAAGATAAAAATAATCGTTAGAAAAGATTGTTTTTATTAATAAAACATAGAAAAAATATATTTTGAAACTAAATTAAGTGCACTAGATCACCTAGTGAAAATGCTGTTCAATATTTATACAAAAACTAAATGTATATTTATCAAATATATACATAGAATATTGTCCAGGACATTTCACATTTATATGTCATAATTTATCTAGTACCCACTATGCACAACTCTCCTAAGTCCTTCACTGCAATAGGTCTACTTTCAAACTCAGCCGCCACTATGGTCTCAGGTTGCATGGGAGAACAAACATGGCCGAATGGACTAGGCTGTTTTTGTACATTCAAGGGCCTTTTAGTGTTTAAGGCTGATCTTATATGCATTTTCCAACAGATTTCAAAAAGATACTTTGACCATTTTGGAAGCCAGTCTTATTTCGATAAAACTGTTTTATATTTAAAGTCTAGAATTGTTTAGCGTTAAAAATGGTAAAACGTAAGAGATGTTCTCAGACAATGCAAAAGTGGCTATCGGTATAATAAGCCTTACACTGAAGGAAAGCTGTTTTTATCATTATTTTCTTTACCGAAGCCTAAAAAAATGTAAATATGTTGATAACAAAACAGAAAATGATCATTCTGGAATAAATCTCATTTTATTCGATATTAAAGAAAATGATACTACTTACCATAAATATTTTCAGTCTCGTATTATACTTCTTGAAGATATTTTACGAGATCATGAATCTGAAAAACTAATTACAACTGAACAATAATGCAAACCAAAGTCCCCTCATTTCCACCAACTAATGGAATTTACAGTGTTATATTTTCAAATATTTCTTACATATTTTAATCCAAAATAACCTCAAAGTTTGTGGACATTTAAAGTCTGTGTAGTCTGTGTTAAAACTAAGAGAAAGTTTTGGACATACAAGAAAATCTGGAAATATACTGTGAAATGTTCCAGGAAACAATATATTAAATTAAAACTAAAGTAAGAAATGTTCGAACCATTGCAAATATACATGTATTTTTTTTCTCAAAATGATAACGATATTTGAATATATTCTGGTACTGTCCTGTAGTACCTAGTTTCTGGAAAATATCTATTATAGGTGTATCTCATTTCTATGTTCTGGTATTGTCTGTTACAGTTTCTAAAATTATTTAGAAAATTTCCTTATGGCTAAAACTAGACCCAACAATCACTGTCACCTTTATGATATAGGTCTATGTTTTGGAAACATATAACATTGTGCTTTCTTATTTACAACGATGCAAAATTATATATTTTTTGTCATTTTCTTTCCATAAACCCATACTATCAAAAATAGAGAAATAATTTTTATCAATTAAAATTCCAATGCTTTGTAATTTAATTTGTTTTCCATATTCAGTGGTTAACAAATGAGTAATAATGTACATCAAGCTTCAACCAATCCAGATCTGGTTCTTAACACTTAGATCCTTGACTTAAATATACAAATGAATCTATTCTTCTCATCTTAGTTGTGCAATACATACTCATCTTTTTTAACTGAGCATCTCTAATTATCTACTAGCCACTTCTACAAACAAATAAAGTCATTCTCTTGAAAAATTAAGTTTTAGTGTGATGTAATGTGCATGCATTTAAAGTATAGTAACCGTAGGAAAGCAGCATTGCTTGATCCTCCCTGTAACCTTATACCCCTGTAGCTACTGAGTCTGGCATACAACCTATTGTTCGACCAAAGCACAATTTATGATAAAATGAAAATTAAAGCACAATCAAAACTGATATAGTATTCACCTCTATATAACAGTTACCTGTATGTACAAGTTCCATACAAACATAACTAAGTGTACATTCACCTGTATATAAAGGTAACCTGCCCATAAATGCCCGATTCTATCAGTCCCATGTGTCACCTTGATATACAAGTCTGAATGTATGCAGTACATCAGCAGTGTAAAAGAATTTTCTACTTAAAAAATGTAGAAGTCATGATTTCAAGTAGTAGGCTACTGGGCTACCTGAATTTGACATATGGTAGCCAAGACCCAGCATACTGCTAGTCCTTGTTATAGCCCACTGGACTGCCTGAATTCAACATATGGTTCCTAAGACTCAGCATTCTGGTAGTCCTTGTAGTAGCCCACTGGGCTATCTGAATTCAAAATATGGTACATAAGACCCAGCATTCTGGTAGTCCTTGTAGTAGCCCACTGGGTTAGCTGAATTCGAAATATGGTACCCCAAACCCAGCCTTCTGGTAGTCCTTATAGTAGCCTACTGGGATACCAAAATTCAACATATGGTGGTAAAGACCCAGCATACTGGTTATCCTTGTTATAGCCTACTGGGCTACATGAATTCAGAATATGATAGCCAAGACCCAGTCTTCTGATAGACCTTGTAGTAGCCTACAGGGCTACCAAGATTGAATATGTGGTGGCCAAGACCCAACATACTGGTCAGCCTTGTTATAGCCCACTGGGCTACATGAACTCATAATATGGTGGCTAAGACCCAGCATTCTGCTAGCCATGAACTATAGACACAACATTTCATGGACTCTAAATTAGGTTAGATAAAAAAATAATTCTAGAGCTGCATATGGAAGTCAGATGTGTCCACAAGTAAAGTTTGGCAGGTATAAAACTGCAGTGTCAAAGATATGAACTCATTTGTCTGACTTGCAAAAAAGAAGAGTCCAGTGAAACCTGGTGTCTCACCTGCATCCATGCAATTATGCATCCCCCCCCCCCCAACTGTATCTGACTTGCAAAAACTGTAACATAAAAGTTGATGCAGCCAAAACTGTTACCACTGGAAAAGTGACACCCATATCTCACAATGCTTACATAGGTGAGAAAAAAAGAGCATATCTTCCACAATGAAAGTTTCCAATTTCTAGCCACAGAAGGTCAAAGTTTTCTAGTTTGGTATAAATCCTTAGAGTGCATCAACATGTAACATTTCATGCATGGTTCGTACAGTCCCACAGAGTTGTTTTATAAAGACTTTTTAAGGCTTCCAAGTTGAATTGTAAATACTACAGACCCTCAGGCAGGCAATGAAAATCACTCCAATTAGCTTATTATACAACAAAGTTAGACAATTAAAGTGCAAAATATTTGTCTATGATGAAGATAGAGCAAAAAAAAAAAAAGATTAGACAGAAAAATAGATGTAGTATTCTTTCTTAAGGGGAGAAACCTCCAAGGAATCGTTCCTCTGATGACAGGGCACTAAGTAGATCATTTTTTGTGAGGCCTGGTAAAGAGCGTGCTGATCAGGTACAAGTGGAAGTAGTGACTCGTGATTGAATGGATTTGGTGAAAATCCCTCTAACCAGGGGGAGACCACTAAAGTCTGACTTCTGCCTAGACAACCAAATGACCTTGGAGCACTTTTGTTGCTTAAACATGCCAAAAGATGTGGTGGACATATTTTTTAGCTTACAAAGGCTGGATTTGTGAGGTAGTAGATGGACTCCTAACATATTATGATCAAGTAACATATTAGTAAAAGAAACATTTACCATCAATACTTGCTTACAAGTCGAGTCCAAATGCAAACTCCACAGACCCAGATCTTCCATCGTATAATGTGTCAGCAGATCTGGGTCTCAGCAGTTTGTTAGGAGTAATCAGTAGAACAAACAACAAAGACTCTGATCTGCTGGCACACTATGCAATGGCAGATTGGGATCTATGTTGCTTGCAGTTGGACTCAACTTACAAGCAAGTATAGACAGTAAGTGCATGAACAAATAAATATCACAAATATCCAAATGTAATTTCCCTTCCCAACTTCACTGGTGAGGAGATAGCAAGAGTAATTACAATTTTACTGTTGAGGAGATAGCAAAAGTAATTACAAGTTCACTGGTGAGAAGATAGCAACAGTAATTACAACTTCACTGGTGAGAAGATAGCAAAAGTAGTTACAACTTCACTGGTGAGAAGATAGCAACAGTAATTACAACTTCACTGGTGAGAAGATAGCAACAGTAATTACAATTTTACTGTTGAGGAGATAGCAAGAGTAATTACAACTTCACTGGTGAGAAGATAGCAACAGTAATTACAACTTCACTGATGAGAAGATAGCAACAGTAATTACAACTTCACTGGTGAGAAGATAGCAAGAGTAATTACAACTTTACTGTTGAGGAGATAGCAAGAGTAATTACAACTTCACTGGTGAGAAGATAGCAACAGTAATTACAACTTCACTGATGAGAAGATAGCAACAGTAATTACAACTTTACTGGTGAGAAGATAGCAACAGTAATTACAACTTCACTGGTGAGGAGATAGCAAGAATAATTAAAATTTTTGGAACATCAATTATTAATAATAGAACAGTTTGTTAAACACTGAAAAAATATAGATCATTAAATTGCAAACAGGCTAAATTAAATGCAAAGTAACTCGAATGTTAATATCATAATGTAAAAAAATATCACAGCAAGAAGTGAAGTAGTTACATTTAGGGAAAAAAGAAAGGTAACTGAAAAGAATGACACGGTAACTCTATTGTACCTGTAGATAAGGAGCATTAATTTTTTTATAGTTGGTTTGTTTTGGAAAATCTTTTTTTTGGAATGTCTAAGAAGTAAATCATCCTTACAACAAGAGTACTAGGTAAGCTCTCGTTGACTTTTTTGATCTGTGTATCACCATGGTGAAAATTCCATAATGTTATATAAAAGAAAGTACATTCTGTGTGTACAAGTAATTTTGTGACTTTCCATTCATGAATATGATAAATGGTTCCTGAAATTCATATACAACACAGAAATAACAGAAAGCCCAAGTCTGAAAACAACAAAGAAAACTAGCATTAGAAAAAAAAAAATAAGAATCACGTATGATGAAAGGCATCACTCACTTTCTTAAATTTCAGTTTTAATGTAAAAAAAAAAAAAAAAAAGACAAAACAAGGGTCCCACAGAATGCAATATCTCACCTGCAATCTATGATGTACCACCACTAAATACCAGTTTGACTGACAAATACTTGACCAGTCTCATAACACTAATGATTTTAATGATGGTGGTGCCACCCATAAAGTAACATCTACGTCTTGCCATCTTCTAAATACAACAAGCTTAACATTAACAACAAAAACAATTCCTTTTAAAGCTCACAAATTTGTTTGACTCTGGAACTATTCCAAAATTACACCTCTACAAAATACTGTAATTGTGAATACATTTTCTTTCAAAGTGGCTGGTTTGGGACAGAATGTATCATTAAAACTGTTGTTTATTAATCCCATTCCTTTGTATTCACAGGGTAATTTGCACCTCCTTTTCTCCATAAAATATTTAAATCACTTGGCTGTACTGAATTCAAACTCTTCAGGTTGAAATATATTTGGTCCTGATGGCTTAAGCAATCCCGCTGTACTCTGTAACCTGGAGAAAAATAAACATACATAAATTGTATATACTTGTTTATAAGTCAGATCCAACTGCATAGTCCCAGATATACCATTGCATAATGCAACAGCAGATCTGGGTCTAGGCCATTTGTTAGGAGCAATCAGTAGAACAAACAAAATAGACCCTGATCTGCTGTTGCATAATTTACCGGCAGATCAGGGTCTATGTTGTTTGCAGTTGGACCCAACTTATATGCAAGAATATGCGGTAGTCTTTAAACTCAATAGATTTGAGCAACGAGTTTGAAGTCCTAAATAATATCCCTTTGTAACTCCCAAACATTATAGATACTGTAGTACCTGACCACAAAGCAATGGTAAGGTCAACAAGAGTCTCTCGAGGAGACTGATGCTCTACTGCCCAAAAAGAATTTCCAGGAATTCAAGATAAGACCATTCCTTCATTTTAACTGCCGAGTGCTGAAACCACCTCTGACATTCTTGAGCAATATGATTTTCAAATCAGCCACTGTGGCAGCCGTACTGATGAAAGATCAGCACCATTTTCATTTGGGACAAACTAGACAACATTAGAAGACTTTTGGTGAAAACCCCATGTTGATATGACCATCCATTCAGGAAAATTAGTGACAAGATTTTCAATATGATCATTCTAGCAGTCATATTTGAGGTCAGATTGGCACCATTTTCATTCAGGACCAATTAGTTATCATCATGAGTCTTCTAGTGAAAACCCCATGTCAATATGACTGTCCATTTATGCAGAGGTTTTAATAACAAGATTTACAAGATGGCTGCCACGGTACCATACTGGATGCCAGACTGGCACCATTTTCATTTAGTACCAAGTAGACATCAGAAGAAGTCTGATGGAAACCTAATGTTGATATGACTTTCCATCTAGGAGGAGTAGCGATAAGAGTTTCAAGATGACAGCTGTGGCAGCCATATTGGATCAGCACAATTTTTATTTAAGACCAACTAGACACCATAAGAAGTCTTCCGGTGAAAACCCCATGCCAATAAGACTTTCCATTCAGGAGAAGTAGCAAACACAAGATTTTCAATCCCATGTTGATATGACCATCCATTCTGAAGGAGTAGTGATAGCAAGATTTTCAAGATGGCTGCTGTGGTGGCCATATTGGATGTCTGAGCACCACCATTTTCATTTAGGACCAACTAGACCAAAGGATGAATGTGTGTCAAGTTTCATGGCAAACCTCCAAGTAGTTTAGGAGTAGTGATAACAAAATTGTGCTAATGGACAGACGGGTGTTGGACGATGGATGGATAATAGGCAATCCCATAAGCTCTTCTGGTCTATGACCAGTAGAGCCAAAAATTAAATAAGTTCCATATATACTGGTGTGTAAGCAGGGTCTAACTGCAAGTAACAAAGACTCTGATCTGCCATTGCATAATGTCTCAGCAGATCTAGGTGTATGTTGTTTGTTCTACTGATTAAGTCACATAAACTTCATACCCCCAGATCTACCGAAGCATTACTCAATGGCAACTTTCTGGATCGATGCAGTTTAAAGTTAGATCCGACTTGTACACGAGTATATACAGTAGGTGAATCTAATGCAAGAATTTGGTTTGCACAGAGTTCATTTGCCCTTCAGTTAAGGCCTGAAACAAATGATTACATACAGAATGACCTGACATACCTCATTTATTTCCAGGTTGCTATAATCTGGATATACTAACTGAATCCAAAACCATGTAAAATCTATAAATTAATCTAGAAAACAGACACTTCCCATAAAATCTCTTACCCATAATTGTTTTGGGTCAGTTTCTCCTCCATGCTACAGTATATTTTCCATTTTTTCAGAATAAATTACTTTTCTAAATCCTCAACCAAGCAGATACACAAAGTATTAAGGCTGCAAGATTGTAAATGATCATGCACATATTACATCAAGTGTTAACCTATGCACATGTCGAGGCAGTACATCTGGTTGCATTTTTGATTTTTCATCATGTACATATAAGCAGTAGTACAAAACCATATCACAATGATCCTTTGGATGTTTTACCAAAATTGTCAGATATATTAAACACAGACATGTTATAAACCGAATCCTGCCATAATAAGAGGTAAAGCAAATGAAACAATTGCAAGTTGAGCAAGGAATTTCATACAGACAGTCAATGGTTTACAAATAAATAGCTGTCATCTGCAAGCCTAACATGCAGATCAGGGGAAAGGTTGAGTTTTGAATCATTTCGATTAAATGGCATTGTTTCGATTAATGTATACCATGTACACATTTATAAAGTTTGGTAAGTGTTGCAACCTTATTTAGTATTAATATCTGTGTAGCATGCTACCTAACCTCCAGCTATTCTCAATATTGCTTTATTGAATATTAAAAATTATTAAAGTAGAAAATCTGAATTCAAAGTGATGAGCTTCTTTAAATAGTGGACTGGGGTTTCCATTGTCAAAGAGACAGTCAAGCCCAGGGTTTACAGAATTAACACACCATGTCTAATAAATTTTAGATCCAGCAAGGATTATAATTTTGACAAATAAAAAACTAAAATCCTGATCTTGAAGCTCTTACAAAGTACTACTAAATGCTGATTATATGGAAATTGGTTATCAAGAGTTTACATTCATCATGGCTGAAAGAGTGTTCCTCAGAAAATTTGTTCACTACATGTTAACTTTATATCCCCCCAAAAACAATAACGAGACAGAAAACAGACTCTGAATGAAACCATATTTTGCAGTAATCTGGATTGGAAGCTGAAAACCAAAACTGACCTGAAATTCATGTCACTGAAACAGGCTTTGAATTCACTTGTAAATCCCTAATTCTGACCTTTTCAGAACTAAATCACATATATTTAATTTCTCCAAAAATATGTACATTAGCTTTATGATGGTCATTATTATTACCTTTGTAACTTGTAACAAAATCCAAAAGAACAATTACTCTATCGTCTAACTACAACTATAAATCCGGAAATCCTTATTCTTAGACATGTGAGACAAACAAACTAGAGTTATTTGAAATTTATGTAAAATCACAGCTACCTGCCACCCCCTGGAACAAGATCGAAATTCTAAAAGTGCTGGCACAATCAACACCCATAGGACTATCACTGACCCAAGTTTCATGTGTTTAGTTTTAATGGTGTAGGAGGAATTCAAGGACATTACACACATACGCACAGAGAGACTGTATCGCAATATTCCTGTGGTTATCTGAATGCATGGGGATAATTATTAAGGATATCTTAAAATAAAGAAAATTGCTAGATTATTTCTCAATATGTAGATAATACTTACAGAGCTTGCCAATATGGTTACCATTACTCTATTACTGCCTTCTCCCAAAGGAACTCAACTCCTATACTCCACCAGACAACATTGTAGGAGGACAGTTCCAAAGGGAGAAGGCAATAAGATATTTTGTACATCACATAACATCATATCATGTTGATGTGCAGCAATAGTGCCTGTTGGACCAGGTGTAAGGACCATTGCAAGGTATACTCTTCAGAGTCAAAATGTAATGTGTACTGTCTTAAAATAAATCCCTGTAGTTAGCCAATGGGAGCATGAAATCTCATATGATATATCAAAGAACGTTACTGGTCAAGGGAATCAAAAATGTAATCCCACTGATAACTACTTCACTTGCTGATTCACAGCTTTGTTATGCAATCAACTCACATTTGCTTGATCCTCAGTGCTCTCTCCTGTGTGTCAGAATCGGTGAAGTGGAATGAAAAGGAATCAGGGACACCTCTGCATAAGGCCTGACTTTCAATGTTTGTGGGTGTGCTGGAGCGCCTGGCATCCTCCTCTGTGTCCATGGCAAAGGTGTCATCATTGGCTGATTCCAGCTTACCATGGTGCTGGTTGTGTGTTATTTCCTCAGGACATCGGATGGGAGAGCAAAAATTGGATGAGATCTCGTCTGATCTGAGGCTCTGTACTGACCTGATCAGTGTATCATCATCTTCTGAAAAAGAGCTGGTGACTCTGACCTTGTGATCCATAAATCCAAAAAATGTACAAAAACTCTTGGTGAATATATGTGAAAAATCTCATGACAATCAACTATTGCAAACAAAGAAAATATCAATTAAAGTAAAAGAATAAAAAAGGAATCACTACACAAACATAACATCATATCATGTTGATGTGCAGCAATAGTGCCTGTTGGACCAGGTGTAAGGACCATTGCAAGGTATACTCTTCAGAGTCAAGATGTAATGTGTATTGTCCTAAAATAAATCCCTGTAGTTAGCCAATGGAAGCATGAAATCTCATATGATATATCAAAGAATGTTACTGGTCAAGGGAATCAAAAATGTAATCCCACTGATAACTACTTCACTTGCTGATTCACAGCTTTGTTATGCAATCAAAATTGAACAAGATCTCATCTGATCTGAGGCTCTGTACTGACCTGATCAGTGTATCATCACCCTCTGAAAAAGAGCTGGTGACTCTGACCTTGTGATCCACGAATTCAAAAAATGTACAAAAACTCTTGGTGAATATATGTGAAAAATCTCATGACAATCAACTATTGCAAACAAAGAATATATCAATTAAAAGTAAAAGAATAAAAAAGGAATCAGTACACAAACATTTTTGTCATAGGCTGGCTGTTAGGCTGGACAATGTGACCACAATATTGGCTATGGGCTGAACAAACCTACAGGCTACATTTTAGGAAACTTTAAAAACAACATTTAATGCAGACACCATAGTTTTGCTGTTCCTGATTCCCCTTCCATCTGCTTGCTGAGTGACCATATTCTTGCCAGTCTTGATTTCCATTCTCACCATTTTCTTATTATTTTCTAATCCAATCTGTTGGTTTTTCCTCTGTCAAGATACAAGATATTGACAGAAAACAAAATAGAGATGAAACAAATCCTTCCAATTTTTGTTACTTTACCACATAACCTTAAGAACAATTAAATGGTCTGATCATGAGGAAAGTCTGGGCTTAAACAACTCAGATTTGTGGAAAGTCTGGACTGAGGTCAATCAGATTTGAGGAATGTCTCGGCTTAGGCCAATCAGATTTGAAGAAAGTCTGCCAATCAGAATTGAGGAAAGTCTGGCCTGAGACCAATTATATTTTCTGAGGCCAATCAGATTTGTTTCCACAATTATAATGTTTAGAAGCCTAATCTCTTCTTCTGAGCTTCAAACAAATGTCTTTTGGACTTGCTTTCACAAAGCATCAGAACTTACTAAATTTGCTAAACCAATAATTTGGATGGTACAGAAAAAAATGCATGACCTACCATTTATACTCGTGTATAAGCCCGTTCACATATAAGGCGACCCCCCAAACTGAATAGGTAAAAACATTAAAAAGTGCATGACCTGCGCATAAGCTGACCCAGAAGTCGAAGACGACATATAGTAATGAAATATAATAAGAAATACACGAAACAGGTAAAATAACCCAAAACACACACACACATACATATATACCCTTCTAACCTGAACCCCCAGGACCTCATGTACTGAGGTGACCTGATCAATGAATGGCTCATATGGTGTTAGTACAGTTATAATAGACCTTGGCCCGCGAATAGTCGACCTCCCTTCTTCCAGTTGTTTATTTTTTCCTAAATTATTTGGCTTATACGCAAGTATATACGCTATGTTTTAAATTCTTCTTTGCAACATACATAAAGTACCCTTAAGCTTCACGTTAATATAATTTTAGCAACAAATAATACATAATATATATAGGCAGTAACTGATCATATAAGAATGATAATCGTACACAGTTTGCTTGGGCCAAATCTTCCCTCGTGCTCTGGCAAAAGTTTGCACACAACAGTGTAAGAATTTATATCCATGGCAAATTCCTTATGAACTGGAAAATGCTTGAAACCCACAGATTCAACATCTTCCTACATGCTCCAGCAAGTTTGCACACAGCAAACTGTATTTGATACCAATATTAAAACGTAAACTGAAATAATCACAAAAGTACAGATTTGTGCTAGTTATCAAATCAAGATTTTAAATCTAATAACATACAGCTAAAGAAACTCCTACTTACTTGTTCTCTCCTGGCTCTCTAAAAGACCGACATTTAGTTTTTCTGCTTCTTCTGCAAATTTAATCTTGGCAACAGGGAAATTTCTTCTTGTGTTTTGATCCATGAAAGTTAATTCTTGTACCTAAAATAATGTTGAGTGTAAAACATGAAATGAAGTTGTCAGAAGACAGCAAAGCTTGCCTGCACACCACATGTTTCTTTGATTGGTGATGCTGTACTTATTAGAATGCAGGTTCATATCCAGTTTGATAACTGTATAAGCAACAGGGTCTAAGAACTCATTAAAACATCCAAGGTGTTCAGAATATTGGATTGTAAAATGTAGGTCGCAGTGGCCTATTTTTTTTAATACACTATGCAGTAAAGTGACCCCCCACTATAAAGCCCCTCAGTATACCACTGCCCCTCTTATAGCATGGGTATGGTCACAGATCCCATTAAATTTTTACTTTATTATTGCAGCCTAATTATTTCTATTAACTTTGGTTCCTGGCCAATTAGAGCCAATTATAATGTGATTCACATAATTAAATACCCTATTTTTGTGTTTTAAACCACTGTTATGACACAGCCTTGTTAGAACATCCCTTGGTATAATGGTCCCTCAGTTATAACACCTTTATTTCTCTCATGAACAGTGTTATAAAGAGGGAGCAATGTACTCTGCATGCATATACATATCATGTTTCATGACTGTACATGTAACAGTCACTGAAACTGACCTTAACATAAAAGTTGCACATTATCACTGGAACATAAAAGGTAGGTCATAGTGACCAATTTTGATATTGTGCTCTAGTAGTCCTCAGGATGCATGCACATATCTAATTTGATTATGGTACAATCACAAATGTCCTAGAAACCTAAATGTACGTGTAAAAAAAAAAAAAAAACCAGGTGACAGAGGCAACAGTATCTGGGATATTGGCCTAAACATAAAAGGTGTACATTTCCTAATGCCAATGCTAACACCAACTACAACATGGGTGTATAGCACAGTGCAGGCGAGCCAATGCTGACACCAACTACAACATGGGGGTACAGCATAGTGCTGGTGAGCTAATGTTGACACCAACAACAACATGGGGGTATAGCATAGTGCAGGTGAGCCAATGCTAACATCAACAATAACATGGGGATATAGCATAGTGTAGGTGAGCCAATTCTGACAACAACTACAACACAGGGGTATAGCATAGTGCAGGCGAGCCAATGCTATCACCAACTACAACATGGGGGTATAGCATAGTGATGGCGAGCCAATGCTGACAACAACTACAACATGGGGGGGTGGTATAGCATAGTGCAGGCAAGCTACAAAAATGACCAGCAACTTTCACATCTATAGATTAAAGTTCTCATTATTAAAGAACGGCAGTCAGAAAGATGGCACAGCCTTTTAACCCTTTGCTTCCCACATAAAAATCTAACCTATTGCATGATGTTCATGAGATCATTCCCTTGCTCCCCAGAAAAAAACACGTAAACTGTAAGGCAATGTCATCTTAACGAAATTTTATTCTTGCATTGCTCGAAAAGCCTCTAATTAAGTTAACCCTTTCCCCTGCAAGTTATCATTTGTTATCACTGCTGGATTTCTGCAAGTTATCATTTGTTATCATGTCATGATGAAAACATACCAACTTGTGTTTTGAAACTTAAAACATCAATATGTATATACCAATAGAATCAGTGAAAGCACTTTTTAAATATATTTTGTGAAGATTTTAACTGCTGTGTTTGCGTTATTTTCTTCATAATATCAGTTTGAAACTGTAAGTGAACCTGTCAAAGGGAAGAAGGGTAATAATGGCAGACATCATGGTGTCTAGGAAGAACCTCCTCATTTGGCACATACATTAAGGAAAATATACATTCCATAGAAAGCAAAATCTAAATATTATGTAATAGAATAATTACCTAAAAGAAATGTTAAAAATGAGGTCAAAATGTATGGGACAATGTGATGTTGTGGAATTCAATAAGTGCTATAAGGTCAAGGTTGTTTTTTTACATCACTTATTTTTGTGAAAATACAACAAAAGCTGCGAAGCAAATAATATCTAACCTATAGACAACAATATTACAAGTACATACACAAATATTAAAACTATAAATTTGCAATGCTATCCATGGATTGTTCTAACGAAGCTAAAATGTGTGAGTGGTCATATTAAGAAAATCCCTGTTTCTAAAAATAGATGCACCCACATGGCATGTGTGGCGCCATTTTTACTCTTGGCTGAGTAGCGATTCAGTTGGAAAGAACGATCTAGTTCATTCATATATCGACTTTAATGCTTCAGTTCATCGTCAATGAAAAGCTAAGGTACTGCTGTATCATCAACAATGAAATTAAAAGTACAATTTTTGATGTTATTATATATTTAGAATTTGAAAATAGGTGTTACTAATTATAGAATTTTCAAGCACAGTACAATCACCTTCAGAAAAACATATTTTCTCAAGTTATTCATGGTCTCACTTGGCCTGCTTGACATACTTGGGCACATTTCAAAATATGTTTCTGTTATTTGTCCTTTCAAAATAACACAAGAGAAAGAACAAAAATGACATGGATTGAGCTATGGTAATTAGCATAAGTAATCACAGACGTTATATTTCTTGAGCTTGATCTTCATTAGTTTGGTGCTACATAATGACATTGTTGCACTGCAGAATGCGAATCTTAAATGCGGAAATGTCAAAATGGAATCCTCAGATGAGTCAAGTGTTCCAGGCTTTGATAGCAAAGAGACTAACCGTGTTCCACCATTGCCTGATTTTGTGTCAGACTCCTAATTAGATTAGATTGAAGTGATATAGATTTTAATGATCTTAGTGATGTGGTTGAGCATAGTGTAAATCTATTTATGCAAGTGTGTAATGAAAAAAAAAAGATTATCTTACCAAATGGTATTTTCATTTCATTGAAGAGCTGATCTTGAATATAAATATCCACTATCTAGTAAATCAATCGTTATCAAACTTATGTGTTCATCGAGGAAAAAACCAAACATGACAATAAAACAAACTATTTACAACTGTATTGGAGCATATCTTTGTTACTCCTCTAGAATGACCATGCTTTGATGAAATGCACTGTGACATTCTATGCTGCAGAGATGGACATTGCAAATGACACAGCCAAATTTGGTTTCCTTTCTTCTCTTTTCTCCATGCTTTGTGCAGTATTTGCAGGTTGATTTTTTTTCTTTTAAGTGTTTGCAGTCTGTGTGTGTCAATACTGGCCAGTGTCACTGGGGCTACAGATTTTCGCTGCATAGCAACCTTCCTGTCCTTAAAACTTCCTATCGGCTGCTTGGCCAAATTGATTAAAAAATGTAACTGTCAGAATCTCTTCCTTCTTTCTTGAATCTCATGATGACTCTCCACCATTGTTATAAAGGCACTGATGATGCAGATGTTGACTATAAAGTGGAATATATATCACCACCATTTCTTAGATGCTCTTCCAACCGGATATTTGGCCCTGAGTTGGTCACATATGTCAACCCCTCGGTAGTACTATTGGTAGTTTGTGACTGTCCTTGGACCAGTGACCTGTGGCACTGTTCCATCTTTCTGTTTCTGGTTGGCAATATCAATGATGGTTGGGTCTACTGCTGTGGACAAAACTGTAACTGGTTCCTTGTTCTTCCAGAGTGTGGCAGTCAGGTTTTCATCCTGTCTGATAAGATGGTCTCCTTGCTCCATGTATGGTGGGTATTTTAAACTCCTCATGAAAGCCTTTAAATTTGTTTCCGAGCTTCATACCAGTTGGATGGATGTGAAAAAGTTGTCAAAGAATACATGGTAATATTTGCCTCTCAATTTTTTTATTAGCCTTTGGACAACTCGATAGCTGAGACCCTTCCTGCTGTCACTGACTTGATCTACATCTTCCTTCCCTTGACAAAACTCAAACCAGTGACAGAAACCAGACAAACTGTCGCAATGCATCCATACTTTCAGGCCTCACTTAATTGGCTTCCATGGAAGATACTGCTTGGCATTGTGTCATCCCCTGTATAGTATAGTGCTGGTGAGCCAATACTATCACCAACTACAACACGGGGGTATAGCATAGTGCTGGTGAGCTAATGCTGACACCAACTACAGCATGGGGCTATAGCATAGTGCAGGTGAGCCAATGCTGACACCAACTACAACCTGGGGGTATAGCATAGTGCTGGTGAGTCAATGATATCACCAACTACAACACGGGTGTAAAGAATAGTGCTAGTGAGCAAATGCTATCACCAACTACAACATGGGGGTATAGCATAGTGCTGGTGAGCCAATGCTATCACAAACTACAACACAGGGGTATAGCATAGTGCTGGTGAGCCAATGCTGACACCAGCTACAACACAGATGTATAGCATAGTGCAGGTGAGCCAATACTGACACCAACTACAACATGGGGGTATAGCATAGTGCTGGTGAGTCAATGCTGACACCAACTACAACATGGGGGTATAGCATAGTGCAGGTGAGTCAATGCTGACACTAACTACAACATGGAGGTATAGCATAGTGCTGGTGACTCAATGCTGACATCAACAATAAGGCGATAATACCTG
Organism: Margaritifera margaritifera; assembly: GCA_029931535.1. Classification (NCBI taxonomy): domain Eukaryota; kingdom Metazoa; phylum Mollusca; class Bivalvia; order Unionida; family Margaritiferidae; genus Margaritifera; species Margaritifera margaritifera. The sequence continues at coordinate 833,913 of JAQPZY010001365.1, forward strand.
TAAATTGCATTATCTTCTTGATAGATCATTTAATGAATTTGTATATGAATTATTCTCTAAACTTTCAACTGGATCAATTAATGAAAAGTAAACTTGTTTTATATTATGAAAAGGTATGCATTTCATATGGGTCAAATGTTAGTTTTTTATGATATATTATAAAATATAATTTATAACTTTTACCCTTTCACTAGATTTCAGATTTTCTTGAGTTTGGTGCTCTAGTTTTATGTATAGAGATGGGAGGTTGGAGTTGTGTAGTTAGTGGGTATCTGATGTGTGTGTGTGTCTGTGTGTGTGTGTGTGTCTGTGTGTGTGTATGTGATATGTACAAGTGAGTGGTTCATACTTCATATTGGACATAATTATACCATGTAATCACTACTATTTTAGTGCGTGTTTTGTTTGTCTTTTAAAAATTGTCTCATTTATTGTAAGGTGAAAGACAATAAAATATGTATGCATACATGTATATATGTATATTTCTTCTTACTATGCTCTCTATTTGTGAGTGTGTCTACTTTGCAATTTGCTTTCTGAAACAAATGATTTATTTGTTATTTATTTATAAATGTGTGAATATATAAACCTTCAACAATGGGTTGAAGTTGGTGAGGCTTGTATGTCTTCTTAATGTTGGCCAGAACTTCATCTAGTACAGGACATGTTTTGTGAAGTTTGTCTTGATTAGGGTGATCTGCAGGGAAATCTGCAGTGTCATAATTTGGGTGAAAGTACTGGAGCAGTTTTTCAAACCTTCTGTCTGGCATTACATCTTTAATTCCTTTGTTGGAAAGAAACTTGTTATTTGACCAATAAAAAACTATAGTCAAGGGCATGTGTTATGCCCATAAAAATCAACATGCCAAGGCAGATATTTCACGCAAACTTTTGTCTGCCCAGTTTGGATCACGAGTTCATAATCCTTGTATTGTTCAGCTGCAAATTTGTTGGTTTCAATTACAATCTTTTCCAAAAGTCGAACTGGAAAATATAAATAGAAATAGGATAGTTCTGGTGCTGTTTCCGGGAAATTATGGGATGGTCCTGACTGCTGAATAAGCAGACTAATGTCATTATCTTGCATGTCTGCTAACCAATTTGACTGATCATCATGAGTGTCCCTCGAGTCTGAGGACATTTCAATGTTGATATCTGATGACAAAATGTCAGGTCCTTCGTCATAATTTACATTAATTAAATCAGGTATTTCATTGGAACTGAATCCAGAAAAATCATTTTCACTTCCAGACAAATCACTGTAATTAAAGGATGATGACGAAATCACCATGACGAAATCAGGGAAGTTCCTACATAAATGCGAATTTTCACTTCTGGTATCGTCTGTTGGTATGATTTGATTGAAACTTTGCATACCAAAAGATTGGAAGAAATTAACAACACAAACATTCTTAATTTTGTTATTTGCCGCACATTCTAAAAATGTGCTTTTAAACATAAACGAGATTGTGATATTATGAATCAATACTCCTAATGTAAACTTCATCATCATATTTGGAAAACCTTACACTTATATATAACTTACATTTATATATAACTTACATACATTGAAAAGGCCATCATATTTCCACTGAATTGGGGTGTTACGATCAATTAACAAAACCATTTTCGATGTGACCTGGGAAACCCCCTCTATGTATAATTGGTTGGTTAAATTTAGATTTATATTGCCTAATAGCAGGAAATACATCATTAAAACTGGATGTTAGTAAACATGCTTTCTTAGTTTTGACTAACTTATGGTTATCTCATGGCAAATCAACAATAAACTGGAAGATACTACCAATGTATATTAGGTACTGTGCAATGCTTAGAAATACGCAGATGGGGGACAAAGGTAAAAGTGTAAAAGGGGGGGGGGGATGGCAAAGGTAAAAGCGTAGAAAAGCACGCTTGGGGAGAAAAGGGTTAACCATTTGGTATGCAAATAGCTTGCACTGAATTGCAGGGAAATATAGCTCTAACCAATAAACAACAATTCAACTTAAAATATAACTTGCTGGTTTTACAGATTTTATATTATGTGTGTAAGAGCTTGTGTCCACTGAAGTTATTACAACTGGTGGCATTAATAAAACCCTCAAAGTATACAAGGTCTGAATTTCACCTACTTAACACAAGTCTAGACTAAAAATTGCTCACTCAAATAATACCTTATGTCTAGATCTCAATTAAAACTTGTGTTGATTACACTGAAACCAGTTATAGCAAAATACCTGTTTTTTTCTGATTTTGTTCTTTAAGGGAGTTTTGGCTGTTCTGTAACAAATATTTAATTCCTTAAGGCAATCTGCACTGTTTATTCAAAATCATATAAATATAAAACACCCTGTAATTCAATACTATTTTTGTGCAGGCAGCATGTGAAAAATTTTGTGTTACACAAACCAACAGTTTGTACACTAATCTAAACTGGAACATCTGGTCATAACTCACACAAATTCAACTGTCTTGAAATGTAAGAATTTGGACAGTGACATATTATCATAATAAAAGCATGCATAAATTGCAAAAACTCAATGTGATGATTTTTTTGTTGCTTTATGAAAGTTATTTCAAGAAAATCTAACAATACAGAATTCTCCCAAGATATTTATTTTCTTACAAAATCAGTGTAAGATGGAAATACCTGAGATTCTAAAATGGTGACTCGGTTGTTCAGGAGTGTTAGTTGGGCAGAGAGGTTATCAAACTTCTTGTGAATCTGTTCCTCCAACTGGCTGATATATGGGTCTGGTACAGTATTTTTATTCTGACTCAGGGTGGCATCAACTCTATACACAAGATCTTCCATTGTCTGAAAACAGATAGTGGGCAATACTACTACAGTGACAACTGTTTTTCTTACCACCATTAAAATGAGACCATCTTTGATATCATTTACCACTTGTCACTCCCCTGATTTTGTAAAATAGCTAAATTTTCCTTAAAAATTAGACCATCTGAATTGCACCATTTTTTTATAGTAGGCATAGTTATTTCTCTTATTACAGAGAACATTTTTCTCACATAGAAAAGGTATGTTGAAGTAAATGAACCTTTGACATGTAGGTACCAGTCCTTACTACATAGGATATTAAGGCAGTGCTGAGATTGTCCTGATACAGATTGATCTCGAACAGATTTTTGAGGTCTTCCAAACAATATATGTGAGAGATAAACATATAGGATATTAGGCTGTGCCCCTGCACCAATGGTGCCCTAAAATAACATGAGGTACATTGAAAATATATATGTGCAACAAAATGTAGTTTGTTTGTTTTTTTTTTTTGGGGGGGGGAACTAATTTTAATGATGCAATACTTACCTGTTGCTTTTGCATAGCTGACCTTTTCAGGATGGAAATTACTCTTGTCCGTATGATGAGAATTCATCATCCCATAGGGTGACTTTCTGGAAGGTCCCAGAAGCCTGCCCTATGACCCGGCAAATGCCCAGTAGTCTCAATCTTTTTCAGGACAAAGACCATTAGTGGAACATCAGTGCGGGGTGGGAGCAGGGACTCTGGCAATAGCAACAGATAAGTATTGCATCATTAAAATTAGTTTTACCCTCCTCCAAAAAACTACATTTTAATATCAACAATACGGTTACCTGCTGCTATTATGTAGCTGAATTCGCCAGTTTGGTGGGAGGCTGATGACCCCCCAAAAACTGGAAAATAAAACAAGGAAATCCTCACCCTTATGGTAGGAGTGCTGACTACAGTAAGCTGATATCGACTTTGGCCACTTTTTGTGCCATGACTATGGGCCCTAAAAAAATGCCTTTGCTTTGGTGTGCCAAGGAACAAAGGTAAACAGGGGAGAAGGTAGTGTAAAGTATGAGGCGTTCAACACATCCTCCAACGACAAATGAGTTAGATAGGCCCATAAGGTAGCAATGGCATGAACCTCATGGGATTTAAATTTCATGAATGAAAGGTCCCTCTCAGTAAGGGACTGATAAGCTCTCTTGATATTTAATGCAATCCACCATATCAGCTGAACCATTAAGAGGGAGGAAAAGATGCTTCCGACCCTTTCTTCTCACTTTGGCAGCTGCCAAATAGAAATGCTAAGCCCTAAAGGGGCATAAAAGTTGATCTTGATCATCCACAACACAGATACAGCTGAAACTGGGGATATGCATAAGGAGCGGAGCTACTGATGGAAGCTGGGTTTTTGCTAAAAAAGCCTGGTTGGCAAAGGAGAGAAACTGACTCATAGTTGCCACTGAACTACAGACAGCCTGGTTCTATGGATAGGGCATGAAGCTTGCTCCTACCTCTCGTGGACACCAAGGACAGCAGGAGAACTGTCTTTAGGGTAAAGTTCTCAAAAGAAGCTTCACCCAAAGGTTTGAAGGTTTTTTTTGTTGAAAAGCACAAGACACACATGAGATTCTATCTAGGCATTAGAGAGCGAGACACTGGTCTCTGTAGCTTGACATACCTGACCAGGTCGGCAATATGAGAATCCAAACCAATGGCGGACCTTTAGAAAATGTGAGTGTGTTGGAAAAGGCTGCCCTGTTGCACGTGATGGTAGAAAGCGAGCATTGTTTCTCATCACTCTCATCACTCATAGAGGGACAGTTAGGATTAAACGTTTCCTACAGCATCAATCACAAAAGATTCTCCACTTGGCATCATTGACCTTGTATGTAGAGTGTCTCCTGGCTTAAAGATACACTCTGCAACTTTGCTTGAAAACTTGTTCTGGTGGAGAGATTGTTTGAGATAAGCCAGCGTGAAGGTGGAGAATCTGTTGGCTGTTGTGTAGGAGAGATCCCCTGTGCTGTGATAAGAGGTCCCTCCTCTGGGGTAATGTCTTGGGCTGGTGTACCAGCAGGCTGAGAAGATTGTTGAACCACAATCATTGGGGCCACAGAGGGGCTATCAAAATGAGCTGAGCAGCGGAGGTCCTTACTTTTTGAAGTACTTCTGGGATCATCCCGAAGGGTGGGAAGGTGTAAGCAAACAGACAACCCTAAAAGCATCCACTGCCCAGGGTTTCTGGTTGGGGACTGGGGAGATGTAAAAGGGAAGCTTGTCATTTAGCCTTATCACAAACAAGTCCACCGATGGCATCCCCCAAAGTCAGAAGAGGGAATCTGCTATGGATTGATGTAGAGACCATTCTGTAAGAACTATCTTCCCCTTCCTTGACAGACTGTCCACCAAAATATTCTTGTTGCAAGGAATGTGTCAAACTCGGAAGGTGATCCCTTCCGAGCTTGCCCAGCGAAGAAGGTTCCAAACCTTCATGCAGAGAGAAAGTGCATGTGTGCCTCCTTGTCTCCTGAGGTATGCTACCACTGATGTGTTGTTGTTGGAGACCATCATGCAGTGACCTCTTATTTTGTCAACACACCCCTGAAGGGCTAAGAACACTGCCCTAATTTGATGTGGAGGGCTGATCATGAACCCTGAAGAATCAGTCCTTCCAGCTCCAGATGAGTGCCCCACTGAGGAGTTCAAGGTCCCCAGAAGAGAAAGAAATAGACTAGCTGGCAATGCAGTCTTGGCTCTCAGCACCTATAACATGGTCAGGATCTTGTCTACTCTGTCTCACAGGACACAAGCTAATCTCTGTTCGTGAGGAAATTCATTTCCATGTACACAAAATCTTGAGATGGAACCAGCTCCAATTTCTCTAGGTTGGGTAAAAAGGCCCAGTCTGGTCACCACAGACCAACAGAGAGTCAGATCTTGTCTGAGGGACTCTAATCGACTACTGTGAATCAACCAATTGTCGAAATACTGACGGATTGGGATCCCCAGTGACCATAGGTGGATGGCAACTACTCCCATGACTGTGGTAAAAGCTCCGGATGTGGAAGCTAGGCCAAACGGCAGAGCGCAAAATTGGAAGATCTCTCTGTCCAACCAAAATGATAGGTACTTCCTGTGAGAAGGAAAGATTGAGATGTGTAAGTATGCATCCTGAAGGTCATTGGAGACTGCCCAGTTACCAGGCCTTATGATATTCAGGACCGAGGCTGAAAGGTTCCTCCTGCAAACATTTTTTTAGTGTGGAAAGGTCAATAATAAGATGAAACTTCCCACCATTTAGGGAATGAGGAAAATCTGGCAGTAGAAAGCCGGAGTCTGGACACCCTCTCTACTGCACTTTTCTGCAGATAGGAGTGCACCTCTTCCTTTAATTGCACCGGAATCAACGGGTGAATCCACATGGGGGTCCTTACCAGAGGAGGAAGTTCCAGGAACTGAAGCCGGTATCCTCCATTTATGATTGAAAGGACTCAACCATTGATTGTTATGGTTAATCAAGCCTCTGAAAAGAGGGATAGTCTGGCACATAAAATAGGTAATGGAAGAGGGACACACCACAGGAGAGGGAGTTCCTAGGGCTGCCACCACCACCCCTCCTTAGGAAAGGGAGAAGGGCCTGGCAAACTTCCTCCATTGGCTTCTTTGGAGATCCTTGTTAGGGCACAATTGCATAGAAGGAGGTCTGAATTGAGGTTGCTTTTTGGACTGGGGCTGCATGGTTTTGAGGAACTTAGTTGATGGACTCTGGTGGTGGTCAGGGTGACCCCGCTTCCTGGCCAATCTTGACAGGACAGGAGCAGGTGTGAGGGACCAGTGTTGTTGGTATCGGAGGTACTTTCAAGCCACAGCGGGAATGAGACCTCCAAGGAGGGTCTCTGCCTCTAAGGGAGCAGCCATCAGAATGTTCTTACTGTGCTCCAGTAAGAGATGTCTTGGCCACTGCCTCCAGAAGGTGCTGAAGGGCAACTGGTGACAGAGTGTCCTCGTTCAGTAGACTAAATGAGGCAGCCGAAAAAGATCGGCATGTGAGGCTATTATCACCAGTGCCCTCACCTTTGACTCTAAGTCCTCTAGTGTCTTGATTGGGAAGTTGGCACAGGTCCACGAGGAAATACCTACTTGTGATGACCCAGCATCCAGAGTGTGAGGTTTAAGGGGCCAAGCAGAAGAGCAAACCTTACAGCTAGAAGCATATATGTGAGGTCTCGATATAGATGGGGGAGGGACAGAGCACCACCTACGTTGCCTAGCAAACTCCTGGCCCTTACAAAACCTTTGAGAAAGCTCCTTATCTATGGCTGAATAGGGGAGCAAGAGGAGATCTGTGCATGAGGCAGCCCTGGGGAGTTTAACCAAACTGGATCAGATTTTCAAGATGGCCACTGTGGTGGCCATATTGGATATCAGATTGGCACCATTTTCATTTAGGACCAAGTAGACATCATAAGAAATTTTCTGGGAAACCCCATGTCCATATGACTTTCTGTTCTGGAGGGGGCTCCAGATGGCTTTGTGGTCTAAGGTGCCTACCTTGACAGATAACTCACACATCTCACCTCTGTCCGCATGAGTTTGAGTCTCGGCTCAACCAATGTGGGTATGTGAGAAAGCTTGCTAGTAGCTTCCCATGGGTTGGTGGTGATTGCTGGGGTCTCCACATGTTCTTCCTCCATCAAATATACTGGCCGCCATGTATAGCCTATTATGTGCTGAAAACAACCACAAAACTACCCATTCAGGAGGAGTAGCCATAACAAGACTTTCAAGACAGCAGCTGTGGGGGCCATACTGGACATCAGATCAACTCCATTTTCATTTAGGACCAACTAGACATCACAATAAGTCTTTTAGTGAAAACCCCATGTTGATATGACCATCCATTCAGGAGAAGTAGCAATAACAAGATTTTCAAGTTGGCCACTGTCGCAGCCATACTGGATGTCTGGGTGGTACCATTTTCATTTAGGACCGACTTGTGTATGTCAAGTTTCATGGCAACCCTCCAAGTAGTTTAGGTGGGAGTAGTCGTTATAACTAACTTATGCTAATGAATGGACGGACGATGGACAACAGACCATCCCATAAGCTTTTCTGGTTGATGAACAGCCGAGATAAAAATCACTCCCGTGATTTCAAAATCTTTTTTTGGAACACAAACGTTTGCCAATTTCTCATATAGGGCTCTGTTAATGTGATGTGTAAACCAGGTCTGGCAATTGTGGTGTTACTCAACTGCTGTCTGTTGCATTATACTCAAGCCAATCATATTTATATTTCTGTGAGTTTGCATGTGCATGAGAAAGAATGCATGTATACTGTTGCAAAAAGATCAATCATCGGATACTGAAAGACCGATTGATGGAGGGACCATTCCATATGAATGACTTGTCCCTTTCTGGAGAGATTGTCGACCAGGACTTTGAGTCTGCCGGGAATTTGCCTAATTTGGATGTTGATATGGAGTTGGTAGCACCAATGTAGAAAATGCCAAACCTGAACGCACAGGTTGGTCGATTTGGTGCCCCCGTTTGAGGTAGGTCACCACTACAGAGTTTTCTGACAAATAAAGGACTGGTTTCCTGCACAGTTCGTCCTTCCAGAACTGAAAGGCATTGATGACAACCTTCATTTCGAAAAGGTCAATGTGGAGATACAGTTCCCCTGGCCCATGCCTCTGACTGTATCGAAGCCCGGCAACAAGTGGGTTCCCCAACCATATGTACTGGCATCTGAACATACTGGTTGGGGCGTCTTTAAATGAATTCCTGTCATGAGCCAACCACGGTTGCACCACTGATGCATGAATAATCATACCTCATTCATCATCCTGACCTACTGATTGAGTGGACTGGAAAAAGGGAGCCAAATTACCACAAGAAATATTTGTTCTAAATTTGTAAAAAAAAAGTCATGCTCCTTAAAATCTCATAATTTGAAAAACTTGTTGCAATGATCAATATGTGGGTCAATATTATTATCACTGTACCTTGTAAAGGTTTGAGATCTGGTTGTGAATCAGAAATACATCCTTAGGTTCACATGGAGCTGTACTGTTCAGTATGGACTCGCTGACAGAGGCATGGATATCTACTGTCTCAATGAAAGAATCATTCCCTGGGATAGCTGAAAGAATTTGTAAGCCATTTAATGTCCAGCAAAGTCTTGTACTGAAAAATTTGATGCATAAAAATATATGGTATTGTGTGACATGCAAAATAGTCCTAATACAAGAGCTGGAATAATTAACAGATTTAACTCGAACTGTGCCCAGCCGAAGAATCAAATTTTTGTCGGACTTTTGTTTCAGCAATAAGTTAGAACTGATGTTACTGTTCTCTATTGGAAGTTTTTTGTTATGCAGAATTTTGTTATTTTATTTTAAAGTTCAAAATAGTAAAATATTGATAGGGACTATTTTAACTGCATTACGACTCATTGCATCATCAGTAGATTGTATTCTTGTTTGATTCACATTGAAATTCACTTGTACATTTTGTTAATTTTTATGGAATCACAGGTATGAATGTATAAACAAGATTAATATGCACACCACAGACATTGAGACAACAACTTAATTCTGTCTTAATTTCATGTTCAAAGGCATTTTTCTGTGAAGTTTAAACAGTTGACTTGGTTACCGCCATAGCTAGCCTTGAGGCAGACAAGCATCGATTACCTAGGTGAGGTCATGTGATGTGAACAGGAGTCTATAAATACGGGTGCTGACAGTGCAGTGGCAGATAGCTGTCAGAGCGGCAAAGTATGAACATCTAATTAGAAAAGAATTTTGACCTTATATTCAAAATCCCATCAGAAATCATACATTATTATCACATAACCAGTATTAAATTTTGTTTAACACATGAAAATTAAAAAGTAAATCAAATTATTAATCTCAAGTAATTTTAAGTAGATTTATTATATGACTGCCATTGAATTTGACTGCCTATAACTAGCATGCCATAATTCTTTATAAAGCTGCTGCTATCTCCCACCACACTGCTCAAGTACACTAGCACTAAAATAAATTTTACATTGAGATATCACGCTACTATGTAAGAATGAGTTACAGTCAATCCAATAAATTAAGCTGGTATTGTGTATAGGAATGATATAATTAATTTCAATATAAAATTGCATATTATAACGTTGACTTTTGGCTTCTAGATAAACAATTGTGAACTCGATATTATCAGAAGTTGATAGTGTTGTGACAAACACTGTGTTGATGTAATTCACTATGAAAGGCATATTCTATCTCACCTTTATTATTTTATTAAATCTTTTAAATCTTGAACTCTGGTCTTTTGCGATATAACCCTTGAGGGGGTTACAATATGGTCAAGATGGCCAGGTCCTGCATGTTAAACCCACAAACAAAGCATTGCTGTAAGATGTGTGACCTTTAACCCAAGGTCAAAAGGTTGAGTGAGCATGTCTTAGCATGAATAGTCTTAGCTTCATAATGATTCATACAGTGTATGAAGAAAATAAATCAAAGGGTTTAGAAAACATTAGCAAATGAAAACTCTTGAACCATTACCTGAATGCATATCTTTTTGTGACTGTGACCTTGATGCCAAGTTTCAAGGAGAGTGCAAGCATATAATGACTCATCTCATGTATAAAGAAAATCCATTGATGCGTTTAGGAAATATCAGCACAGAAAAAACTTTAACCAAAACCTTAACACAAAGTTTCTAATACTGTGACCTTGTTACCAAGGTCAGAGGGCTAAGTATGTGTTTTGTAGAATGAATTGCCCTAGTTTCATACTGATTTATGCTATGTATGATGAAATATTATCAAGGAGTTTAGGATATATAAACACGTGAAAAAACTATAACCGGAACCTTTATGCAAATTTTCTATGACTAAGACCTTGACCCCAAGGAAAAAGAGGCAAGCAAACACGTCATAGAATGAAGTGACTTAGCTTCATAGTGATTCATGCAAAGTATGGTGAAAATTTATCAATAAGGAAATATAACCAGAAATGTGACTATGTTTCAATTTCCCACTAATGTGGGCTTGACAACAAAGAAATGGGATGGTTGAAGACTACTGATGTAAATAATCCACAAACTCCACGTAACACTGTAGTCTATATCCAACCACTATCTCAATTAACAAAGGCTATGTGAAATCTGATGTTTCACTTGCAAAAGTGCTAGAACAGCAGCATACAAATTTTGTCATGAGCAGTTTAATGAAAAACATAACTGCAGTAACACGTTTGTCCATACTAAAAGAGCGATTCCCAGGGTCTACTCGCTTTATCAGGCAATACAATGACGTTTATCATGGGAGAGATTTTAAAAATTTACCTCTGGGAATAGTCACCACCTCAACTGCTGTAGAACGAACTTTGCTGATACTTGGAGTGGAAAATGCATTAGCTTGCATTGTGTGGTGCTTATCTTTTGAATGAGGGTCCCCAGATAAAGAGGGTTCCACTTCACTCCCACCCCTAGGCTGAGTGGTTTTGACTGCCCTTGGGTCAGCAGTATTGGAGGTGTAGTGATGAGCCACATGTCTGGTGGGCTGAAAAAGTTGGCCTGTGCACAGTTCATTCACCACCTGTGTCTCCTTCATACTTTCTGATCTTGAAGGAGGAGAAACTCGGGATGCAGAATTTGGTTTCTTTGTCTTGGTAGCACCTGAAAGGAAGAATTTAATTTGTAATCATTAGACATACAAATGCAACAAGTATTAAATTTCAATTTAAAGTGCAATTTCTTTTGAAAATGATTAAAGATTTGTATTACTGTTTTTATGTAGCAATTCAAGAAGCAAACCTCTCCTGATCAGCTTTCTGTCTTTTCTAAAAACAATATCAGGCCAAATAAAAAAAATGTCTTTGGTTCAAGTTACCTGACCATGCCTAATTTCCTTGCTGACCCCAAAGTTGCTGTGATGCCAATAAAAGAAAAAAAATATTAAAAAAGAAACAATGCCAGTTGCAACATGATGATGCATTCTTAATCTCTATGCTGTGCAGCATATTTGCTGGTAGCAGAGTTGAATAAAATCTGAATTATTTTGGTTTGCCACCAGAAAAATAATACTTTAAGTGGTACGAGAATGCATCATGCAATAAATCTGTACCATGTAGAACCTGCTGCAGACATATTTCCACTTCCCACAAGAACACGAGATTAAAGATGGCGACCCCCTGTCAATCCACATGCATACTGCACTGGTTGAGAAATGTAATTACATCAATGTTCCCAAAAGGAAACATGGGGGTATTCCTCACCAAATAAAGTGTGCAAGAAGTATCTGAACAACGCCATGGTTACATAGATGAAATATATATATTTTTTTAAAATCCAGCAACATATGTCCCCTGACTTTAGGGGATTGTAGTTTTGTAGAGAAAAGTGCTGATAATGGTGACATAGTAAATAAGTTAAGGTACTTTTGTAAGGGAAAACACAACTGATGATATAGAACAATGATATCAATATAAAGCTGTACACACAATGTGGTCCTCACATTCTATGGCCATAACTCCACTAAATGATGATATAGTAAGCTGTTAATCTGATTCTGCTGAAGTAATATCAATTTAGCCATATATCAAATTGTCTTCAAATCCAAAAATAATAACGAAGACAATAATTATGTGGCAGCAAAAGTGGGTGGGGTCATAACTCTGCTAAAATGATGACGCAGATCAAACAGTGAAAAATCTATAAACTCTGGCCAAGTCTAGGAAAAAAGTTATTATGCAAAAAACATTTTTCTTTTCTCACTTACAGTGATCTTGACCTTTGATCTTTTGACCACAAAATTGATTGGCTTCTTCATTACCAAAAGTGCAAGCCATCCACAAAGTTTGGTCCTGGCGTATGATGTAAAACTAATGTTATTGTGCAAAAACCATATTACTACAGTTACAGTGACTGTTGACCCCAAAACTTGTAGGCTTCTTTCTTAATCCAAGTGCTTTGGGATGTAGGATAGACCCGATACACTTTCCTGCATATCATATGAGGAGACTAATGGAGGCAGAAGCTGAAGTGGTTCAGTGGTTAGTGTGCCAGACTCACAACCAAATGTGCACAGGTTCAAATCCTACTATCAGATCAGGCCAGTGTCAGATACAGTGGCATGTCCTCAGGCAAGGTACTTGACTCCAATACTAAATACCCTATTTGCTGTGCCATTAAACACCCAACCAAACCAAATCATTCCCAAAGTTTGGTCCTGGTTTGGAAACCAAAACTGATAGGCTTCTTCCTTACTTCAAGTCCAATCCATCCACAAAGTTTGGTCCAGGTCTGTGATGTAGAACTAATGTTATTGTGCAGAAACCATTTTTCTTCTTTAAGTCACCAATGTCTAGGCTTCTTCCTTACTTCAAGTGCAAGCCATTCACAAATTTTGGTCCATGTTTGTATGTAGAACTAATGTTACAGTGTGGAAACCAATTTTCTTTTTTCAGTCACAGTGACCTTGACCTTAACCTTTTGACCAGAAAACTGATAGCCTTCTTCCTTACCCCAAGTGCCATCCACAAAGTTTGGTAACTATAGATAGTGGATATCTCGATATTGTGCAGAAATAAAATTGGTAACACATGGACATATGGACAGACAGACATACAACATCATAATACACTCTGTATTATGGCGGGTGTATAAAAAGAAGAATACAAAAATGCTGACTCCCAAATAAAACTGAGGATATGGATTCAATACAGCTTCAGGGAGCCACAGCAGCTCACTTGGTAGAGTGTTAGATTCATAATCCATAGGCAACAGGTTCAATAGGTTGGCTGGCTCAGTGTGTTCTTGGGCACCTAGCTACAATCTCCTCAGCAAGATATAGCCAAATAATGTGTTAAAAGTGCCATTAAGCCAACAAACATACTATCAATATAGCCTTTGTACACTTGTAAATCAAAAGTGTGACATAGGAGGCCTGAATAGCAAAATTAATACACCTGCTTTACACCTCTGAACTCTCAAGACCAATGTATAGTTCAGGTATGTGCTATGGCAAGTGTTTGCTCATCCTAATTCAGTAATATTTTCTGGATTTTCTAGTTTCCCCCACTTCTCAGAATTATCCAGTCCCAACAACTGAGCTACTGTGAGTACTTAAAAAAAGCTGCAAGGCATATGAATCCACCTGATATAAGAAAGTTTAATATCAACAAAATAACAGTCTCTGTGTTGTTTTTTTATCAAACAATACCAATAGTAGACGAATTCCCAACAGTCAAGACTTCGGTTGATTTGCTAACTCCATGCTCAGCTGACTTTGGTTTTGGAACTCCAGTCTGCAGGTAAAGAAAAAAATATGTATTTGATAACATCTTAAATATCATCATGAACATAAACTGACATAAACTGTATACATTGTATAATCTAATTCATTGTGATATCCATGTGGAATTGAGTAAAGTCATTGGGAAACTAAGAGATTTGCAATAGTCATGTGACAATGTATGCAGGTAAATGAACACCAAGTTCCTAATGAAATCTGCTAATGTAGCCTTTATGGACCAAGCTGTAACCCTATTACATAAATTGTTTTTGTTTGCTGTTTGGTGGATATAATGTGGTTAACATGGGTGGCACTAAGGACTTTATAGCCTGGGTTAACCAACAGAAGTTTGGATCCATTAAACCTCTATTTCAGGAAAAATGGGCTGGTCCACTTCCAGATTTTCCAAGACCCTGGGGTCATATAAATCTGAAATTTGGAGGTTTGATTTGGCAGGTCTGAAGTCACATTATATTCGTCAACAGAAAATGGTCCAGGTTCAGTTGAGTCTGAGGCTTTCAGTTCTCCTAAACTTGGTCTTAAGGGGGGGGGGGGGAATCATATTTGGCATGATGAGTACGAGTACATGACTACAAAGGTCTCAGTTCCTGAAGCTCCAAAAGGCTGGGGTGGGGCTGGGGGCTGGGTTGGGTGAGGTGAGGTGAGTTAAAAAAACATTTTCACAGGTAATAAAAAGTCTAGATATTTGGGACAATTTCCATCCCTAATTTAAAATGCAAACACTCTACAAGGCAGCTACCCTGTATGAATACCAGCTGATGTCCATGGCCTAATGAATACTAGCTGATGTCCATGCCCTAATGAATACTAGCTGATGTCCATTGCCTAATGAATACCAGCTGATGTCCATGCCCTAATGAATACCAGCTGATGTCCATTGCCTAATGAATACCAGCCGATGTCCATTGCCTGTGTATATATCATCTCCAAAAGACATCTGCCAATATGAATACCACTTTCAGTATAACATGACCGATGTTACTAGCACCAATAAATAACTGTTTCAATAAAGCACCGACCACTGTGAGCACCATCTGTGGCACATAGTTGCAACCAGTAGGCCACTGCCAAACTTCTTTCCTACTTAGAAGTGTTTTCTGGCCAGGAAAATAACTGTGAAATCTAAATTCAAGAATTTGGGAATGTACTTGAACAATTCCATTTAAATCTGAATAATTATAATATCCAATTACAATTTTTTAACTATTTAAACTTTGAGGTCATGTACAATAGGTGTCTTGTCCATTTAGGCAATGTAAAACCATATTTCAATTTAGATGAATTGGCATACATTTTCTAATGATTGTATATTTTAAATTTACAAAATAAAAATGGTACTGGCAATATTTATAGGTCTTCAGTAAAGGATATACTTTTTCCCATTGCATCATACCACTCTGCTGGGGAGATGTTTCCTGTAAGAACAGGAAAGTGAGTTACTTCCCTTTGTACACCCATGCTTGGGTTAATTGAAATGTATGTATTGTATAGGATTTAATGACACATCAGTACAATTCAGGCTATACAGGGCCAAGTAAGTAACAGTATCCCCCAAATGGCATTAAAAACAATAAAAAAGTCAAATATGGTAAAATCCACAATGATAAAGACAAAAAAAGGATAAACTCTTTAAAATGTTTGATGTAGACCTAACTCTTTTAAAAAGTTAAAGACCTTCTGAGTGTGAACATCAACACAGGATACATCCCAGGGCAAAATGGTTCCCTCCATTACTCACCTCTTAAAACATGTCAGAGGGACTATTCTAGATCTCCAATCCGATGGAGGAGTGTGTTTGTGTGTGTTGAAAATTGCCGATGGTTAGATTATAATAACTTTGTTAAATTTTCTTGTTAAAATTCATATGGGAAATGCCTCAATAAGCCTAAATATAACACAGTGTAACTGTTATAATACAACTTTTGGTAGGATGACAGAGTGAGACATTTTTATTTAAGAATTCTCTTGGAAAAATACTGACCCCTATTAACTAAACTTCTCAATTTTTCTTTCTCAAATTGACAGTTTGTAATATTTTTCTTATTGCTTGGTTGGCAACAGTGAATTTTTCTCTTAATATTCAGCAGACATAAAGAATTAAAATTAAGTCATAATATCTTGTCATTTTTTGAAAATAAGTCTTGTTTTTATGTCTGAGAAAAATTTGAGGATTATCACAATTTGAGGAATTTTTCAACTCTTGTTTTCACGATAAAAATACTCCCAGGTGTACAATTTAAAAAATATCTCTACCAATAACAAATATCCCAAAATTGTTAGAAGTATCATAAGCAAGATGATGTAAACTCTCAATGTGAGGAAAGGTTTTGAGAAATATGGTGAAACTTGGACATGAATGCTGGTCATCTTATTAATGAAAGTAATAACTGTGCTATCATCTGAAATGTTCTAAATAATTTATGAAAAATTCCATTCATTTGTCATTATAATTACCAGTCAACATGTTGCCATAGTACTGTAGTTACCCTGATAGACTATCTCCATATATGGGAACATATGACATATTTCAGGATCAAATGAAGTTCATATCTAAAGCAACACTGCAACTCATTTTAGGAAAGACAATTTTAATTGCAATAAACTTATTAACCATAACTGAACAAACAATTCTTATTACTTCATGGCCACCTTCTTCAAATTTGAGCATTCTGTAATTATATTTTAACAGTATCTAACTTTTTTCTCGTGCTTTTTAGCTGATGACTTCAATAGAGGTATATACCTATAATGTCAACATCATGGTATGAAAATCTGCATATATAACTGTGTTGTGCCCAAGTTTAATTCATAACAGTTTTTTGTTTTGTGGGTTTTAACGGCACTTTTAACACATTATTGGCTATATCATGAGAGGAAATGGGAGATAAGTGCCTTCCACTAGGACACACCAAAACAGCAGACATGGAGTGGTCTGTGCTGTTTCGAACCTGCAACCCTTGAATTACAAGTCTGACCAACTGAGCTGCATGTCAGAGAGAATGTAAAATGTTAAGTACAATGTTCACTAATATCCTTACCATATTGTGTTAGCTATAAATTGAGTCATTACTTTATATGCTTCTTTTTAAGTATGCATAAAAAGGAAATACCTGAACCATGCCCATGTGGCTCACATTTCCTCTGCATTGTTGGACATTTAATGCTACTTGATTTTGGGTCCAGTATTTCAAAATACTTGGTATACATAACAGGTTACTTACTTAGTATTGAGAAATACCTAGATTTATGTGTTTTTTTCTCTGTTATTACTAAATTATAAATTACCCTTGCTAAGACTCACCTTCGATATATTAGACTGGGAGATAGAACTGGTGATGGCAGATGTACGTTTCTGGCTGGCAGGTTTTTGTGGCTGCAGACCCTGACTTTTGGTCTTGACCATCTCAATTATACTACTGCACATGATGATTTTTCTCTCGGCAAACCCGTTATTGAAGAACTGTTCCTTTGTGATGGGAGGTTTGTAGTGAAACTCATCTCGTAAAAGCTGAAGAAAAAAAAATTCCTTATACTACATAAATAAAAAGGTATTTTATGTTACTCACATTAGGACTTGTAAAAATGTACAGAGTGAGAGGATTTTCAACTGTTTCCAAATGAATGCTCAACAAGAGTCCCATGAAAGGACTGATGCTCTACTGGTGGAAAAGATTTTGCAGGAATTTACTAGGGGTGAAACGATTAATCGATATATCGATACTTTTTCTATATTGATACCCATATCGATACAAGAGGGGAAGAATTGATACAAAATGATACTTACTCTATGCAAGTTACTTTAATATTCAGCAGTCGTGAATAATTATTAGTCATTTGCCTTTTCATTCTTTAAATTGAGAATTCATCTGAGACAGCCGTATCAAGTACATGTACTCATTTCTGTCAGTAAAAAATAAAAGCAATTGACAACACCCATTCGCCTTCTACAAATTAACACAAGGTGACTAACTCAAGTGGTTCGAAATCAACCCCCTTCTCCCGTCCCAATTCCATGCTAATCAGTTTATCTCGTCTGCATCTTCAGCCACTGATAACATATATCAACGGAAAGAAGACATTGCAGATTTCTTCCCTATGTATGATTTAAGTACTTTGCTGATCATTTAACTGTTGCATTGCATCTTGTCTGCTTGGATCGAATTGAAGGCTACACATCCAGTGTGTCACGCAGTGTTACAGGCAATTCTGATTAGTGGTTATTGTTTGTTCAAGTCCAGGGTAAAACAATAACCACCAATCATAACTAACTGTAGCGTGTTCATTGCGTAACATACCGGAAATATTGGCATCCAAACTCTATCCAAATAGATACAAAGCAACATAGAAACTTCACACAAAAGTGACTATTAAATGATGTGTGTAAAGTACTTAAATCGTACATGGGGAATAATTTTGGAATATCTCCTTTTATGCTGATATATGTGATCAGCAACCGAATCTGCCGATGGGAAAAAAAAAAAAAAAATATCACAGAATCGGCAAGGGGGCAGATTCCAAACCGCACGATTTAAAGCCACCTCATCAGTTTGTAGAAAGGGAGTGGGTGTTGTCAATAATGTCCTTTTTCACTGACAGAAACAAATGTCTGTGCCCGCGGCAGCTGATTTCCATCTGCAGGAAGTACAATATGAAGGATTTGGCTATTAGTCATCTCTGCTCCCACACTCGGATTTGTTCTAGATAAGAATTTTCTTGCACAAGGAAATTGCACTGTTTCTTCTGTTTTGAAGATAACACCGTAATCTCTTCAAAATTTAGTGAAGACATGAGACTGGCAATAAGATGTTTTAAAAAATTATTCATTCAATGTAAAACAAAGGGCATGGTGACCAGGATGAGTCATGCATATGATCGAATAGAGCAGCCTGAAATGGCCTAAAAGGGTGAATGCAAATTACTAACAGCTAGTCTGCTTAGAAGTATTTTTTTTTTTTAAATCTTGTCATGGATGAGAATGGCATATGAACAGATGATAAGTCTATGTTTGTTTGTAATCTGCATACTGGAAATACACCCAATATGTCAACACAAAGAAATGGCACCACCCTACCATTGACAGACATTCAAAAGATGAAAAGACCATCAAGTTGATATGTGTATCGATAATGTATCGTATCGTAGACTGTGTATCGAGAATCATATCAATGCGTGGCAGAGGTGTATCGTTTCACCCTAGAATTTACAATAAGTCCCTTTTTTTCCTCCTTTTATTTATTTGAGCTACTGATTATTTAACGCATCTCAGATACTTATGAGATACAGCAACAGACCAAGTCTAGTAATAAAATATTTTCTCACATGCTCGAGTTAACATGTTCACAACATAAGTCCAGAACAACATTTTTTGTCATGGCCTTTGACCTTGAACCTGATATCAGAAATAGGTCACTGAAGTTGTCTCTGATTCTGTTAAGATATACCCAAATGCCAAGTTTGGTTCAATCCATAATTGGTTTTTTTTTAATAAAAACTACAATATTGAACTGACATCATTCAAGGGATTCTTCAAATACAATGGTTGATCAAAAAGTTATAGAACAAATGCAATATCTTCTAAACAAAGCAACCCAATGTCATACAAATTCGCACATCTATAACTGAAAACATCTAAATTTAGGATGTGATGTAATTTTTAAGTTAGACCTGGTGGCAAAATGGCAAATGAGTTTGTTTTTGAACAGGAAGTGATTATAAAATTGTATGCAAATTTAGGAAAATACTTTACACAGTTCAAATCTGACTTGGATGTTATGTATGGACCTAAAGCACTTGCTAAATCTGGAATCAGTAGATGGATGAAATGTTTTAGTGATGGTAGGGAGACTGGTAAAGATGATATATGAAAAGCTAGGCCAAGGACATCTCTTTCAAAAGAAATAGTTGATTCTGTGGAAGGTTATGTGCATTATGTTCTTCGACACACAAGGAATAATTTTGAACAATATGGTACCAGAGAACACTATAGTGAATGGATAATACTATGCCACAGTAATCAGATATATTTTACATGAAGTTATTCACAAAAAGTTTCTAGACCTTCATTTGGACCAGAATAACACCTCCGCACACACATGCAAGTTTGCAATGCATACCTTACAAAAACCTGGCGTTGAAACAATAAATCACCCACCATACTGCCCAGATTTGACTCCTTTCAACTTCTGGCTTTTTCCAAAATTGAAATATTTGTTTTTGGGGAAACCATTTTGAAAGCAGAGAATAACTAATGGATGCAATCACCAGGTCACTATGATTGCTGCATGTGTTGAGGACATAAGTCACAAAATGGGCAAAGTGCATTAAGTCGAAAGAGTTACTCTGAGAAGGACTACTAAAATATTTTGTAAACAGTGAAGTAACTTTTTCTTTACAGGATTGGTTCCATACCTTTTTGATCAACCCTTGTATATCCACAAACTAAGTTTGATAAAAATGCATTCTTACTTGTTTGTGTTATGATGCTCACAAATCATTAGAGATTTAAAAAATTAGTCAAGACCTTTGATTCTGAAAACAATTTCAAAGTGCTGACTATCAAATTGTTTATTGAAAACAGACAAAAATACCAAGTCTAGACAAAATTCATTTGATATATATAAAAAAAATGAGCACGAAGATGTTGGTGGTAAAATCAGCACAATTTTCAATCAGAACCAGCTACATATAGTTATAGTGTTTAAGTGAAAGTCTATGTCAACAGGATCATCCATTCAGGAAAATTAGCCATAAAAGGTTTTCAAGATGGCCACAAAGGCAGCCATTTTGGAGGTTAGCTCAGTATCATTTTAATATAGGACCAACTATAAACTGCAAACAGTATTTTACTAAAAACATACATCTGATCAAGAGGAACAGTCATGACAAGATTTTCTTGATGGCTGCTGTGGCAGAAATATTGGGAAGTCATATCAGCACCATTTTCACTGTGGACAAACTAATGATCACAAGATGCATTCTAATGAAAACCCCATGTCAACATGACTATCTGTTTAGTTATGGCCTGGTATGTGATGTAAAACTAATGTTACTGTGCAGAAACTATCTTTCTACTTGCCAAAATATGCAATTAATGGAAGCAACCTTTTTGCCCTGGGATGCATCCAGTGATGATGTTCCAGCTGAGAAGGTCTTGGGAGTTTTTAAAATAAGTGCAGTTTGTATACAAAAAATTTAGTTTTGTTTCTTTAAGGATTTTTTTTTGTTGCCTTTATCTTTGTTCTGTATGCCCTTTTGGTATACCTAAACTTACTCAGCACTATAAAGCCATATTGTGCTGATGTACCATTAAACCCTATATACACATACAAGCATATATTATCTCCCACATCCTACCACTACCCCCATGATGGAGATGAGTCTATATTCAAAAAAGTACTAGTACACTCATAGGTCAACATGCACATCTTTTAATGATGATCATAATATGTACTAAGTTTCACAGTAATCCACTGAAAACTGCAGGAGTAGTTGCATTCATAAAATTCTGTCATACACTACATCCAGCTGTAGGTCAAAAGGGGCAATAACTCGTACAGAAATTGCAAAGATTTGTCAACACAAAGATTTGTCAATATACACATCTTTAGATGATGACAATAATATTCACCAAGTTTTACAGTGATCCATAAAAATTGCAAGACAAGTTGCATTCAAAAGAGTCTGTTTTACACTGTATTCAGCTACAGGACAAAAAAGGGCAGTAACTCTAAAAACAATTGTGAGAGAAAAGTGATTTGTCGATATGCACATCTTCAGGTGATGATTATATTTACCAAGTTTCATGGCAATCCATCAAAAACTGGGGGACTAGTTGTATTCACAAAATTGTGTGATGGATGGAAGGAAGAACTGACAGACTGACACAATGATTCCTATATACCCCTGCCTCTATAGAGGTGTAGTATAAATCAAAATTAAAAATCACTAAATTGTAACTTATATAAATAAATTCATTCCAAGCTTCCTGCAAGAATTATCATGACTTTAATCTGACATATCTTTATTTTTACCAAGGATCTGTTGCTTATTTTGCTTCAGGAAAAGAAGCAGATTGAGTGTATACCTTATATATGCATTCCATGAAACGCATATCTGTCTTTCCAAAGAGCTCAGTGTCACAGCAGGAGGAGAGATGTTGTGCAAGGGCAGGACTGTATGTGGTGAAGACATAATGGTAGATAGGAAGGTACACAGGTGCTGACCCCTGAGTTAAGCTGAAATATAATACATATAATCTCTATGCTTTTGTTTATCTCATTGTATTATTTATGTGACAAAATGAGCAGAAAGCAGCTCACTGAAATTAAATGAATCTTACAACCATAGTGATCCAATGTTTTCATGTTTAATGGATTATATGAATGATAACATTATCACATACATGTAGATGATGTAAAACTCTTTGAAATCAACTGATAATACTTACTATCTTCCAAAACCTACATAGCAGTGACTATCATATAAGCATGGCACGGTACAAGTTACTCGGATAATACTGATAAGACAAGACAAATATAATATTGCAATTACAGAAACTGTCCTTCCTGCAGGCCCAGGGAGGTAGAATAGGTTTGATGCACACTCCCACATGTCGTAAAAGGTGACAAATGGATGTAGGAACCTTGGTGGCTCGGTGTTTAACATTCTAGACTTGCAATGAAAGGGTGCAGGTTTGAATCATACCGTTGACTGATTGGTTTGGTTTGGTGTTTTACGGCACAGCAACATAAGTAGGTTATTTAGCGTTGAGGCAACTGGAGTCAAGAGCCTTTCCCAAGGACACACCATGGTAGCCGACCCAGACAATCCAATTTACCATTGGATCAGCCCAGTTCATCTACTGTGGTGTCCTTGAGTAAGGCACTTTATTCTTGTTGCCTTGGCACTAAATAACCAACTTGTGTTGCACTGTCGGGAAACAACAAACCCAACCAAACCAAACAGAAAACTACAAATAGGAAAATCAAACATGTCATTTGGGTGCAAAGTAAATATTTCTTGTCAACAACTGACCTGATATTTGGTGATACAGTGTTCATTCTTAATCATGATGTTTATGGGTGCCATAAATGTGACCCACATTATAAATGAATGGATATTATACTGAAGTATTTTCCAAACAGGCTGTGTCATAATAGTGTATAAACACATTATTTTTGTCTTTACCTTTTCTTTTGGAGAAATAATTTCATCAGCTGCAGCTTCATCAACTATATCCTCTAGTTTTTGTGTAAGGCTATAACTCTAAAACTACCTTTACCAAGAGTCCCTTGAAGGGATTGACACTCTACTGGCTGAAAAGAATTTCCTGGAATTCAAGATAAGACCATTTCTTCCTTTTAACCACTGAGTCTTGAAACCATCTCTGATATACTTCAGCGATAACAAGATTTTCAAAGTTAGCTGCTGTGGTGGACATATTGGATGTCAGCTTGGCACCATTTCCATTTAGGGCCAACAAGACATAAGAAATCTTCTGGTGGAAACTCCATGTTGGAGTAATGATAATAAGATTTTCAAGATGGTACCATGGTGGCCATACTGGATATCAGATTGGCACCATTTCCATTTATTTTCCAAGTAAACATCATAAGAAGTCTTTTGGTGAAAGCACAATGTCAATATGACCAGACATCTAGAAGTAGAGACAACAAGATTTTCAAGGTGGCCACTGTCGTGGTCATACTG
The DNA here is from genome assembly GCA_029931535.1 of Margaritifera margaritifera. Taxonomy (NCBI): domain Eukaryota; kingdom Metazoa; phylum Mollusca; class Bivalvia; order Unionida; family Margaritiferidae; genus Margaritifera; species Margaritifera margaritifera. Next base: position 857,716 of record JAQPZY010001365.1, read on the forward strand.
AACATCAGATCGGCACCATTTTCATTTAGGACCAACTAGATACCGTAAAAAGTTTTCTGGTGAACACCCATGGCGATATTTCTTTTCATTCAGGAGGAGTAGCAATAACAAGATTTTTAAGATGGCCACTGTGGCAGCCACATAGGACATCAGATCGGCACAATTTTCATTTAAGACCAACTAGACATCATAAGAAGTCTTTTAGTGAAAACCCCATGTGGATATTACCATCCATTCAGGAGGAGTCGAGATAACAAGATTTTCAAGATGGCTGTTGTAGTGACCACATTGAGCATGAAATTGGCACCAATTTCATTTAGGACCAACTAGACATCATAAGAAGTCTTTTAGTGAAAATCCCATATTGATATGACCACCCATTCAGGAGGACTTGGAATAACAAGATTTTCATGATGGCCACTGTGGCAGCCATATTGGATGTCTGCATGGCACCATTTTTATATAGGACCAACAAGACCATGGGATAAATGTGTGTGTAAAGTTTCATGGCAATCCTCCAAGTAGTTAGGAGGAGTAGCAATAACAAACTTGTGCTAATGGATGGATAGATGATGGACAACAGACCATCCCATCAGCTCTTCTGGTCCATGACCAGAAGAGCTACAAATCTGATTAAACCGGCTGTGCAGAATGTTTAGGGAGAGAAGGAATTTATTTTCCTTATCAGTGTAAATCCCCCCTCCTCCCAATTTGTATGTATTTTGATAGAATTCATGTGCTTTTTTCATAAGTAGATAGTTAACCTTCATTTTAAACCAAAACTGCCCCTGTGTTGGTTTATACCTTGTGGGGCTCAGCATCTGGGTCATAACTGGGAGACTTCTGAGATCCCAACTCTACAAGCACATATACAATTATTCAGCATGAAACGGCTATGACATTATGCAACCTGCATTGGCCCCATTTATTTATACCTGATAGTAACTTTCCAGATAACATTTTGGATGAAACAAATAATAAGTAGAGTGTATTTAACTGAAATATTACAAGAGTTTTAACATGTTTTGATTGACCTTAGAAAAAGTCTGGCTGAAATGAAGTATTAGATCAGGCACAACAACAATTGTTAGTCATGGCAAAGTTTTGTCAGTAAATCATGGCACAAAATAAAATAATGCATGAAAAAAGGTGAAACACAAGTAACATAAAGGCCCTTTAGGTAAATTGAGGCACACAAGTTATATAAAGGCCCTTTAGGTAAATTCAGGCATACAAGTTATATAAAGGCCCTTTAGGTAAATTCAGGAATACAAGTTATATAAAGGCCCTTTAGGTAAATTCAGGCTATATAAAAGCCCTTTATGTAAATTCAGGTTATATAAAGGCCTTTTAGGTAAATTCAGGCATACAAGTTATATAAAGGCCCTTTAGGTAAATTCAGGCACACAAGTTATATAAAGGCCCTTTAGGTAAATTCAGGCATACATGTTATATAAAGGCCTTTCAGGTAAATTCAGGCATACAAGTTATATAAAGGCCCTTTAGGTAAATTCAGGCCATACAAGTTAAATAAAGGTCTTTTAGGTAAATTTAGGTTATACAAGTTATATAAAGGCCCTTTAGGTAAATTCAGATACACAAGTTATATAAAGGCCCTTTAGGTAAATTCAGGCAATACAAGTTATATAAAGGCCCTTTAGGTAAATTCAGGCATGCAAGTTATATAAAGGCCCTTTAGGTAAATTCAGGCAATACAAGTTATATAAAGGCCCTTTAGTTAATTCAGGCATACAAGTTATATAAAGGCCCTTTAGGTAAATTCAGGCATACAAGTTATATAAAGGCCTTGAGGTAAATTCAGGCATACAAGTTATATAAAGGCCCTTTAGGTAAATTCAGGCACACAAGTTATATAAAGGTCCTTTAGGTAAATTCAGGCATACAAGTTACATAAAGGCCCTTTAGGTAAATTCAGGCATACAAGTTATATAAAGGCCCTTTAGGTAAATTCAGGCATGCAAGTTATATAAAGGAATTTAGGTACATTAAGGCAATACAAGTTATATAAAAGCCCTTTAGTTAATTCAGGCATACAAGTTATATAAAGGCCCTTTAGGTAAATTTAGGCTATATAAAGGCCCTTTAGATAAATTCAGGCATACAAGTTATATAAAGGAATTTAGGTACATTAAGGCAATACAAGTTATATAAAAGCCCTTTAGTTAATTCAGGCATACAAGTTATATAAAGGCCCTTTAGGTAAATTCAGGCATACAAGTTACATAAAGGCCCTTTAGGTAAATTTAGGCTATATAAAGGCCCTTTAGATAAATTCAGGCATACAAGTTATATAAAGGAATTTAGGTACATTAAGGCAATACAAGTTATATAAAAGCCCTTTAGTTAATTCAGGCATACAAGTTATATAAAGGCCCTTTAGGTGAATTCAGGCATACAAGTTATATAAAGGCCCTTTAGGTAAATTCAGGCTATATAAAGGCCCTTTAGGTAAATTCAGGTTATATAAAGGCCTTTTAGGTAAATTCAGGCATACAAGTTATATAAAGGCTCTTTAGGTAAATTCAGGCATACAAGTTATATAAAGGCCCTTTAGGTAAATTCAGGCTATATAAGTGCTATGTTTCAGCTTCACAAAGTCCAGACTTTGCCAAATATTCAGCTAAAATTTGACACGCATTACCCTGTGATATCTAGCTGCTCTGTGTATTTGATGCTTTTCAAGTCCTTCTGAAGTCTTCGGATGTTGTTTGTTAGATCCCCTGTGGCCATTGTCTGAAAGTATGAATTATTCTGGATAAATGTAGTTGAAACATCAACATCTAATGTGAAGAAATGAAGTTATTTGTCATGCGCCATAAATCGATTCAAACTGGAAGTGACAAAACAAAACACATCAAAGTTGTACTTGAAAAGACAAAACCTTTAAAAGGCACATATACATGTACCATATATACTTGCTTATAAGGCATGTCCAACTGCATAGACCCAAATCTGCCATCGCATAATGCCACAGAAGATCTGGGTCTATGCTATTTGTTAGGAGTAATCAGTAGAACAAACAACATAGACCCTGATCTGCCAGCGCATTATGTGATGGTAAATCAGAGTTTGTGTTGCTTGCAGTTGGACCAGACTTAAAAGTGAGTATATATGGTAATAGGGAATTCACTTACCAAAAAGCATTTAATTCATTGTATTGGTTGCTGAGCCATGATGGTTACAAGCAACATCCCATTTGAAAATATGAAGTGATTTGTCAAGGGCAATAACACTATTCGAAATGGAGGTAACAAAAAACACATACAAGGCACATATTGGGCTTTGAGACAATGTACACACCACACTGCATCAGAATATATTAAATGGTTCCTGAGCTAAAGGGCTTAAGCACTTGGATGTTGCATTCCATTTTCATTTCACTGGTGAAATTACCCATTTTAGGGTCTGCAGGACCAACTAGTCCTCATACGAAGTTTATTAGTGAAAGCCCCATATCAATATGACCACATGTTCAGGAGGAGTAGCTATAACAAGATTTTCAAGATGGTCAATATGGCAACCATAGAGGGAAGTCCGAGGGGCACCATTTTCATTTAGGATATACTAGACCTTGGAAAGAATGTGTGTGCAGAGTTCCATAGTAATCCTCACAGTAGTTTACGACGAGTAACAATAACAAACTTATGTTAACAGACATATGATGGATGGATGGGTGGATGGAAGGATAAATGGCAGACAACATGCCATCTACTAAGCTCTTCTGGTATATGACCAGGACAGCTAAAAGTTGACTAATCCAAAATAATTATTCATTTTTTAATTGATCCCTTACACATGCAGATATGAAACTGAGGTAACTTGCCTGTAGCATCAGTAACTAGTGATTAACTATGGTGTGAAAACATTTCTGCATGTGCTCTCTTGTGGATTTAGTGAGATTGTTTCAAAATAACTTTGAAATGCTTTGGACTTTGTCAATTGTTTGCAAAGCTTTTGACACTACCAAAAAATAAATTGTTAAATTGGCAGTTGATTAAATATTTTTACCCATCAGCAATTACCATAATTTAATGGAAGCGTCTATTCACATGGCTGCTGTGTACCAACTTTTGCAAAGACTATTCTCATGGCTGCCATGTGCCCACAATAGAAAAGACCATCCGCATGGCAACTGGTCAATGCATAAGGGACGAGTCCAAAATATTCAGAATGATGTAAAATCAGCTAAACATAATATATAGATAAGTTTCTGGTCAGGGGTGGCCAGCTACTAGAAAGCTGACGGGCAACAAGACACAGTCCAATAAATCAGTCCCCAAAACCTGTATTTGTATTAATGGTTAGTTACCCATCAATACCATTACTACAGTACAGGTTTGTGGGCTCATTTATAGGACTACAAAACAATATTAAAAAGGAAATTGTTTGATTATCTTTTATTTGCTGTGCATTAATTCTTTAGATGCACAGTAAAGGTTAATGCTAGAGATCAAGAAAATGTTATAAAGTAACGATCATGCGGTAACTGGTTCAGTTAGAAAAATAGCAAATGACAGTTAAAGTGAAAAAAATCAGCAATTTTTGTGCAGGTCATTGTGGGTAATTTTCTACACAAAATTAATTATGGATATGACTTGTAACAGATAGTCTCGGCCTAATGTAATTTATAGGTACTACAGTGTACTAGCAGTAAGAACCAGTAGTGCAAGTAATCTGGTATGGTCAGGTACGTTGTACTAGTAAGACATTTATTGCCGTACCGGAAAGATCAGGTGGGGGTGGGGGGTCGGTACCGTACCGGTAAAAGTTAAAATCTACTTGCACCACTGGTAAGAACTAATTACAAAGTAGAGTTTCTGCTGTGCTCCTTTTAAGTCATATGCACAAAATACATGGTGCAAGGACCCAAATGTGAAAATGAAACCATAATCTTAGAGAGAAGGTGCTGCAGGATATATAGAGAGATAGATGGATAGACAGGTAGGTAGGTACTGAAAGGTCTAGCTCAGCTTGAAAAGTGAAACATTTTTAACGGTGAAACGTTATTACTGGCGAGAACTGTAACAGCTGAAGGGTGTCAGTAGCTATCAGTTATAGACACATTTTTATCCTTTAGGACCACAAGTGCCCCTTTTGGATGACAATATAAATTCTAGAAATGTCTCTCCATCAAGATTTTCCGAAAAATAGTGTGACTCAATGTACACTGCTTTTAAATGTACCGCACCGACAAACCGGTGTTCCACATACTTATCGACCAGGCAAAAATATGCAAGGATTCGAGATTCAGAGACATTCAGAGTATCCACTACTTACACTACGTAAGAACGGAAATTATTAACTAAAAAAAGAGGTAAGTTTTATAGCAACATATTCTATTGTTTATAACTTTCCATACAAATTTGCTAAACATCTGATATTAAAATTCTGGCTCTACAGTTACATATTTGTTTATTTATTTTGAAAAGTCCGATATCAAGGTCGAGCTGTGTATGTCAGATGTAAATCAAAAGTAAACTCAGATACTAATAAATTCTATTGCTGATACTTACTGGGCATTTCAAAGTCTGGCTCTTGTCAAAATCTGCCACATCTCTTACTCTGTTTGTATATTAATTTTCTTTCTTTTTCTTCTTCTTCTTTTTTGTTTCGACTGTCCATTTTAATGTCCTTTGAATTACAAACTTTCAAGTATTAATGATCACGCCGCTTAATATATACTACGCATTAAATTGCATTGTACGGGTGGGTGCTTTAAGCTTAGTTGCTACATGCCTGACCCATTTGCTTTTAAATGGCAAAAAACATAATATGAAACATATATATGTGTGCTTGTACATCATTATGCGATTTTTTTCTTCTTCCAAACAGTGGAAATCAGTCAAATAAGGCTTCCGAAACAGAAATATATGGATTCCATGGTACTCACTAACAGTTTTATTTTGCGAAAAATCTGTACGTGTGTCCGCATTTTAAGTAATAAAATTCACAAATCGTAACGTTCAGCTTTTTATGTATTTGTATATGTCTGTTCGTTTATCTATCTATATGTAAAATGTTTCTCTTTCCCTTCATTAAAAAAAAAACAAAAGAATAAAATCCGCATTTCTGGAAAAATAATAAAGACATCTGTTAAAAAAATAGAACAAAGCATTAAGATATTTATAATTTTCACTGCATTTTTCCCTGTAATTTATCATTCTATTTTTCAATCACCATAAATATTTGAAGAAGAAAAGCTTCGATTACAGGTTTTTGAATGAAAAAGTAAGTTTCACAATGTAATTTTGATCATTAAAAAGAATATAAAAAATCCGCACTCTTCGATTATCCGTATATCCGCAACTATGACGAAAAATTCGCGTTATGGGGGAAAAACAAACAAACAAACAAACAAACAAACAGTGCATATGGTTAGCCCACGCCCAAAGTTGTTTTAAGCTTATTTTTTCCCCATTCATAGAAAAGGCATCCGACAGAAACATGGAACAAATTGCTACTGTATCCTCAACATATGAACAGCACACTTCAAATTTAAAAAGTCCACCCTAACTTTAAAAAAATAATTGTATTTTCCCCTTTAGTCAATATTTTGTATTCACAATATTACATCGAACTTTTCAATCACCCTTATACTTACAAGAATAGACACGTGGAGTTCTTTGTTTTACAGAAGTATTATATTTTAGAGATCAACTTTCTGACAATATTTATTTATTTGTTCCCAGTTTTAATACTATGGATTTTAAATTGAAAAATTGTTTATCTCATAGGTTCTAACTAAATAGATATTGCCTGTTTAAAGATAAGAAACTCACTGGAATTTAATTACAATAATTAGAATAAAATTAGTAGATTTCAATCAACTTTAAGACAATATTATCTGATTATTGATATTACTCAGTCACCTGTGTAAATTTGACCGAATTGTTATTATTGTTTTCTTCAATTTTAACACAATTTGTTAATGGACTGATATCTGAATAAAATCTTATAGTATCTTATCATATTACCTATAAAGATTGAAACGAAAGCACTCACATTTAACCTATGAGAACACTGGTTCAATTTCCATCACCGTAATGTACAACGGTTAGTGCCCGTGGTCGTCCATATATATATATATATATATATATATATATATATATATATATATATATATATATATAACCAGTGATTGTCTGCGACGAGGAATATTTGTCTTGTTCTGATTTTCAGCCACGCTTTTAAAACTCAAACCATTATTTAAATATGTGAATACAAAATAAATAAATAAATATTAAAAAGATGCCCTCAATACCTATTGCCATATGGAAACCTCTTTTCATCATTTATTTATTTTACCTCATTCATCACTCGCTTCGTGCTACTGACTCGGAGTAGAATATCCCGTAAAACTCCTAAAGTTGTGTCTCCCCACTTAGGATATCAATGCACTTGCATACTTTATTAAAATTAGCCTCTTTTTTTTTCTTTCTTTTATACCTTTAAGATATTGCGTTCTTCCCTAGTGCCCTAAGGATCGATTCGTTTTGAATACCAGCTGGAATCAGAACGCTCAAGTTAATTAAATAAGGTCTTTTCAAGTTTAACTCGGGCCATTATAACTGCACGTACAAAGTAGTACGTATCGCCGATTACGAGTTGCCGAACGATTTTCTTGCTGTTTTGGAATTGTAGCAGTTAGCGAGTTCTTTGAAATAATCGAATACCTTCGCCTACTTTCATTGTGAAGTTTAATGAAGCCGAAAGGAAGTCGAGAAGAATCGTTGAAAGAAAAGGAAAATAGAATGGCTGAGCCTATTAAAATGGAATTCGCAGTCCATATGACTTGTCAAAGTTGTGTTGAGGCTGTAAGAAAAAGTCTGAGCTCCGTGGAAGGCGTCCAGATAGTTGACATTAATGTAGAAAAGGAACAGGTGCTTGTTGAGAGCTCCCTTCCCTCTGCCAAAATAAAGCAACTCATCGAGCAAACTGGGAGACCAGCGGTCTTGAAGGGAATGGGGTCACTATTTGCTGACACTACAGGTCGGATACAGGTTGCCTATTTATGTTTAATTTTCCATGTATTATTATTATTATTATGTTACATTTATGTATAGCTGTATTTGAAGATACAAGATTTCAGGTAGGTGCATATATTAGCCGATTCTTTCATTAAAGAGAAGAGAAAAGAAAGAATTAACATTAAAAAAAAAAAAATGTAGCGTATGTTACACTGCACTTATGCTAATATACATGATGTCGTCATTTATTTATGTAGACCAGGATCAAATAAAATTCAACAACCCTTGTTATAATTTATCCTTTTCTGTGGTTTAATACAGATCTTATGTAGTATGGCTATCAAATCAATCAGCAAAGTAACTTGGTGATATGTGCTTCTTCTGCTCCTTCTTGCTTGATTATTTGCAAGCAAACAAGAAATCTTTCGATAAAATTGTGGCCGTTTGTTAACACATTATTATTTATCATGGACACAAATTTTATTTGTATTTTTCATAAGAGTAAATGTGGGTCATTGATTTAATAAATCTCACAGTTCCTTTGCCTATTTATATAAGCATGTATGTATCCATCTATATATATATATATATATATATATATATATATATATATATATATATATATATATATATATATATACCACAACATTGCTTCTCATGCATGTCACTTGTGATAAAGTGCTGCATAATCTAGGTTTTGGTTCTATCCATGAAAATCGTTTCAAGTAAAGGTGTAATCAGTCTAAGTACTCTTGAAAGTTTTATAAGTTTTTAAAAATGAAATTATGTACTTTTTGTTAAGTACCCTTATTTGAGTAGTCTGTTGCATCTATGCCTATCATACCAGCAGAAATATTTTATCCTTAAAACTGTAGGTTACTGTATTGTTCTGAGTATTGATACATTCCATTTTGTAATTTCAGTTTACTGACGACTAGCTCTTATTAGTTCGGTATGTGTATACTTAATATGTCTGTAAATAAATCCCCCGATGTAAAATAGAGTTAAACAAAAGTAAAGTCAGAATTGTAGAAATTTGTCTTGTATGTAACTTGAATTTCAGGACTTGACTCTTTGTCCTCAGGTTAGAATACATTATGCCACACACGTCTTGACCCATTTGATCGTGTGGTCAAGGTCACTGTCATACAAACTTTGTGTGAAGGTTAAAGCTATTTCAGTTTGCTTATACTTCCCAAACTTCATATTCAGGATGAGTCATTACGAAGCTAAGACAGTTCATTCTGTCACATGTTCATTCACCCCTGTGACATTGGGGTTAAGGTCAAAGGCATAGAAAATTTGTGCTAAGGTAATGGTTAAAATTCTTACATTTAGTTATATTTCCTAAATGTTTTTTTCACATACTTAAAATGAATCACCATGAAGCTAAGACAGTTCACTTGTTTGTCCCTATGAACTTGGTGTCAAGGTCACAGTCATACAAAATTTGTGTTGAGCCTTTGATTGAAGTGTTTCAACTTGCATATATTTCATAAACTCCTTCATGGATGAACATCATATTTCAGATGAAGGTAAGACAAGTCGTTCTGTCACACATTTGTTCGTCCCTTTGACCTTGTGTTCAAGGTCACAGTCATGGAAAATTTGTGTTAAGTTTTGGATAGTTATTTCATGTGCTTATATTTCCTAAACTCCTTAATGGATTTACTTCATTCTTGGGGAGAGTCATGAAGTCATGAAAATTCATTCTGCCACATGCTTATTCACTCCTTTGACTTTGGGGTAAAGGTCACAGTCACAGAAAGTTTGTGTTGAGGTTTTTGTTAAAGTTTTTACGATTGGTTATATTTCCTAAAACCCTTGAAGAGTTGTTTTCTTATTGTGGATGAATCAGTATGAAGCTAAGACAATTTATTCTGTGACACACTTGTTTGCCATTTTGACCTTGGGGTCAAGGTCACATTTTACAGCAATGCTTTTATTGTGGGCTCAACATGCTGGGGGATGATGTAGGGCAGAAAAAAGGAAAAGGAAGAGATGTTACAATTATAGAATATAAAGGGACTTGCATAGAATAGAGTTTCTGCAGAAATGGAAAAAAGGAGTAGTACTGTACTGGTCAGGTGACTTGATTTTGATGAGGGTTACTGATTATTCTCTTCAGGGAAATATGCTAAAAGATTATAATCAGTTTATGATGTAATCATGTTTTGTTAACATTTTCTGCTATACGGCCATTTTTAAAACAAGTTTTAAACAGTAACAATTTTGATTCTGCATGAAATTTAAGTATGTATATATGTAACATTTTACAGCACCTCAGCACAATAGTGGCTATATGCTTTCAACAAAAGGTAAAGTTAGAAAAATATATAAAGTAATTGCACAGAAATTTAGGAAGATTAACCCTTCCAAATAAACGTAAACATGAAGTACAGAAAGATAAAGCAAAAAATATAAAGATGTTAAAATTGTGTAAAATGTATATAAGTAAAAGATAAAGGTAACACACGTAAAATCCTTAAATCATATTGTCTAAATTTATTTTAATCTTGGTAATTTTTCTGATAGATAAAGGGGTTTGGTGTATTCTAGTTTTGTTAACTTTTCTTTTTACATTTTTTTTTACTATTATAAAAAGTTCTGCTACTATTTCTTTCCTTTTTATTTGAACCCCAGAATTGGTCTGGGCAAGTACAGTAATGAATTGGTCAGGGTAAGTAGGTTCTGTGATAGCTTCCCCAACTGGGCAAGTGATCTAAAAAATTAATGTCAATCTTGTGCACACTTAAGATTATACCCATTTAAATATATAATCAACGAGAGCACATGCAACTAAGAAACATTATTTTGATTTTATTAATTATCGTAGAATACCAAATTATTAAATGTATTATTTTCCCTGAGGGTACAAGTAGCTAGATAATTTCAAAGAGTTTATAATATATCCCAAGGAACCAATAAAAGATGTTAGTTGAACCAGGGATTACAGATCAAAGGATTACCGGTAACAAACATTTGTTTGTACTTTACTTTATTCTAAAATGTGTATATGTCCTAGTTAATTATGAGCAAGTTCATTGTATACTATCTTTCCAAAATGCAGGGTTTATGTTTGCTTATGTTTATCATCCCATTGGAATTGGACCAGCAAGTGTTGATTATACTAATCAATGACAGTAACCTTGTTTATTGGAGGAGTGCCAGTTACATAGCATATTTAAAACAGAATGTATAACATGCATTTAATTTGACCAGTGGGATTTCTAAACACTAATAATGGTTTTCTACCCAACAGGGTCTTCCAGTGGTCACACCACAGCGGCAGTGGCAATCCTAGAAGCAGGCAGTGACCTTATTAAGGGGGTTGTTCGTTTGGTTCAGAAAAATAATTCAACCTGTATAATTGAAGGGACAGTAGATGGACTAAGCCCAGGAAAACATGCTGTCTGTATCCATGAGTGTGGGGATATTTCACAGGGATGTGAAAGCTGTGGAGATGTATTCAAAGGTCTTTCCCAAAAAGTGTCAGAAAAGTTTGCAGGTGAGCTAGGGGACATAACTGCAGCAGAGAATGGGAGGACTGAGTTTAGAATTGAGACGGGGCAGCTTAAGGTGTGGGACATAATTGGACGGTCTATGTTGATTCATTCTCTGGAGACAAATCAAGTTCACAGAAACACTCCAAATGACAACAGACTTGTGTGTGGCATTATTGCAAGGTCAGCAGGAATATTTCAGAACACTAAGAAGATTTGTGCTTGTGATGGAGTCACAATCTGGGATGAGAGAAATAAACCAGTAGCTGGAGCTGGTAGACAGTCTAAAGTGTGACAGAAATTCATCTGACATTGAACAAACTGCAGATAGCTGTGACATATGGGAACCTTTCCATTGACAAATTATAAATTGACAAGTTAACATGTATTGGCTCATTTGTTCAGATTTAAGTTTGTATCCAGGGTCTCATTGTTGGTTTAATTGCATAGATAATCCCTGTCTAGTTCATTACCATCATATTAATTTGTCTGAATACATTGAACAATCATATTCCCAGTATTTTACTGATATTCATTGTTTGGGATTATTGGTTTCAACATGCCTGCTGTGAAAAGTTTAAACTTTGCAAGTAAATATTGTTCCTGATTATAGAAAAGAATTTGTCCTTTTTATTCAAAAATATTAATAAATAATACAGAGGCATTATGAATTATTGTGTTGTATAATCTTTACATTGAGTATTGATGATAAAATGGATTATGCTGCAGTGGACAGGTCTTGCTAGGGCTGAGAATTTTAAGAATGTAATTACTGGATAAGTTCAAGGTAATGTCGAAACAGTTTTTCAGGATATATGTCATATTTCTAGGTCGATCTCTCATGGATGCATTGACTACATATGTACAAATATATACACATACATAAATAACAAACACACATACATACATACACATATACTTATATACCTACCTACATGCCTATTTCTTTCATAAGAAAGACATACCTTTTATATCTGGTTGAAGGTTTATAACTTGTTGAATACACTAACCATAGGGTAAAAATCATTGAGGATATCAATGTAGATAGGTTCTAAACTACTGGCATTAGCTTCAACTTATTTCACCTGTACAACTTTTGTACAAATAATGCCATAAAATCATTTACATTAGTAGGGCACATTATATGCCAATGTGTGACCAGTATAAGTCATAGATATGCTGAAATACTAACTTCTCAACTCAGAAGATTTGCTTTGTTAATTAACCCTAAATTAATGAAGTATTATATAAACAGACCTTGGTGTATGAGACATGAATACACAATGATTAGTATACAGTGTTTAGAGAAGGTTTGAATTTTAAATACTAATATGAAAAAATTAAAGAAAAGTCTCACAAAGTTAAATGTGGGCTGTGGACTTTTGGGTAGGAGAAAATAATATAAATAATAATAATAATAATTATAATTTAGACTGAACCAAGACCAGAACACATAAATACATAAGCCCCCAAAGTTCAGTGTATGTCTTGTACCAAAGGGCCTAAATAAACAAGATCACGATATTCAAAAGAGATTGTGCACCACAGAGTGACAATAACGATAGTAGATTAACACTGAACGGGAACACAGATACATATGAAGGAAAGAAGAAACATGGCTCTAGCTCACATTACAAACATAACACACCCAATATCTACATAGAAATTCAATTCCATCAGGCACAAACCTAACACACCCAATACCTACATAGAAATTCAATTCCATCAGGCACAAGATGTTAATACAGAAAATCTTTATGGGATGTTAGCACAAATGATTTACTACGGAGATGAATCTTTTTTTTTTTTTTTCCCCCAGACACATTTACGGTGCCAAGGTTGGGGGCCTTGGGCTTACCGTCAACAATTTATGAGTCAATATAAGAGTGAGATATTGATAAGTAGTGGATCAAAGTTACCAGCTTAAAGCATAACTAGTATAAATGTGTCCAAAGGTTTTTGGGAGAGAGAGAATGGGATAGAGAGGGGGAGGGAGAGAGAAATAGAGAGAGAGAGAGAGAGAGATAGCTACAAAGGGACAAGTTGTATAAACATATATTGCATGGTAGTATTTTCATATTCTAACATTTTTACTTTATGGTTTTAGTCATCTGTCCTTCCACCCATGTATGCACAAGTACATTTATGCATAAATCTATGCAGAATTTAGCACATATACATGTATGCCCATGTACAGTATAAACATACATTCATACAAACAAATACATGTACCCATACATGCATACCTACAAACATACATACATGCATACAAGCATATATACTCCTAAATAAACACTTGTGTATCTATACATACATTTGTACTTGTAGACATATAAACATATTAATTAATACAGTGAAACTTCCCTGGACCAGGCATTACTGGGACAATGTGTAGCTAGGATCTGGGCTTTGTGTCTATGTAGTAACAGTCTAACAATTGGGCCGACCCAGGGAAGCATCACTGTATATAGATATGTATACCTAACCTAGTAATACCTTCAAATGTATAAACACATATCTTACTATGGATGGAATGGTAAATAGAGATAAATTAATATTCAGTTAAAAACAATTTTTTGTAAGGTTGTCATTCTGTATCAAAATTTTCCTTATGTGCAGTTTGTGTATGCAGAATACTTTTCTGACTGAAAGTGTAATTTCAGTTCTTTCTTAAAATGAGACATATTTTGTAATTCATTATTAAATCTATAGTTATCAATATATAATGTCAACTGTAATATAAATAAATTAATCACACCATCAGCTTTTCTTTTATCTATTATATCAAGCAGAAATTCTCTCTTTGATAGATAACAATTGTGGATGATTGCACTCACCCTGGTCAAGATTGATTCTGTTTTTGGACACTCCCATAAACTATGCGATAGAACTTCTACAGATTTTTTGCAAAGGAAGCACAAATTATTTGAAATTTTTCTAATTTTTGTTAGAAAATTATTTGTTGCCAAAATTCTGTATAAAATCTATTTTTTGTGAAACTATTTAAGTCTAGGACATCTGGCAAGGAAAAAAGCTTATTCCACTCATTCTCATTTAAATTGTCAAATTCTGTATTAAATTTTCCAATTTTAGACTGGCTCCTGATTATTGAAAATAAGTGTTTTGTAAATTCTTTTACAGCCATGTTTTTATCCATTATTATAAGTAAAACAAACGGATGCATACTGGTACATGGGTATTGTATATTAGAATTGATATTAACATAAAATTTACTTTTGTAGATTTTTATGGCACTCAAAAGCCCCTTAAATTCTAGGAAATTTACATGGAATCCAAATTTATTACAAAACTTGTCAAGATTGATCCATGAACCATCTTCATTTACAAAGTCATTATTATAGTAGACTCCTTTTTCAATCCAATGTTTGTACATTAGAGTTTCCAATAATGATATTCAGATTCATCCATATTTGCATTTGAAGGAATTCTTCTTTGTTTTCAACATTAAACTTATTATACAATTTTATATATGCTGAAAATATATCTATCCAAAACTTATTTTTTCTATGCTTGGGAGATGAGCAGGTAAGACGTTTTTCCATTTGGGATCAAAAGTAATCATTCTTCTGATCCATGTTATCTTAATCAAATCCACAAACATACTGATATCAACCATTTTAAGACTGCCCTCTTTAATAATTACTTTCCTTTTAATTTTGTCTCTTGCCCAACTCCAAACAAACTTGTAAAAAAGATAATCTAGTTCTTGGAGTATACTATGAGAGGGATTTGGCAAACTCATTAGTAGATGAGTAAGTTTTGATAGTGATAAACATTTGATAACTGTAATTTTACCAGAAGGGGTTCAAGATATTTTTGACCACTGCATAAATAATTTTTTTATTTCCCTAATTTTGTTATCATAGTTTAATTTCACCATATTGTTTAGCTCTGTGGAAAATGTTATGCCTAGGTAAATGAATTCAGATGAATCCCAATCTAAATGGTATTCTGAGCAATATTTAATATTACTACACGTTCTACTTCCAATCCAGACTGCTATTGTTTTATCAATATTTATCCTAAGGCCTGAAAATTTTGAATATTGATAAATGAGATCCAATGTTGATTTCAGGAACTTTTCAGAGCCATCAAGAATGAGTGCAGTGTCATCGGCATACTGTGAGATAAGATATTCTATATGATTTATTTGTCTTCCTTTAATATTTGGATTATTCCTGATCATGTGGGCTAATATCTCTGCACACAGAAGGAAAATATATGGAGAGAGGGGATCACCTTGTCTGCAGCCCCTCCTTATATCAAACCAACATGAACATTGTCCATTTACAATAATGCATGATTTAATATTTTTGTAAAACAGTTTTATCCAATTTACGAAATCTCCAAAAAAATTTAAAAAGTCTAATACTTTATCAGTGAAAGGCCATGAACAGTGTAAAAAGTTTTTCAAAGTCAATTAAGAGAAATCCAGGTATGTTCAATTTTTTTGTAGAAAACAGAAGATCATATAGGGACATTTTTCCCCTATATATCTTCCCTTAATGAAACCAGTTTGATCATTATAAATAATTGCTGGAAGAACATGTTTTAGTCTATTTGCAATACATGTTTATGCAATTTTGTAAGCTACATTAAGTAAGGAGATTGGTCTCCAGTTCTTCAAATACTGTTTTGGTTTATCCCCTTTTGGAAGACGAGTTATTACACCTTCCTTCTGAGTTGATGATAGCTCCCCAGAATTATATGAAAATTAATTGCCATTACACAAAATGGACAATATCTTTCCAAAAGAATTTGAAAAACTCAACTGTAAACCCATATGATCCTGGCTTTTATTATTTTCCATTGATTTTAGGCTTGCAGTTGTTTCAGTTAAAGTTATAGGGCCATTCAAAGATTCTTTCTGTGCACTGTCTAATTTAGGAATATCCCTATAATTAAGGAGAGATTCAAGATCAAATGGATCTACCTGATGATATGTATAGAGCTTCTGATAATATAATTATGATTCTTTCAAAATTTTGGACTGATTATCAGTACATGTTCCATCTGATTTTAATAAGTTAGGCATCATTTCACTTAGTTTCCATTTTCCAATATACAGAAATATTTTGATACCCATTTTACTTCTTCAATCCATTTTGCCCTGGATCTTATTCTTACACCTTCCATTTTTTTCATATGAATTTCCACCAATTGATTCTTTTTGCTATCTAAAATTTGAAATTGATTAATTTCATTAATTTTTTCTAAATAATTAATTTCATTAATGAGTTGCGTCTCTAGTTGATCCTGTTGTCTTTTTTTTAAGGATGAGTAGGAGATGGTTTTCTCCCTAATTTCTAACAGTATCATTTCAAACAAGAGTTGATCATGTATATTAAAAACTATCTCAGAAGTTGGAATTTGCTCAAAATTAGATGCTTGATTAGAGCAGACATATTGACTTTTGCCATGATGAATTGTATATTTAGCAAGAGAATCTCTTAATAATGAGTTATTGAATTTCCAACAAGTTTTGCATTTATCAGTTTTTCGAAAAGCCAAAATGGTCCATTCTGTAGCCAGGTTCTATCACAGTTTCTTCTACCATTGTTAACAGATTTTCTGAAATAAGAAAAAAGTCTAGGCTGGCTTGCTTAATTGGGTTGCTTTTTCTCCAGGTGTATCTTTTTGTACCAATATTTCTCTCTTGCCAAATGTCAATCAAATTATGTTCCATATAAATATCAACCAACTCTCATGCCCTGGGATTGTTTAGCATATTGTAACTATATGTATCAAATTCTAGATCCATGACCAAGTTAAAATCACCTGCAGTGATCAGATAATCACTGCTGAAGGCTGTTATATTGTTCTTGATTTCTGACTAGAAATTTGGATTTTCATGGTTAGGACCATATATATTAATCAGAGTAATCTATAATTTTGTGTTGATATATGTAGAATTACTTACCAGTATTATCTTTCTTTGTTCTATGTTTGGTGAATGTAAAATTATCATTTAGTAGAATAGCCACCCCTCTCGAGTTTGATGAAAAGGAACTGAAAACACATTCATAGCCCCAAGCTGATCGTATGTAATTCTCCCACTTCTGAATAAAGTGGGTATCTTGAAGAAGATAAAATGAATATTTCTTTTGTTTTACATAGTTCAAAACATCCCTGGTAAAGAGGAAACTGAAAATTGGAGGGAATATGGGAAATCATAGAGAAAAATAGGGCAAAATGTAAAAATTTGATGGTAAAAGAAAAGAATATAGAAAGACAAATACGGTGTAGTGGAGAAAAAAGTAGTGAACGGAACAAACCTAAAGGAAAGATGAGAAAAGATAAGAGAAAGTAGGATGACAGAAAAAACGAAGAAAGAAAAGAAATAAAACGGTGAGCAACATAAAATAGGTGGAGAAAAAGAGCATTTTGTTAATGGTCATGCACTCCATATGGAAATTAAAATAATAATTAAAAAAAGCCAACATAATTGACGAAGTTTGAAACGCGAAAATAGGTTTTACAAATTGGTGCAATACTGTAATGTACAATAGTCCTAGGTACTCAATAAATAATAATATAAATCCTTGAACAGAACAGATACATTTAAAAAAGATACATAGAGAAAATCACTTTTATATAAATATTCGGGTCGAGACTTTACAAACCAAACTTATAATAATGTAAATGGATAGACTTCTCAACGTTTTAATTGTCAAATATATGTTAGACCCCTATCTCGTCGTTATCTACTGGATGCTCATCATTCACTGAACGTACTTACTTGATTTACATTATCCTCGTGTGCAGCACTTCGGCCATGTACGAGTATCACTGAACGTAGTAATCCGTCTGGATTTATATTACGTTGAACGGTATTATCACAATTTTAAAACCAACATTCCGAGGTTCTCTCTTGACAACCAGTCCACATATTTACAGTGCATCTAAAAATAGACTGCCTAATCTGGAAATTCCCAGGGAGTTTTATCTGCTCTGAAGTTACCCCCTCTTCTACGTTGGCGCGAGAGAGATTTAAGAATATGTTAATTTTTGTCTGCGTATGTTTTCTCTGTGTGTGTGCGTGCGTGTGTGCGTACGTAGTGGGGAGCGAGAGAAAAAGGAAGAATTAGTGAAGGAAGATTACAGGAAAGTGGATTCGGCTAATATAAATCAACCCGATTTTTTAGAACCTATTTTGCTTGCAATGCTTCTTATGGTTTTATTTTATTTTTTATTTTTTTATTTTTTTATTTTTTTTCTTCTTATTTTTACGTCTATATCGTGACACTAGTCGCATCATGGACAAGGTGGGAAACTTAGACAAGAATTATCATTAGTAGTGTCAATTTGACATTAATACTTAATACTTGTTTAAGAATTGTCCTCGGGCTTGGACAGGTCTTGTGTGATTTTTACCCTGGTTATTTCATTGTTCTTCAGCTTTGCAAACATTCTGCTATTGAAGATCCACGCCGACTCAACCACTTCCAGAGCTTTAACTTTCTCTAGGAATTCGGATATTTATCTTGCAACGTCTTCCTTGATTACTATCCCGGATACCTTCAAGTGTTTTTCCTTTTTATGATCGCGTCGAGCTTTTTCCTCCTTGACATAAACTGACAAATAATGGGTCTGTTTGCATCATCTGTAAATCGTCCTAGGCGATGGGCGATACTAATATCTGCTTCTGTTAACTGCATCTTTACTTTGTTTTTCAGTAGATTGACGACCCTCTCCACACAGGTCTCTGCATATTCGTTTCTCTCTCTCTGTCATCTATACCGTATATTATTATATTGTTTTTCCTTCAGTACTGAGATGAATCTTTGTTAGAGAACCATTTCAACTTGAGCTGGATGAGGATTGCTGTGATAGATATTGCTGTTGAGAAAGTCATCTTAATTTTAAAACTATGTTCGATTTCTTCCAACTTATCTTGTTTGAATACACGCTCGACAGTGTCGTCTTGAAGTTTAATGAAAATTGTGTCCAGAAATTCTTTATCCTGTGTTCATTTTTCAATTTGCTGACGCGTTTGACCCACTCTTCACGGGTGTTAGTCAGATCCTCATTGATAAATATATTGCCATATGTTTTATTAGGTTCTGTCTCTTCTGTTAAACCCATGGATTCAGTATATACTGATGCATCATCCGCAGATGGAGGTCTTCAAATGAAAGGTTTTTAAAGTTTTTCCTTTTTTTTCTCAACATCTCTACTTTCATGTTGTGCTATATGAACTTCGCAATTATCGGTCTGGATCTTGAGGTTCTTGGGTCTCCAGCTCTGTGAGGTCTACAAAGCCCAAAGGGATGGATACCACCCCCCCCCAACAGTCTGAACCCCCTACCGATTTTAAAAACGACGAAAATACACAAAACTTAGTAATTTCATTCTTCAATTTATAATTTCTAACCTGATTGTCGCCAGGTGTCCCCTAACATTATCATCTTGTACGCGTTTAAAAAAAACAAAAAACGAAGCTATCGATGTAAACAACCAGACAAGACTGCTCACTGTCCATTTCCGGTTTATAGAACAGTCAATTTTCAATAAAAACTGCCGTCTGCATCCAATATTTGCAATGTCTAGTTTAATATTGCTAAAATAAATTGAACAAAATAAAAACGTGTAACTGTTAACTACATATTATCAAAATGATGTAACTCCCAAAGTTACGAAAATTTACGGAATTATTCAGAGCTTATGGAAGACGGCGAACTCATCACGTCGGTTGTCTGAAAATATAGACTAGCCCATGCAAATATGGCGACCTTATTAGTAAAGAAATTCCCGTTTGGTTTGAAACGTGAACAAGATGACAGTGTTAGAGACCCCCTGGCGAAGATCAGGTTAGACATTATAAATGATGAATGAAATGACAAAGTTTTGTACATTTTTCTTTTATATCCTTGATGCTTTTATTTTTAAAAATGGGGGGGGGGGGGCACAAATTGTTGCGAGGGGGGATAGTCAAATACTTTTTTAAACAAATAGTTGCATAACCCTCTAAAAGTTTGGAATATACATGCGACTTTCTTTGTGTGTTTACATCTGTTAAAATTAAGTCACTGACTGCAATTAGAATACTTATAATACTGTTGTGAGAGATAGTAAACTTTCTTATGCAGGTATCTTAATTATTATGCAAAAGCACGCTGTGCTGCACACAATTCTTTGGAAAAAAAGTAAAAAGAAAAATAAAGCTCACTTTCGTAATTGGCTCCAATTTGCATTATGAGCCTATGTTTGTTGGACGTGGAAGAGCGTATTGTGCAGGAGTATTCCGAATGCTGGAGCTTCACAATAAGGAAGAAAATTGATATCGAGGTATAGACCTGCACTGACAGACGGAGAGAAGTGAAGGTCAACCTCGCATTTCTCGGTAAGTTAAGTGCATATAAGAATTTAGACATTAACGAAACTTATATTTATTGAAGAAACCAAATATGATCGGAATGGGTTAATCTTGACTCAACATTTCAAAATATGAATTTGGGTCACTGACATTTTTGCATGTTTAATACACAACAACAACTGGGGAATACCCGCCCCCGTCCCACCCCCCAAAAAAGAACAAAACAACAAATTTGCTAACTCTGTCTTAGCAAAGACTTTGAGTATATCAGTGTATTTTGATGACAAGTGGCCTCATTTAAATTTCGTTGTTCCAAGACGGACTATATAGGCCTAGTGTGTTATTTTTGTTTTGCGTTGTCTGTAGCAGGGTTTCAACTTTCATTTTGTTTGGCCTAGTTAGGGAAGTTTCTAAAAATCTTGTCACCGAAAAAAGAGGAGCTGAGTTGCATTTAACATAAATAATGTACGTACCCTAATGTTTCTTTTTGTTGTTATTGTTGTTGTTGTTGTTGTTTTAAATGAATGTTTGCATTTTATAATATAAGAAGTTAGTAAGGTGACGATACAACGAAATCGAAAGTGGAACAGCTGAGAGGATGCTAGCTTCACATGTTGGAAATAAAACATTGAAATATCAACAGCCCATTTTAACCATTTCACTTTAAAGCCGTAATGACCATTTCTGGAGAATTTCGGCGAATAACTGATCTTTACCTCATGTACGTGAGAAGTACAGAATGGTTGCTGAACAAGTACAAATCATACCGGTCATGTAGGCGTTCAGCACCGACTAATTTAGTAATGGGTATGATTTTTAAAATTTGATTACACGTACCTTTAAGTGGTGATTATTCACTTTATTTCGATCCTCATACATTCATATTCCTTGGAAGGTCATTATATACACGCCCTGAGAAATACATATGGCAAAATCAATGTTGAAGTACGTGCACATTCATGGACGAGATCAACCTAATGGTGTGATCCAGTATAAACCGGACTGAATATTGCGCGCTGTGATGTCACAATAAAAGCTGCGGGTGTTGAACAAAAATCGTGCTACTCTGTTATTTGTTATGATCAGACCAGACGTCATATTTTTTTTTGGGACCCAGTTTAGTACGTGGCCACCATAGTAAAAGTTTATAGCGATCAATAATTTTACTCTGGAAGTGTTTGGATGACCGTTAAGGTGCAGAACATTTAACAATCTGGATTGAATATATATTGGTTAAACTATATTAGTATTAAATTTTAGAACAACAATTAGTATTTAACATAGGAGGAGTAAATGCGCCTACATGACCACGTTGACATACACTTTAGTCACGGCCATCTTGCACTCTGTGTCTTGGCATCGTCGCCAGCCACATGTCAACGCGGTAGTCACGTGATACCAACAAAAAAAATCGCTAGTAAACGTGCAAGAAACTTGCAGTACATTCTGACGCCTTGGACGTGGAGAGGGCGGGAATCACCAAATGGTGATTAAAACTATCAGCATAGGAGTAACTATTTTTAAGCTTAGTGATTATTATGAAAACATAGATGACAACGACGATGGCATTAAAGGCACCAAGAAAAATGAAGAAAAAAGAAAATGTCAGCTAGATTGCGTTGACCCTTAAAATATGTAGCTTGACTAGTTAACTTCAATTTTAACATCTTTTAGTTTTTACAGAAAATTGGCCATCAGATTTTGTTAATAAACACTAATAATTTGTATTAGCCTATTCTGTTGTATCAGACTGCACACTTTATATCGAATTAATAATAATAATAATAATAATAATAATAATAATAATAATAATAATTAATAAAATTAAAATTAATAATAATAATAATAAATTAAAATTCCCGTGTGTTTTAGGCCAAATGAATGACATTTTCTTGTACATTAAGAGATGTTCCATTCGTCCAAGTTGGCTTCTTACTACTCATTGAATTTTCCCTGGATTTTCATACAAGTTAAGCTTAGTTCTCTCATTTTATTTCACTCTTTACTAATAAATTAATTAAAAGGCTGGTAATGAATTGTGATATGTTTCGAAGTAAAAAGGGAAAAAGAAACTCTCTAATGCTAATCGCTCATGCGGTTGATATACCTACGAAATGACTCTTTTGAAGTTTAAAAGATTAATTGTTTAAAACGAAAATGAACGTAACATTTCTTCACCGTGCATTGGTCATAGAGGTGGAAAGCCATCTTCCAAGTTTAAAGACTTTCATTTCAAAAATAAAATATTTACATTTGAAACAAACATTCTTATCCAATTCAATTTTTTTTTAAACAACCGTCGTAACAATTTTCTGTGTTGAACTGCATTTTCCCACTTCAAACCTCCATGTCCATGTTGTACCCAGATCATATATCATTGTTTGAATTATTTTCTCAAACGGTGTAGGGAGAGTTTGATAGCATCACATTCAATGGCGTGCAATAAATCACCAAAGTACGTTCAAGCAGGATCATGGTAAATTCTTGCCCGTCAAAGAATATGGTAACAATAAAAAAGGTATCCTGATTTCTTTTTATATATAAATATACTTTTTTTTCAAATAAGCATCATCCTAAAACACTTTCTAACTAAGGTTAGCCTAATATTGTCCTAAAACATTTTCTAACTAAGGTTAGACTAATACTGTCATGCTTGGGATTATTTTATCCAGTTATTTCTTTCTCCTCTGTTCCTTGCTTTTTGCCCCTATTCACCGCTCTCTGACATTTCGCTTTCTAAATAATAATAATAATAATAATAATAATAATAATAATAATAATAATAGTAATAATAATAATAATAATAAATGCCTCTTGGTTTACGTGATCGCCAAGATAAATGTTGAAATGTAAAATCTAAGGACTTCTTGATTTCAGGCAGGCTTTATAGTTAGATTAGTGACTTCAGGCGGACTTTATAATTGGATTAGTGATTTCACTCGGGCTTTATAATTTGTTAATTAATCTCTTCACGAAAAGGAACACAATGATGTCTCTTCCAAAAGTTGTAATTAGATAAATAAATAAGACAATTATTGCAGTTAAAATTTCAAAGTGTGGAAATTTCTCCAATATTGATAATATGCTATTTAATACAATATAGTATACGTTAACAATGACTGTAAGTTTCAAACAAGTACACCAGTATGTAAAAAGAACACCAGAGAAAGTTTTTACTGATTCATTACATTTAGAAAATGTTCAAACACATTCCTTACCTTAGGTTTGTTGTTTAGGGGACAGCATCACAAGTAGGTTATTTGTGCCGATGCAATTGGAGTAGAATACCTTGCCCAAGGATACACCATTGTATCTAACCGGTCTGGAGTCTGGCGCTCTAACCACTGAGTCACCACTGTTCCTGCCCCCACTAGTCGCCTTTTACAACATGCAGGGGGGCGCATCGGACCAATTCTAAATCCATTAGCCCGCACGAGGTGAATTACTTACGTACTAAAGTGTCAATTCAGTACAAAACATGAATATATTATTTATTAAAATATCCAGAATGACATTGCTGAAGCTCTCATCATTAAGAAGATTTACTAGTGATAATTAAAATGCAAATTTGTTTAACTGCACCTACAAGTCTTTACTTCTTGTATTTCATGTAGACTACGATGTCCTTTCCAATCTCTGTCGCCATTGACTTTGGAACCACATTTTCCGGGTACGCATTTTCCCTGGATTCTGACTTCAGAGATGACCCACTGAAAATTTGTACCCCTAGCGGATGGAACGCTGGCAATTTGCTGTCCCTGAAAACACCGACATGCGTTCTGCTTAAACCGGACAAATCCTTCAGTAATTTTGGTTATGAGGCGGAAGACAAATACAAAGAACTTGCAGAGGAAAAAAAGCATAAAGACTGGTACTACTTCCGTCGTTTCAAGATGATTCTACATAGCAAACAGGTAAGAAAGCCTGCACAATACTATAATGTATATTTGCATTCCTGTTTATTGTGACTTTTAAAAAAAGCGTCTTTCTAAATGTCCTCATTCATGTTTTCATACATTCATTAAACAAATTGTTTTACCGGTTGATATGTAAATATGCACAGTCTTCAAGCAGAATACTCTTATTTCATTATAAAAGCCAAACTTGCAGTAGATGGTACGTCCATTCTCGCACATGACCAGTTTGGTCGCACGCGAGCATAATTTAAGTTCGTCGTCGAGATGGTACGTAATAAACAATCATAACATTAAATGTGCGAAGATACAGTGCATGCAGCCTGAATTACGTCACACCTAGGTTTACGTCTTTATCTGGAAGAAGGCAGCATTATTAGTGTTTTTCTAGGCAGAATTCTTTATGATTGAGAATCTTTTGATTTACACAGGGACTTCGTAGAGATACTACTATAGAAGATGAATTCGGCAAGACACTCCAGGCAAAGGTAGTATTCGCTCACGGGATCCGCTACCTAAAGAACCACGCCTTGAACCTCATGGACCTCCAAGGGAAACACATGGACGAGTCAGAAATCAACTGGGTAATAACTGTACCCGCTATCTGGTCAGACGGCGCCAAGCAGTTCATGAGGGAAGCTGCACAAAGTGTTAGTATATTGAAAATGTTATACTATCTTCTTCCTTTCTTTTTTTTCCAACTGGGCATGTCCTCCGCTTAGACGTCGCCAAGTAGTGCTGCTGCGCTGAGATTTAGTATATTAAAGCTGCAGCATTTACACGTGTAAACCGCTTTAGTTCTCTGAGATAATCGGTAGACGTATAAACGAGCATGCACGTACATGTCAGTGACGCAAGAACTACCGGTTCCAATTCAATGATATATTTCCACATCTCTGCTTTAGAGGGCTGTTTAGTATGTTTTTTTTTCTGTCAATTCTTTTCTTAAAGTATGTATGATTTTCACATCAAATGAACCTTTGATTAGAAACATTTTATTTTAAAAAAAGACCATTTCAAGTTTGTAAGTCACTGCATAGTAGTTTATATATTTACTGTAGAGGCAGTACGTCCTGTTGCATTATCGATTTTTGTCATCATGTACATATATGTAGCAATTGGAAATAATATCACAGTAGTATATCGAGAAATATATCCCCTCTTCTTGTTCTTGTTCTTCCTATAACTGCCTGTTATCTGCTCAAATGAGCGCCAATCGATTTATGAGAGTAGGTGCAATAGTAGTATCTTGTTAATTATATCGTTTACTTTTCCCCTGTTTTTTTTATCTTCTACACCATTACTAACAATCATCTTTGTCATCGTCATCGTGCTCTTCCTCCTCCTTATCATCGTCGTCATTCTCCTCCTCCTCCGAATTTGAAATGCTTAGTGGTCATAGTATTGCATGTAATAGAAAATGAATCGTTGCAATATTTTATTAGTTCTTTTCGTAACTTTTTCACATTTTAGTATTAATGTAATAACCTATGTACTCTCTTTTCCACACACAATCTGAATCAATCAAACTCCTTCCCTATAGTGTGGTATAGAGAACCACCAGCTGAGCATTGCCCTGGAACCAGAGGCGGCCGCCCTATACTGCAAACATCTGCCCATGGACAGCCTAAATGGCTCCAACGATTCTGGTGTCAGAGTTTTCTCCGAGGGCACCAAGTACATGATCATCGACCTGGGCGGTAAGTCTGCATGCAAAAATATAAAGAATATCCTATGTAATCCATAGATGTTGAAAACTAGTAGCAATGAAGCATAACGTAGTACAGATTTTTGTTATCAAGATATGAAGCAGGAGGCAAAACTTCAAAAGATGGTTGCAGCATCGAGAAAATGATAAAGCAATCATATAAAAATATGTTAAATTATTGGAGAGTTGCCGTCACATGATCGGAGAATGAGAGATGAAAATCTGCAGCCTGCCGGCTCTTCGTGAGGACATGGCTGTAGTGAAAGATTTTGTTTAAAGGTATACCCTAAAGTTTGAAGAAGAAGAAGAAGAAGAAGAAGAAGAAAACCAAGAAGAGTTTCGTTAGATTCTGACAGGCAACAATTTACATTCAAGGGGATATGTGCATCCTTCTAAGAATTTATGGATCTATTGTGATGGCGCAAAACAATGTTGGCGTGAAGAAATTTTGTCATCTTCTACAACTGTAAAAGAAGATAACTATTTCATTTTTAAAAACTGTATTGTTATAGATAAACTATATAACAATAGGTGTATATTAGTAAGGTATGTGCTTGTAAGACTTTTTGAAATAATTGTTCTTGTTTTTTTTTTTTTTGTTCTTTAATAAGCAACGATTTCATTAAACTACCTATTTTGAAAAAGAAAAAGAAGCTTGTGGCGTCATTTTTGAAACAGTTATCGTTATGTATGAAAGAGGAAATAAAATTGAAAATGTTATACAAACCATTATATGTTTATCGAGTTTGTACATAATAACGTTATGATTATAAACATTAAATTCCAAAACTTCGATCTGTATGTGATCGATTTGCTTCCCTTCAGGTGGAACGGCTGATATCACAGTACATGAAGTGGAATCTAATAAGACAGTGAGAGAGCTCCATAAACCAAGTGGTGGGGCATGGGGAGGTGTGCAGGTGGATAATGCCTTTTTGGGTCTCTTGAGAGATTTGGCTGGGGAAGATGTGGTGCGTGAATTTACAGAAGAATACACAGAGGACTTTCTGGATCTGTTCAGAGAATTTGAGCTTGTCAAACGGCAGATTAAGCTGGACATGACAGATAAGCCGAAAGTTAGAGTGAAGATTCCTGTGTCTTTCTATGACGTTTTCAAGAATAAAAGAAAGAAGTCATTGAAAGAGTCTCTTCCCCAAACTGGACAATATGCAGGCAAAATGGAGTGCTTAGCCGACAAGATGGTAATAGATGCCGCGGTCATGAAGTCACTGTTCAAGAAGAACATCGACAACATTGTAGAGCACATACAGGATGTTCTTGGAGAACATCCTGTTCGCGGTACAAAAATCCTTCTGCTAGTTGGAGGGTTTTCGGAGTCGCTTATCGTCCAAGAGTCGATCAGAAGAAGGTTCTCAAACATGAAGGTACTGGTTCCCTTTGATGCTGGTCTTGCTGTACTGAAAGGCGCGGTTATCTATGGTCACGGGCCAATATCAATCGCTTCCCGAATGTGTCGTCTTACGTACGGTATTGCTGTGAGCAAACTCTATCAAGAGGGTCAACCTGAAGAGAAGAAATATGTCGACAGTCAGGGAAGGGTTCTTGCAAAAGATGTCTTCCACAAATACATCGAAATGGATACCCCTGTGAAGGTGGGTGATTTCCAAACAAGCGTGCCACTAAGCGCATCAAAAGACCACGGCGTAGGGCGTATTCGTGTTTACTCCTCGACGAAGAAAAATCCCGACTTCGTCACCGACAAGGGTTGCACATTGGTGGGTGAGATATTTATTGAATTGGAGGAGGGCGATGAAGGGGGAAGGTATGACGTGAAGATGGCCTTCGGAGGGACAGAAATACTTGTAGAAGCGACAGAACAGACCTCCAAGAAAACACAGCGAGCTACCTTTGACTTTTTGAAAGACTGAGTCAAATGAGACTTGGTGTAAACAAGTATCTAAAGTCATCGACGAGCAGCTAGCTATTGAGTCATATGAGAATTTAGTGTGAACCAATGTTTCAAATCATCTATCTGTCAAGTGCAGTTTTAATATTCTCATCATCGTGTGAACCAATATTTCAAAATCATCTGTCAAGTGCAGTTTTAATATTTTTATCATCACATCTCGACGACAATCACAATGATACAGTTGGTATATGGAAAAGAAAAATATTGCAAAGATATGAATCACTTAGTATCATGTGATATGAATATCTAAAACTGCGAGTTGTACATTAGTAGTATATGGTTACTTTGAACCCTGAATACAAACTGGTTGTGTGTGTTTTCTTTCCAAAATTAAAAATATTAAGTTATAGTATGTTGTCACAAGGTGAAGCTACTAAGCGATAGATACATATCTGTATCGGGCAAATTTTTGCTATTACTTTCTAGCTCTTTCGATTTGTCCCATGTTAACCAGGAGTATATCTGTATGCGGTCATCAGTGTCATAACATTATGTGTCATATACACGTTCAACATTAATGAAGTAAGTTTTTGTTGATTTATTCTTAATAATGCACACATGTATCTAACATCTTGTACAATTACTCTATCACCAAATAGCAATACCTTATTAAATGCAAAATCTACTCACGAAATAGATTGTTTAGCTCGTACCCATTGTGGAATCTGTAGAATCAGAGGACTTCAGATATTTACCTGCTAGGATGATTAATGGTTGTGATGTTTCTTGAATATAATTTTTGGTCAACCATATATTTGAGTGAGTTATTTTGCGCCATTTTTCATATACGTAGTTTCATCATGTACGTATAGGGTTTAACCGCAAATCAGTACAATCCGGGATATATAACGCCGAGGAATTTTAGATACCCCCAAAATGCACAACAAAGATTAAGGCAAAATAGGGCAAACTCCTTAAAATAGATGCGTTCTGTCCTGTCATTGTAACATTTTTAATTTTTGGACAAATAGAAAGTCATATGTTGGTATACAAATCAATTTTGCACTATATAGAAAGTGATTACCCCGTCCAAATCTCTCTCTCTCTCTCTCTCTCTCTCTCTCTCTCTCTCTCTCTCTCTCTCTCTCTCTCTATATATATATATATATATATATATATATATATATTATTCTCTCTTTCTCTCTCTCTCTCTCTCTCTCTCTCTCTCTCTCTCTCTCTCTCTCTCTGTGCACTTACGTGAAATCGAGACTTTAAAATTTGATAAGTGTTTTTGTGGGCGCGAAAGGTTAAAGTAATTGTGTTTCGCTTTAAGTAGGATGTACATTTTCATTATCATTTTGTATGCACTTTGTCTGGGACAGTGAATTTTGTGATTTACTAATAAATGTTAACCTTTTATCATTTAAGCACATGAATGGATCACAAGACGTTTGTATGGGATTATCACTTATCTAAAGAAATTAATGGATAGCATGCAGTTTATTGTAAATTTAGTCATATCAGTCTTGAATAAAGTGCCATTATTATTATTATTAGTAGTAGTAGTAGTAGTAGTAGTAGTAGTTGTTGTTGTTGTTGTTGTTGTAGAGCATTAACTGAACACAATTGGATCGTTAAGATGGACGACTATTTCAGCAATACATATGCAGTTCTGGATAATCACGTGTACGTGGACCTGATGTCACTGGAGCGAATTTCCTCTATCTCGATTTTCCATTACATGTCATTGGATCATTAAATGGGATAAACACCACACATAATGCACAATATTTATAAAAGCATTATGTGCCTTACAATATACACACCACACATAAAATACAATATTGATGGAGTATAGCAAACATACTGTATCAACAAAACACACAATATTCATTAAGCGTGACGAACAAATCGTTACCGATTGCAAAGTTGTCGGGAATTTTCGGAATGGGAGGGGTGGGGCGGAGGTGAAGGTTGGGAATGGTGGGCGGGTTGGTCATGCCGCCTAAATGTGAGAAAAATTTACACCTTGGCCAAGCGTGGCAGCTTTCAAGCAAGTCTTGCCACTAGTGCGTTGCAGTCTAGAATGAAATGCCATTATTATTATTATTATTATTAGTAGTAGTAGTAGTATTGGTAGTAGTAGTAGCAGCAGCAGTAGTACAGCATTAACTGAACACCACTGGATCGTTCAGATGGATGACTTTCAGTAATGCATTTCTAGAAAGTCACGTGAACGTACACCTGAAGTCACTGGAGCGAATTTCCTCTGTCTTGATTTTCCACCATATGCATTGGATTATTCATGTGGGATAAACACCATATGTAATACACAATATTTATAAAGTATTATGAGCATTACAATATACACACCACACATAAAATACAATATTCATGGAGTATAGTGAACATACTGTATCAACACAACACAAAACATCATTTAGTATAACGAACATTACATTATTGATTACAGAGTTGCCGGGAATTTCGGCGAGGTTCGGGGTAGGGGTAGGGTGGGGCGCAGCTGTCAAGGTAGTCAAGCCACTAATTCGTTGCATTACCTTTCCATCTTTATCTAGACCGATGTTTTACTGATTCAACTACGGGTCATTATGTAGTAATAATCTTACCGCCTTCTGGTGGTAGGGTTACTGGCAATAATAAGAAATTCCAGTGTCTGAGCCTCCGGTCAATCCATGTCAGCTTCGAATCATTACGCAGCTGTATCTATACTGAATAGATGCTTCCTGACAAGGTCACTAGCGGAAGATCTTCTGCCCATTTTACCACGAAGATGGGAACCAGGTAATTTCTGCTACATGCGGCCACCAAAATTTGCCACTTTCAACAGGGCACACAGAGGCAAAAATAACATATAAATTTACAAGTATAGATACTGACAGAAAGCCGGGTTTGCGTTCTTTTTATTTATTTATGTTTTGTAACAGTGTCTTGAGATTCAAACAATTTATTTCCACTTCCAAACGCCATATAAAATCAATAGTAAATCGGTCAGCATATCACAAATATGGCTGCTGATGTCGTCTTTCGGGATCTGTCTTTCGCAGTTGGACAAAAGAAAGAGGGACATCAATGACATTTTTACCATTGAGTAGGCGGAGCATACTAAATATATCCACGTGACGAATTGATGATGTCATAGGTGCCGCCTTTATTTCATAGATGCACACACATATTTTAAATCAGGATGCGATGCGGTAAGAATAGATACAGATGTAATCTGCAAACACATTGCTCCATGAAAAGGATGACAATTTTACATAATATGAGACATTTGTTTTCTACTTTATCTATTGATGTAAAGGGCGAAACTGAGGACGTGCGATCGTCGCTGCTGCACCAAGGCGCGTATGAATCTAAATGTACAATGATGAAGAGGCAAATCCTGGCGCAAAACAGACCCCCCCCCCTTCACCACCCCCCCAAAAAAAAAAACAAACAAAACAACAAAAAACAGTAGACTTTGATATGAAAAAAGATGCCTTGTATAGGTTTTAGAGTAACTTAATAACAAGAAAAAGTATGTTCACTAAAAATAAAATGGATTTTGGACTGTAAAACACTATAAACTACACATGACAATGAACTGGACCCCATAATATAGAGATAAAATGCAGCTTTTTTGGGACACGAGCCAGTATGTTTCAGTGATGTTGAACTTACCCTGAAAAGTGGATTGCAGCGACCCAAATTATAGTGACCACTAATGACGACCAAGTTGCACTCACATTGCAACTTTCGTGGCAGTAGAAAGTATTGGAAAGGATTTTTTCTATAAAAATACATATTGATAAACACAGGACAGTATGTCATCTACCCAGTTTTGGTGTTTTTTCTCTCAAGATAAAATTTGCTGGACATTCAAGCGATACTGTGGAGCTTAATAATGTCCGTATATGTAAAAAAAAAATTCTGAGTAAGATTCTAGGATTCTCAGATATAAGGAACTGCTGTATGAATGGACGTTCATGCCGTTAACATGGTGATTCTTCGCGAAGTAAAGCTTTCACGAAAAAGTTGACCTTCTTTGCAAAAAACTTTTTCACAAAAAAGTCGCTTTTTTTTCCACAAGATGTGTCAAGCCAATACTGTCAAAATCTTTATGAAAAAAGTGATCACTTCTTTTTTTACTTAAAAGTATATATCCTGACCAAACAAAAATGTATTAGATTTTTATGAAGAAACTTGCTCTGATGAGTCATCTTTCTTTAAGATGAAAATAAGGATCTCCAGGAAAAAATGTTACTTTCTTTGTGAAAAATGTACATTCTTTTTTACGGAGCTTGACATTTTTCATGATGCTTGAACATTTTTCATGAAAACCTGACTTTTTCATCGAACAGTTAGCATCGACTTGTAAGGGCACTTTTGTCATGAAAAAGTCACATTCTTCATGAAGATGGCACTTTTTCATGAAAGAGTGAAGTTACACGTAGATGAAAAGGGTAAAGTTTTCGTGAAAAAGGTGCAATCATCATGAAAAATGTGCAATCTTCGCGAAGATGCGAGTTTTTCATGAAAAAAGTAAGTATTATATGGAGTACATACTATTCTAAAAAATAATATTTTAAAAGCAACATCATATCTTCCACAAAACATCGTTGCAAAATTTTACCGGTAACTGGCCTTGCACTATTGCACTCACAAAAATAAAATAATAATAATAAAAAACTCCAACTGTGAACCATGTGGTCATAGACAACACTGAAGCTGCGAAACATCGCGGTGTCGAGCCAAGCTAATTTGTACTAACCAATAAATCATTCCAAAAGAAAGAAATTAGTTATAAACTATACATTATTAACTCTGACTAACTTGCCGTCAGTAAAATTTAAATTATAAATTAGAAATATTACTTGAAATCAACAGAGCTATGAAGTACAAGTGATCTAGTTTTAATCCATTGCAACTATCGCCTTGAGCCAAGTTAGCCTATGATATTCCACCTAAAGGACTCACGGTACTAATTGTATGGAAGAATGGTTACCAGTTTAGAAATGGGTGAAGATAAAATAGAATATATATGGGTTTGGCTGGTGATGATTGGTTGATAATGAAAGTAAATTTTATTAAAAACAATATTTTGAGAGTTTATCCTTGTTGTAACTAAACAAAATAGAGACAATGTTTTATTGATGGAATTTCGGTCTTTTTATAGACCTGAGTTCAGAAAACTAATTACTGAAATAGTCACCAAATTCTTTGGTGCGGAATTAAAAACACATGTAGATCCAAAATAAAAATAATAATAAAAAAAAAAAAAATGCCGCGGCTCATATGGTCTTCTCTACACAGAAGCTTGCAGCATGGATATGTTTATACT
This sequence comes from Margaritifera margaritifera, assembly GCA_029931535.1. Lineage (NCBI taxonomy): Eukaryota > Metazoa > Mollusca > Bivalvia > Unionida > Margaritiferidae > Margaritifera > Margaritifera margaritifera. The sequence continues at coordinate 891,380 of JAQPZY010001365.1, forward strand.
GATAAATGCAGGTTTGATCATGAGCATTCAGAAATTTAAAGTTATTGAATTTTGAATGTCATTATGTTTCCATATATTTACTATGGGCGTTGAATTAGTACCGTCAGTTCTATAGAGAACAACAACCTTACAGAGGTTCCACATATGCATGAACCTTTACTATAAATGCAAAATTCTTGTTCTATTTGTGGGCAACAAGCAAAATGAATACCTTTTGAATACCACATAATGATTTTCAGTGGGATATTAAACACACTTTCAGATATGGCAACTGTTGTCATGAAGGGGAGGGGAGGTGGGGGAGGGAGGGGTGTGCAGTGTGAATAATGTGTAGATTTGACTATGCTAGATTGGGCGTTTTGCACATTGGTTAATATCTATGCTATCAAATATATAAAGTTTAGACAATTTACCATTTATATAGTAATTAGGGGCCCCGGGTGGCCGAGTGGTCTAAGGCGGTCGCCTTTACCGATCACTGCCATTTCACATCTGTCCGCGTGGGTTCGAGTCTCGGGCTCGGCCAGTGTGGTTATGTGAGAAAGCTTTACAGTAGCTTCCCGTGGGTCGGTGGTTCTTCCCGGGATTTTCCCGGGTTCTTCCTCCACCAAATATACTGGCCGCCATATATAGCATATCATGTGCTGAAAAATGGCGTTAAACCCATAAAACCACAAAACCTTATAGAGTAATTATTGTCGGCAATGTGATATTTCCAAGTTGTGTTTTGAAACATTATGCTTCAGATATGATCACTCTAGCACCATGCTTAATGCTGATGACTCCAATTCAGTGAATGTTTTGGAACATCATATTTTGAATTTTAATTGGCTTATGCCTACCTTACTTTAGTTTTAAATTATATGCGTTCTGGAGGAATTTAAACTAATTTCTGTCATTTCAATCTCCTTTTCTGAAGTAATACAATCACATATCACTGTGACCTTTTACTCATTTATTGCATAATATGACAAGGCTGATAGAATATTTCAATCTTAAATTGAAGAGAGATAAATGGTGATAGCAAACAAGCTAACTCTTGATTACACAGATTTATTTTAATATTTTGTTCTGATTTTCTGAAATTCTCAAATACGTAAATGTTGCCTGAAAAGCACCATTGCTATGCTTGGTGTACATGAACTTGCAATATAATTTTATATTCTCTAATGTAATCTTTGACAAGCAGAACTATGCACACTGTTTACTTAAGCATTCTACAACTATCCATTATTACGACTCTAGGTCTTATAAATATTTAACAGAAAGAAAGTGAAACCAGCAATATAAGTCATATCAACAAGCAATTTATTTCTCTACAAGACAAAATGAAATTCAAGAGATTCTTAAAATATTATGAATCAAATTCCAAATAATCATAAATCTCCTAATCACAAGTCCAAAAATATAGAATGTTCCGAATGAGTTCCAATAGTCTTGAATATTCTAATATAGCACAATGATACAATCCAGAATGTCTTTGAATGAGTTCACAAAAGTCCAAAGTAATGTATTAATTCAAAAGTCAATAAGCACGTTAGTAATTCCAACGAATTTATTAAATAAATAATTTCTTTCGAATTATATCTTATTTTAAAGGCACAAACTGTAAAATCTGACCACAAATGGATTCCCACAGACTGATCTAAAACAGGAATGAATTATTTGTTTACCAACTCCCTATTAAGAAACATTTTCACTTGACCTATATCACAACAGGATGTGAAACAATCCAATAAAAAACCCCACTCTAACTGTAAACAAGACTGGTCTTGAACTCAAATGCTTGTAAATATTCTGTTTACAAGTGACCAGAATCTAAAGTGCAACTTACCACCATGGACAATATTTAAACACACATTATAGGTTAAATACACATAACACCATAGATCTGTCAAGTAAATCAAGGGTGGATATAGGACTCATGGTACTGATTATATGGAAGAATGGGTACCAGTCTAGAAATGGGTGAAGATAAAATAGAGTATATATAGGTTTGACTGGCGAGGATTGGTTGATAATGAAAGTAAAATTTTAGTAAAAACAATCCATTGAGAGCTTATCCTAGTTGTAATTGCAAAAAAACAGAGACAATTTTTTTATTGATGGAATTTCAGTCCTTTTATAGACTTGAGTTTGGAAAACTCATTACTGAAATTAGCACCTAATTCTTTGGTGCGGAATTGAAAACACATGTTTCAAACACATGTAGATCCCCAAAATGCCGCGGCTCATATAGTCTTCTCTACACAGAAGCTTGGATCAAAAATATTTTTATACTGATAAATATATGTTTGATAATGAAAATTTAAATTTATTGAAATTTTAATGTCATGGTGTTTCCATTGGTTTAATATGGGAGCTGAATTAGTACTGTGAGTTCTATACACCCATGCACTGCTAACTACAATTAAAACAATAAACATTAGAATATAATTTAAACTACAAAATAAAAAGTTTATGATTTTGATCAGGAATGAAAATTTGCGAGAAATAAATAATGATAGAATACAGATTTAAGAAAGGAAAAGAAAGCAGTGCACCTAGTCCTTGTCGTGCAACTCAGTTTAACGTTCCACTTAATAATGATATTACACAAATATTTAAAGAGATATAAATATAATATGAAGAAATAACTAATACACACACAAATCATAAATCTTTTGCTGATAAGTACACTTTAAGATTTTACAGTGACTATTCAATGGCCAGACACAAAGTACAGTGTGGTATGAAATTGTGGCGAATTCAACTTAATTGGGCAGTATGGATGGCAACCGCAGGCTGTGGAATATCTTACTGGCATTTATCATATCAAAGTTAACTAGAATTAGTAAAATCAATATACATAGTTCACGTTTACTTTCAGATACGAAAACGTTTGTCGGAATGCTCGATATTATTACAGGATGTTAAAGCTTTTAATCAAGCAAAATATGCTATAGATCTTAAACTATTTAACATAATATTTAATAACCTCAAAGTTCCATCAAATAATGACTGAAGGTACACCAATGGAAGATATAAATATCTTATCGATCAAGGGGATGAAGAACATAAAACTGTACATCATGGATTTGGAGAGCCCACACCAGCTGATGAAGTAAATACATTCAAACGACATTATAATTATGGTGCTGGAGCAGTTGAATACTAGAGAAGATGTCTGATGGAGGAATAAATTTAATGATGACAAGCGATGAAACAATGTGATGGGCTTATTTTTTCTACAAGACAGCAACGGTCCAACAGAAGGAGGAATATCTAGATTAAATCAAAGTATTAGGTCTTATATGACATGTATGTTAGGTATTCAAGTACAAAATAAGAACATATATTACGCAGTCTGTTTCCACTGTTGAAAACACGGTTAAACAGTTCTTGAATTATTAACTTTTGGTGAACAATGCCTTGACTCAAATGCAAGCATTACAATAAAATTCAGCAATATGTTTCATATTGAAAAGTTTGACTAAAACATGCTATTGGTGGTGATAGTATTAGTTTTGTTAGCTAGTGATATGGTGGTGACAACAGGTAGCATTATTGGATACAGCAACAAATTAAAAATATCATCAGATACATTTAATCTATAAATAAACACTCTATAAATGCTGCTGTAATAAAGAATATAATACCACCAGCTGATGAGCAGTCTGCAATAATTCGTCAAAACATAGACAGCGACATAAAATAACAGAACGTGCAAGGAATACAGAGAGAAGAACAAGATGACCCAAGGAGGTAAAATAAAATGTATTACTTGATAAGTGGAGCAATTGTTGTATTATAATTAGGTGCTAAATTGACGCAAAAGCCTTCTGAAAAAGAACCAGTTCAATTAGTTAAAGAACAAAGTCAATCCATTCCAGAAATATTTTAAACGAAGCGAAATTTCACAATAATAAGATAGCAAGTGTGACAAACAACGTAATTAGCACTTTTTACATGGAACATTTAATTCAGTTCTTAGAGTTAGTTTCAGGATGCTTTTAAGGAAGATGCTTAAGATGTCAAGAGATTCACGAATAAGCATGGAATTTATAAAAGACATAAGGTTGGTTATTTCTATTTCTTTGAGTTAGTTTACGATTGATTATCTGATAACACAAGGGATACTACCAGATAAAATAATTAAGTAAATAAATAGCATAATCTAAAAATGATTGTTGGTGGATCTAAGGATAAAAGCTTAGCATGGACTAAGTCTAATTACATTTCAATGTTCAAAAGCAAAACCAAAGAGAGCTAACAAGTTTGTGAGAGAAGCGAGCAATGTCATGAGCAAGCCTAAACAAACAAAGCCTGCCAAATTTGATACTTCTCCAGTCTAAGCTGTCTATTACTTGCATCTAAATGGGAGAGAACATATCAATTGTATTCAACATTACCGCCTACCAACAATGGATTAATTATATTTTTCAGCTGATGTATTACGACTCTATGGTCCAAGAAAAACGTAACAGAAAGAAAGTGAAACCAACAAATCAAGTAAAAATCAACAAGCAATTTATTTCTAGGCAATTAAAGTGAAAATTCAAAAAGACACTTACAGTAATGTGAATTAAAATCCAGATAATCCAATAAGTCTAAGTGTCCTAAATATAGAATGTTCCGAATGAATGGCTCTATCCTTGAATGTGTTGATGTGCCAACGGTTTTTACTGTCATGATGTGTCTGTACTCTTTAATGTGCTGATATGTCAAAATGAAGTACTCCAAAATATCTTTGAATAAGTTCACATAAATCCCAAAATCATCAATTCAAAATCCAAAATCCAAAAGTCTATGAGCACTTTTATAATCCAATGAATATTTCAAATAATTCCTCTCTCAGAATTTGGAGTGATTTTCCACAACTGTAATGGCCCTTCAAAAGACTGATGGTAATGTCGAAACTGAAAAACTGTCCACTAAACATGGTATATGTAAAGAAAAGTCACATGACAGAATATTCTAGAATAATAAATGGCCTATGTGATTTATGACACATAACTCAAATGAAAATCTGGTTTTATCTGTAAACAAAATCAACCTTGACCTCAAATTGAATCAACATCTTGTTTGTCAAAACTATCCTTGGACTCAAATATTAAGTAAACAACCTAATTCAAGGACAATAGTTAAACATGTTTTCCTGATAAACAACCTTAAGGTTTAAGCAAATATTAAAGTCAAGAAATATTTATAATTTCCTAAAATATTCATAATATTATATAAACATCATATCATGCATAACAGATGAAAATCAACAAAATTAAAAAACGATTTGGTTACAGAGATCGAACATTACAGAGGTGCCATAAAACAGTACAACCCAGCAAACAAGGTTTTTTTTCTTTAAAAGGATAAAGTTGAGCATGGTTACTGCTTCAGGTTCAATTGGAGTTGTTGCTGCTGGGTTTAGGAGTCACAACAACAGGATTTATAATACCTTTGCCTTTTATGGGACTGGGTACTACTTTACTAGGATTTGTGGTGAAAGCTTTCAAAGAAAATTTGATATAATAGAAAGTTTTAAAACACGATGAGATCATAACCTCTTCCATAAGAAAGTTGAACAGGTATTGATAATATGGTGAATAAGGCAATAAGCCATCATGATAGTTGCCGAGCGCAACAGATACTAGGAGATACAATGAAAAGTTGGTAACACAGAATGCAATATATTGAAGAGCTAGAGAAACGTATTTTTAGTTTGAAAGAAAATAAAGGAGAAAGAATTTAGAGAAGCTTAAAGTTACAACGAAGTAAAAGGATAAGATATGAATGGAAAATATATATTGTGTGAATATTAAATGTTTTCATTTACGCTATAGAAATGGAAAGTTATCTTACCTAAAAAGTAAGTTCAACCTGAACAAAAAATCCAACTGATACTAGGATTGTTAAAATATCCATATATTTTGTATAAACACAGAAATGGAAAATCTATATCCGTTGGTTGCTTGAATGTTAACTGTTTTCATTTACGCTACATATATTAAAAGCTATACTATCACAGAAAGTCATCTAAAATTCCAACTGATAATAGAAATCGTAAAATATCCATAAATTTTGTATAAACGCAGAAATGGGAATTTAAAAAAATGCAATTAACAATTAATACTATAATTGATGAAATTAAACACAGGTTAATAAATTGATGATGAACTAATATCTGGAAATATATTGCTTTATGATTTTCGTATTGTATGATATGAATTTGCAGTGATTAATCAATATTTTTACGGGTTGTTAAAAATATTAAACTCTAAAATTACACTCCATTAGGTACTTCTTATGAGTTATCTATGCTCCATGACGTTGTGCTGAATACAAGTTAAGTAAGATAATGCCTCATAGAATTAACCATTCAAATAAAGAATTTAGGTTTACAGAGAATTTGTTTTTATAAATATCAACACTTAAGCCTTTTATAATATTGAATTTTATATTGGATTATAGGTCAAATTTATTCCTTTCGTTTGCTCATTACAGCTGGATAAAGAACCCGATAATGAAGACACTGGTGTTAAACAATACACCTTAAAAGAATCACAATTCATATTATTTTGAACAAAATCGTATTTTATTTTTTACAATTAAGGAAGATTCAAGCATTGATTATTCAACATACATAATAAAAGCCGGTGGCAGCATTAATTAATTTATTACTATTGAATATCTTAAGCACGAGATGGCAACATCAGCAATAATCACTGGTGACGCAATATCTAACAGTTTAGCATTCACAAGAAGTAATTATGTGTTCAAGTTATTTGATCCCAAATAAAGCTGATAAAGACAGCATAAGACACGATATGTCATCGAAGAATTGCAGAAGAAAACTAAAGAGTTCAACGAAAACAGAATCACTATACATAAATGAAGGATTGAGAGAATAAGGATTGGTTACTCAAATATTAAATAATTGGGATGATGATTTTGCTCTCATTCGTCTACTCATCCTGATGCTGTTTTTAATAAACCCAGACAGCATAAACCTAATGATTTTAAAAGCCGTCCGATAAGCATGTAACTTATGAGGATGTATTTAATGGGTGCCAGTACTTATGCTGGCTACTAATATCTTTAAAATTTAGATAAATAAATAGAGAAGGAAACATATGGTAAATATATTATTTCTCCCAATACAAGACACAACACAACAGTGTATTAAGCATCTAAATCCAACATTTAATTTTATTACAAACACACTTGGTAATATAAAGTCTGAAAAATGCTTTAAGTGGTAATACCTTGGTTGGGACCCAATTCTACAATTGTACCTGCATCATTGTTCATATCGTTTGATGAAAAGGTTAAAGGAGATGCTAATGATGCAGTTGTACACAATTTGGGAAGAATGCTTGTGAGAGATAACAATTAGCTATGAAAATGTATTGTTCACATAGCTGCAACAAATTAATTCATCTGACAAATGTAATGAGACGACTACAAACCAAGAAATGTCTTGATACGACAAATAAGGGTGTTGCAGATTCAATGAAAATGGATGACATAACAGAATTTAACTTCGACTAAATTTCTAAGACTTTAAAAAACAACTACAACATAAAGGACTTCAGACTGGTGTACAAGATACTGAACAAGTTACATGTAAATGAAATAAATAGAAAGAATGTTAGTCTGGTTTTTAAGGTATTTAAGTTATTTGCTAATTTTGTGCGGTGAATATAACATAAAATACCGTATCTTTTTAGACAATATATTTTCCAGGTTTGATCTAGGAACATCTATAAAACCATCAAACACAAATAACCCTCAGATATTAAACAACAACCAATTAATACAAGAGGAATTTCCTGACGTCGTGAAGTCTAAGAACAAGCTAAATTGTAATACCTGCTTTACGACAGCGAGAGAAACCAATACTTTTTGACACCCACATAGAGTTTTTATCTGATATTTAAATGATGTATTTGAAAGACAATATAATTATATATGTGGTGTTATAAATTGTGCACAGAAAAAGCCTGCACTAGATTTGATTAAAACGGAATCTAATAACTTCGTTTGATTTTTTTGTCATCATCTGTCTGACCTTTATATACAGCAAGACTTACAGTAGAAAATTACTTTCTAGAGACGACAATGCAATTGTAATAGATTCTGGTGATACATTAGGTAAATGGTTAGAATTACTTAGTTACTTATTAGTGCTTACCATGGAACTAATATTTTGTTTCTGATAGACTATTGTGCCAACACTGAAGATGTAAAAAAGAAGCAACAAACCTAATAAAATTAACATTCAGTAGAAGACGTTACGGAACATTTGTGTGAAGTGCAATTCTGTCATAAAGGACCTCGTGCGGACGTTATATATGATTCTTTTTAAAGATTTATTTTCTCACCTTTATCTTTTTTTTATGACTTTTTGGTATACCTAAACTTCATCTGCAATATAAAGACAGGATTATGCTGACGTGCCATTAAACTCTATACATACATAACTATGTATCTCCTACCATTACCCCTATTTTGGAGATGAATATATAAAAAGTCATAACTCTTTCAAAAACAGTGCAAGTATAATGATTGGTTAACATGCACATCTCCTAATAAAGACCATAATATGAACTAAGTTTCACATCAATCCGCTGTCAACTGCAGGAGTAGTTGTATTCAGAAAATTCAGTCATACATTGCATCCAGCTGTAGAGCAAAAGAGGCAATAGCTCGTACAAAAGCACAAATATATGTCAATATATGCCTTATTAGATGATGAGCATAATATGTATCAAGTTTTACAGTGATCCATAAAATACTGCAAGACAAGTTGCATTCAAAAGAGTCTATCTAATACTGCAATCATCTACATAAGAAGGGAATAACTAACAAACATGAAGAGAAGAATGTGATATGTCCATATGCGCATTTTCAAACGATGACCATAATATTTACCAAATTTAATTACAATTAATCAAACACTGTGGGACAGGTTGTGTTCAAAAAATTTTGTGATGGATGGAAGGGTGAACTGACAGACTAACACAAGGATTCCTATATTCCTTTGCCCCTATAGAGGTGGGGTTATAAATCAAAGTCAAACATCACAAAAATGTAACTGAAATAAATAAATTCATTCCAATTCCTGCAATAATTAATTAGGATTACATTTGACTAAGATATCTTTTTCTTTACCAAGGTTAAATCTGTAGCCTGTTTTGCTTGAGAAAAAGAAGCAGACTGAGTGTGTACCTTATATATGCATCCCATGAAACGCACATATGTCTTTCCAAAGAGCCCCCAAAAGCCAAACCAAACCAAATAGGAAAATGTTAAAAATATTCTATTTTCATAACAAAGAGGTTGATCAAACATGCCACTTGGGTACAAAGTAAATATTTCTTGTCAACTTTTAAACTGATATTTGACGTTACAGTGCTCATTCTTAACAATGTTTATGTGATCTATAAATTTCACCCGCATGATAAATAAGGCCACGTTAAACTGACTGTATCATAATAGTGCATATTTTAACTTTATCATTTCTTTTGGAAGAATACTGTCTTGGGCTGCAACTTCATCAACTATATGCTCTAGTTCTCATGTAAGGCCAGAACTCTAAAACTACTTTTTAAAAAGTGATTGAACTGTCTATGCTGAATGTTTAGAGAGAAGGGAACGCCTTTTGGTATACTGAATATTTAGAAAGAGGAGAAATACTTTGTCCCCATCCCGGGGTCATAATTGGGAGACTTCTGAGACTTCCACTCTATAACCGCAAGTACAATTTTCAGCACGAAAAGCCAAGTCATTTATGCAACCAGCATTGGCGCCTGGGTATCTCCCAACTCACTAACGACTAGGCCCTGGGTCAAAGCTTAGAAACTGTTCAATAGTCCCACCTTAAAAGTATGTATACTTACTTTACACGACAAGAACATATAACCTATGGAGCACAGGTTCATGGGTTTGTCCTTTCCCCATGAGTCCACGTGATCAAGGAACTCACTCCTTCACTGCACTCACTCATGACTTTCGTGATCTTAGTCACTTTTAAATTATTTCACATAATTGCTATGCAAACATGTAATATCCTCTTTACAATGGTGGTGGCTCAGTGGTTAGCATGCTGCACTCATGAACGAAAGGGTGTAGGTTTGAACACCACCATATTATTAGCCTGTGTCTGCTAACGGAGTGTGGACTAGGCATTTACTCCAATTGCCTTGGCACTAAATAACCTCATGGTTTGCTGTGTTTTAAAATACCAAACCATTCTATATAGTGAAGAAGTTAAAGCACAACATGCTTCATGTATTTTCATTAATTTTACAACCATAGTAACTTTCCAGATAATATTTTGGATGAAACAAAGATTACATAGGAGTGTTAATTGAAATATTACAAGAGTTTTAACGTGTATTTTATGACCTTAGAAAAGGTCTGGCTGAATGAAGTATTATATCAGGCACAACAACAATTGTTGGTTATGGCAATACTTTGTCAGCACACTGTGGTACAAAAGAAAATAATGTATGAAAAAGGTTAAACACAAGTTATATAAAGGCCCTTTCTATAAATTTAGGCAATACAAGTGCTATGTTAGAGCTTTGCAAAGTCCAGACTTTGCCAAATGGGGGTGTTCTGCTAAATTGTGACAGATGCATTACCCTATTATCTGTGTACTTGATGCTTTCAAGTCCTTCTGAAGATTTCGGGTGTTGTTAGTCACATAATGCACCAGCATATCTGGATATATGCAGTTTCGTAGAGTAGAACAAAGTTGTTTGCAGCTGGACTCGACTTAACAGCGAGCATGGATATTGACTCTATTTTCGTTTCACTTTAGACATTACCCATTTCGGGGGTCTGTAATCATAAGAAGCGGATTAGTTAAAACCTTATATAGATATGACCATTTATTCAGGAGAAGTAGCTATTACACGACTTTCAAGATGGTCAATATGGCAAGCATATTGGATGTCTGAGGGCACCATTTCATTTAGGATCAAATAGGCCTTGCAAAGAATGTTTGGGCAAACTTCCATGGCAATCCTCCCAGTAGTTTAGGACGAGTAGTAATAGCATAGTAAAGTTGTGCTTACGGACATACGATAGATGGAAGGATGGATAGATTGATCGAAGGCAGACAAAACGCCATAGCATAAACTCTTCTGGTGTGTGACCAGTACAGCTAAAATTTGACTACGTCCAAAACAAATGCATTCATTTTTGAATTGACGCCTCACACATGCAGATGTGAAGCTGAGGTTATTCACCCGTATCATCAGTAACCAGTGACTATTATGGTGTGAAAACATTTCTGCATGTGCTCACTTGTGCATTCAGGTGTCATAATTGTTTAATTTTTCAAGGTGGCCAACCGTAATACGATCCTAGTCCTCCCCTGAAAATGATCAATAAAAAACCCACTGTTTTGTTCCCCTCGCAGGAATGTCTTGCACTTGTCACCTAGTCTATATTTGTTTTCTCTTGTCAGGTCAGGCTACGCCTGCTACCATAAGTAACAGTACGCGATACTACCGGCAACTGTTGACCAGAGGGGACAGCTAAAGACAGATGGCAAGAATCGTGTGGACATCGCAGGGCATCAGCTCAGGTGTAATAGGGCTCGATGGCTATCCACTGTATCCAGACTTATCTCCAGACGTTTCGACATTGGACGAGAGAGTGAGGATGACTCTGCGAAACTTTTTCTCATTTAAATCCAACTCACGCGCAAGTCATGATATCTTTCCCATCAGATACCTCCAAGTCATGTGGAGTTTGACGAGCGACGTAGCAGCAGATGTAGATACACTGGGAACTGCAGCTGCAGACCTGCACACAGGCGGCTCAGGGCATATGGTAGCTTTTCATTGGACCAAAGCAGCAGTGCAACTCAGCAGCTCCCTGGGCGACTGATCAGCCCTATTTAGGATACCACTGCTCACCTCCGTAGCATAAGAAAGAGGCTAGAAAAGGTGCCCCAAATATTGCTTGCTTCACTTTAACCTTGTTCAGCATACCGCAGCTGATGGGGATCCCACCTTAGCGGTCGAAAAGTTCACAAGAAGACAAAGGTGACGCCACTCACTATCGGTGCCTGGAATGGTGAGCACTCTAATGGACGGTATATCAAAACATAGACCAGAGAGAAGTAAATGCTTGGAGCTACTAATTATTTTTATTATTATTTCTAATGCTCCCAGTCATGCAAATATCTTGTCCATTTTACCATTGTTGAATAAAAAGCTGCAAGTAAATCTTACAGTACTTGTCAAGTTAAAAATGGAAAGCAATAGGTAATTATTCAAAGGGTTTTCCATTTAAATCCTACAAAAAAGAATCAAAATAAATAAACGTTTTGGAGACCACTTATCAATAAATCGATACCTCAAAAGTAAAAGTAAGAAGAAAAAAATGAAACAGAGACCAAAATGTGTTGTGGCGGTAAACCCTAAAAATAATTTGCATAAATTTGTTATTACTATACTATACTATAGAGAGTGATGCATATACTACCGATTTGGACTGTTTGTAGAGTTTTGTCTCGGAAGTATCGAGGCAGAACAGTACGTTCATGGATCAGTATCAGTGCACATGTACTAAAGTCTACACCCAAATCTACCAGTAGGTAAATAAATTAAGGTGCATTAAGAGTCGTTTCATGCCAAGGGAATGGCCTATGTACATTTCTGCTCATTATAGTTAATCTCACAGCAAATGTAGTGCTCGCTTTGTAGTAAGAGACTACTGGGTATATAAATACATGTAACAGAGACTTCGCAGTTGCTGTAATGTATCAGTACACTAATTTAGCCCATTGGCTGTTATTGCATCATTCACATTTTTTCTCTGACTTTCCAGGAGATTTACTGACCATTGAAGACTGTTACATGAATTCGATAGAAAGCAGCATTAAAGTCTCAACATCAAAGGTTTTGTGAGTTCAGCTTTTTTGCATTTTCGCGTAGGATGACAAAGCAAACAGGTATAATTCAGTCGGATTCCGAAAAGGTTGCATGCAACTATTTCCAGAAATGCAGTTTAACTTATACTGAATGTTTAATGTGTTGTGTCCAAGGTAGTACCTAACATATATAAGATATTCTTGGTGCAACATCACATACTGCAGTGGAATTCATCAAACATGTAGAACAATGATGTAAATATATAAGATGTAGTGATGCCTTTAAACAAAAGCATATGTTAGTACGTGGTTGTTAGTTGTGGACTTTGAAAATCCTGCTCAGTTTCAAGTTTGACAACAGCAGCCGCTACTAAGCTTAATCTGAAAAGATAGTACTATATAAGGCATTCATAGACAGCTATGTAGCGCTTTTAGGCAAAAAAATTGTACAGAGTACAGGGGCCACGCTGGAATCAAAATATCCGGTGATGTGACTTCACTCTCCGGTCTAAAAAGTGATGTGGAAATTGGGAGGCGTCACTTTGAGCTCAATGTTTGTAATTGCAAAATGAGTTCATCAGATACCATTACTTTCCTTGCTCTGTAAGACAGTATTAAATTAAACAAAACACTCACCATACTTTATGAAAATATCTGAAACTTTAAAAGTTCTAAATATTGCAACACAACTTCGTTAATATTATTCAATGGGAACCTTAAAAATATGCAAATGTTCTAGAAAATAGGGGATTAATACTGATCAAAAGCATCGAATTCTATTATGTTTTCAGGTGAAATATTAGATAGGTTCATCAATATATTTATATTTGCCATTTCCCAAAAATTCTTTAATGATACAGCTTTTGGTTTTAGGATTCACTCGCTTCCTTGACTTTCACAATGGTTGGCGGTAAAATTGTAACTCAGTACATGCTTAACGGCATTAGAAGCACAATCAAATTAGCACAAAAGTAAATTTTACATCATATTTCTATTGTTTGGGGCCTGTAAACACGGGTTTTGATAACTACAAACCCATTCACTATTTTGGGCAGAATTACAAAGGGAAAATGGCGAAGGATGGTGTAGGCATTTGTTCATGGCAAGGCGAAATTAACTTCTCGTTCAATGTGTTGAAACTGAATTTCACAGACGAGGCCATTGATTATTATCTCCAAAAATAGTTCTCTAGATATCTAGCTTGCATTGTTAATGTCTTTTTGTTTTTGTAGCCTTTCGTGCAATATGTACAACTTTTGATGTCTTGCATAAAGTCTATAATGTATTGTAATTCATGTTGCATTCCACCAATGTATGAACTTAGTTCGTGTAACGTTATGAGTATGTATAATGTTGCTAAGATACCAACTGAAATATTTACAACTTCGTCCTATTTTATGCAGATGAGGTATAATGCAGTGTGCAGCGTATCAAATAAAATCATTTGAACTGCATCCAAATTAGTTTTTCTTGCTCTTTGGTACATCAAGTACTGAAGTCTTCATTTTGATTTATTTATATATTTCAATCTATATTTTACTAGTTTTCATCTGTATTTTAAAATTGATAAATGTTTGCAGAATGCTTACCTCACAGTCTATATGTTCTGGTCCTGGGGATAGTTGAATCAAAACTGCATCACTTGCTACCCACAAGGGTAAGTCCACAGGGGGAAGCCACATTTTCTGCTGCAGATATCTGTCTAGGCTTTGAGATCCAACCTTATGCTCAGCGTTTTGAGAGTTCACTAGAGACTATGTGATGCTTTTGTACGTTATCCGCACGATTAAGTTTGTTTTTATTGTTTAAATGCCTTTTATATATGTGAATTCCTACTGAGTGTTTTGCATACACAAGAGACTTTGTCATAATACTGTGCATCAGGAATACAATGAAAATTTGGCACTTTTTATTTATTGGTATATTCATAGTCACGGACCTTATTTTGATTGCGGAGTATATTTGATCTGCTTTTAGAATGGTCAATCTGTAGACACTGAGGTGGTTCTCTCTTATATATTAAACAACGTCCCCGAGTGCAAAGAGTCTAACCGCAAACTTTTGGCTTTGAAATATAAAGATTTACATTTGTACCACCGACCTTCCTTACTGCCACTATAAAAATTACCAGACAGATATTTGGCGTTGGTTGCAGAGCATTCGAGTTAGTGCACTAGACCTTTTTAAAATTTTATATTACTGTTGTAGTTTCCCTGCACTTTACTTTACCAAATGCATGCATTTTTGTAGCATAATTTCATTATCACGATAGTAAAGGTTATGATATAGTAGTGTATAATGACAGTGCTTAAAATAATATCTCAGTGCTCAGTTTATTTGTCACTTATTATGCATATGCAACAATAAAATATACGGTCATAATAAACATCACTCTGGGTCCAGGAGCCAGCCACACACACACACACACACGCACAAACACATAGCATCTTTTAGTGGTGCATAATTTGTTAATTATTTTGTTGTTGTTGCTGTGTACATACATCTTAGTATGCTTGCACTCCATTCAACTTATAAGCAGCTCTGATAGCAATTTTTGATTTATTTTAAGCAAGAAATTACTATGTGGTACGGTATTTTAAAAAAGTTATGAAATATTAATGTTTGACTGCTCAATGGACTTGGGAATATTTTGTGTTCAAAAATGTGTATTTCTGCAAATCAATTTGTAAAAAGCATGAATTTATACTACACTGAGGTTATTTTTGTTTTTTAAAAAAAGTACGAGTGATTCAGAAAGGTTCTCTTATAAGGGACACGAGATTTAAAATTGTAACAAAATGATTGGTTAAATCTGGTCGACTGGTTCTGCATGTCACTGTATAGACGTGACCAGGGATATGGGCGTATTTATTCACAGCTTGAGTGGTCCAGAAATGTTCTTGTATAGGGAATACGAGATATAAATTGCAAAAAGATATTATTTGTCCATTAGCGGCCATTCGGATGCCTCTAATACATGCAAAATTTCGTGCAAGTCATTCACGCTTTAAGATATACCAGATGGTCTTAAGATGTGCAGGGCTGTTTTAGAGTTTTGAACCATCAACTGGATGCAGAGCTTGCAGGATGGACCGAATTTACAGGGTTAGAGCCAGACATAAATAAGAAAAGCACAGGAATATGCAGTTATGCCATATAATTTTAGTTTCATATGTAATTACTATACATGCTTGTCTATCAAATATTATAGTATTGTCACTCTGTGCAGATATTATTGATATACATCAGAATTGGGATTGCTAAAAAATAGTTAATTAAATGATAGATTTTGTGGGTATTTTTAAAGCAATTCTTCTTGGTTTATTTTATTTAATGCAATTTTTGTAAGATTACAGTAGAGTTAAGCTATGTATATAAAATGCATGGGAAGTAAATTATCTAGTAAGGTATATCATCAAATACTGTGAATTTCTAGTTTTTGTTGGGCACCAATTTTTGTGGGTTTCATTTATTGCCACGAATCTCGAATTTAAAGACCTAAAAAAAAATCTTTCTATGGAAACAGTTGGCATTCTCCCTCCAAAATCCACAAATGTAAGTACATTTTTGTGGACAAACCATGAAAATGAATACGCCTGAAAATAAATTAATTTACATTATATCAATTTTTTCATTCATTCATGTTTATTCCAGAAGTATCAGTTTGAAAATGTATTTCCATAGGTACAAAATAAAAAAAATAAAATCTCGCATCCATGCTAGCCTAGCTATGATTTTCTAACCCATTAAGCTGTAGCAAGAGAAAAAGTCTTTAAAACAGGATCATCAAAACTTGGAAAACATTACATATGTGTTGCAAGTATTTCAAAATTTTAGTATAAGTGCTATTAAATCATCAGCACAATAGTTTGTCTCGTAATTGTTACGACTTTAGTCTCGTATAAAATAATGAAAAAGAAAACACCGTATACAAGTATATTCACAATAACAGTGATATGAAAGAAAATGATGGAGTCAAAGAAATGTGTAAGACACCTTTGGAAGTGATTTATGACCTGCCTTAAAAAATCGGCCTCGTACCATCAATTGCTGAAACCCGATGTGATCTCAATAATAGTGTCACACTGAAAGAAATTACTCACCCTTTACGTTTTTGAACTTAACTTTCAATCGGTACTAAAGAGTCAGAATTATACCGATGTGATTATAAGTCCTATACATACATATACACCAACACACCCTAGTCTTTCTGTTGTGTAGTTGATAAGAGGACAATAAGCCTCTGTCTTTAACCTGTAAAAAATTGCATGGATTTTTAAATTCTCATTCAGCTTTTATTTTATGGGCAATCAGTGACAGTATATTTTCCCATACTTTGCTATATAATAATCTTTACTTGGGTATAGGTATGCATCAAAGAGTAGTGCAAGAAAAAGGACACCAATTTAAAAATATATTTTAGTGAGTTTGGGTTGGTTGGACTCACACAGCTATGTAAAAATATATAATTTTGAAAAATTCAATTTCACAAGCGATCATCCTTAATTTCTTAATAAAATAAATCTCACTTGATTATTAGGTATCTTTCTCTATCTTGTGAACTCATTTTTTTCGAATTACATTAATTACCTGTGAAATTATTCCCCTTTTTCTGGTTGCTAGGTGACGCGCGTCTAAGGTAAGGCCAGCGATGATCATGCATCATGACAGCACTGATTTAGATGTAATTTTCGATTCTAATGCATGAAAATATTTGCATTTGAGCTGAACATAACGAGCTTAATAACAGAATATATACGACAACTTGCCAACCAATCACCATCTCCAGGAAAGTTTCATTACAAATCCCGGAAATTCACCATACATATAATATTGACTTACTTTTGCGGAACCATCTGGCAATTCAGTCAGTCATCCATCGGGTCATCTTCCCATCCATTCATCTATCCATCCACCTATATCTATCTATTCATATGCCCATGTGTCTGTCTGCGATTTCAACGATTTCTTTCCTTCGAGTTAAGAAGAACAAATAAAGCCTAGAAACTGAATATTTTCACAGAGAACACACACACACACACACACACACACACACACACACACACATATATATATATATATATATAACTCCTGTAATTCAACCCTCTAAATATTTGGCATATACAAGCGACTTCATTTGTGTGCATTTACAGCTTTTATGCAAATTAAGTCATTGACTGCATTTACAACCTTGTTATGAGAGATATTACAATTTCTTTGGCAAGTATCTTAGTTATTATGTAAAAACATCCAGTGTTGTACACAATTCTTTTAAAAGCTAATTTTCTTAATTTGCTTAATTTGCAAAGCGACGTCACTAGTGGGCTCGTTTATCCCAAGTTTTCTGGCCGTGAGTTTGACCACGATCATAGCACTTATAATGGTAATTATCTCTATATCGTCACAATACGGATGAGTCTTGTCAGGAAGCTATGTACTTAATGGAAGCAGTCTTCAGATGTAGAGATGTTGCGGGGAGTCGTCGAACTTACTGGGGTTGTGTAGATACTGCGGTCAATGGTGACATTGGTTCGAGGGACGATACGGGTTAACTCAATATGAGGGGATAAAGGTTCTGGACTAACGGGTTTGAAGTATAGGGAGGTTCTTGGGGGTTCTTTCGGCATGCAGGGTGTAGCGGACATCACGAGGTCGTTCCCTAACCATTTGTTGCGACATGTGAATCGGAAATATCTCGTGATGATCGCCTGGGGGCCACGAGAGGACGAGATGACAGATGATATATCATTATATATGTTGATGGAATATATATATATATATATATATATATATATATATATATATATATATATATATATATATATATATATATATATATATATATATATATATATATATATATATATTGAACCTAAAAGTCAATGTCATTATAAGTGTTACAACCCAATAGACTATCATACTTGTTAGGGGCCCTGGGTGGCCTAGTAGTCTAAAGCGCTTACCTTTGCAGATCACTGACATCTTACCTCTGTCCGCGTGGGTTCGAGTCTCAGCTCGGCCAGCATGGGTATGTGAGAAGGCCAGCGTGGGTATGTGAGAAAGATTGCCAGTAGCTGCCCGTGGGTCGGTGGTTCTTCCCAGGGTAAGTCCGGGTTCTTCCTTCACCAAATATACTGGCCGCCGTATAGGTGGCGCTCTCCAGTTTCGTACTTTGCATAGGTTAGAAAGAGAATTACCTAGGTTTTCCTCACTGACTGTCCTGGCTATTTAAAAAAGACCTTGTATATCTTTGATATTGTTAAAAGAATTTTGAATTCCCTTTATTTTGATGTATGATTGATGGGTGAAATTTGGGTTATAGAGTATACAGCTTGGTTTTACTTAAGATGTGCACCTCTCAAAAAACTGCTAGCTCCCCTTGGTCATTTTCACTTCCTGGACTTCAAAGGTAAATAAAAAAAAAGAGCCTATAACTTCTTTTACTTTTGAGATATTTTGTAATTCATTCATAGTACATTCAGAGGCTGGTATTGTCTGCTCTGGCAAAATTCGTTTCCCTATTTTAATAACTGCTGAAAATAGTGCACTTTTGACTAATTCAGGCTGATTTTTCGAGTACTTTGGAGCGGCCATTTTGTCTGCTGTGTGCTTAGATCATGTCCAGTTTCCACAAGTACAATATGTAAAGAAATTTCAGCCACAGTACATGAAAGTAACATAGAGGTATGCCAACATTCTCTCCATTGTGCATGTTGCAAATGCAAAATACTTCATCTTACACCTGTCACTCTCTCAGAAGCATGTATTATCTGTAGAGCGCCCCCATATAACCTATCCTTTGCTGAGAAATGGCGTTAAACCCACAAAACCAAACCTTCATACTTGTTAATGAACAAGAATTATTGATCATATTTGTTGATAATTCAATACATTGATAATATTTGTTGATAATTTGATACATCGATCATATTAATTGATTATTCCATACATTAATCATATATGTTGATAAATGCACATATCAATCATATCTCTAGACAAAATACATGCATTGATCGTATCAGTTGATAGACGTTATCATTTGTGATTATTTGTTGATCGTATTCATTGAGAAACGATACCATCTTGTGATATCAGTTGTTGAACTTTGTGCGTACTAGTAGGGTTGGGTTATCAGTTGTGATAGTTTACTTTGAGAGGTAGAAGTAAGGGTATGAGCTAGGGTTCAGAGACTCGATCATCATTAATTTGCATTATAAATAAGCATGTCATTCACGTGATTGTGTTACGTGTTTTCGCTAGATCCAATCCCAGCCAGTTTCATCCTGTTACAATCAGGAATTAAATTGATTATTTAGGTATAGACTTGAAATAACAGACGAGAAAAGTGAAGGCCAACCTCGCATTTCAGGGTAAGTTAAGTGCAGGTAAGAATTTAAACATTAATTAATCTTATCTTTAGTGAAGAAAGCAACTATAATAGAGCAAATATAATAGGAATCGGTTAATCTTGACTCAAGATTTAAATATAGGAATCTCTAGGGTCATTGAAATTTTTGCGTATATAGTAAACAACAATCGTTGACCCTCCCCCCCTCCAAAATTTTTTTAAATATAAAAATATAATAAAAAATAAATCAAATAAAAAACAACAACTCTGTTTTAGCAAATGATGTGAATATATATGCATGTTTTGGATGACAATTTACCTCACTTAAATTTCGTTCCTCCAAGATTGACTATAATGTGTGATTTTTGGGCGTTGGCCTAGTTAGGAAAGTTTCTAACAAATCTTATCACCACTAATAAACAGCATGCAACATAATTAAGACAATTTAAATGATTTATTTATGAATACTTCCATGTTATAACGTAAGGGATTCGTAAGGTGACGATACAACGATTAAGAAAGTGGAACAGCTGAGAGGATGCTCGCTTCATATCGAGGAAGTAAAACATTGAAATATCAAAAGCCCATTTAAACCTTTTCACTTCAAAGCCGTAGGGACCATTTCCGGTGAATTTCGACGAATAACTGATCTTTACCTCAAGTATGCGAGAAGTACAGAATGGTTGCTGAACAAGCTTTTATAGTCATGACCGTTTTACACTTTTTGACTCGGCTGCTCTGAATGTTTTTACTGGTTGAAGACCTTTGCAAGTCAAGCGTGGAATACCTTGAACATAATGAAGTATCTTCCAAAAAGTTGTAATAAGATAAATAAAAAAGACAATTATTCCAATTAAAATTTCAAAGTGTGGAGATTCCTCTAATATTGATAATATGCTATTTAATACAACATAATATACGTTTGACAATGACTATAAGTTTCAAACAAGTATTCCAGTATATAAAGAGAACATTCGAGAAATTGTGTTACTGATTTATTACATTTAGAAAATTTTCAAACAAATTCCTTACCTTAGGTTTGGTGTTTTAGGAGACAGCAACACAAGTAGGTTATTTATGCCGATGCATCTGGAGTAGAATACCTTGCACAAGGACACGCCATAGTAGTCGACTGGTCTGGAGTCTGCCACTCTAACCACTGAGTCACCACGGCTCTTGCCTCCTCTAGTCGCCTTTTACAACATGCAGGAGGGTGCATCGGACCAATTCTAAATCCATTAACCCGCACTAGGTGAATTGCTTACGTACTAAAAGTGTGAATTCAGTGCTAAACAAGAAACAATTATTTCTGAAAATATCCAGAATGACATTGTTGAAGCTCTCACCCTTAAGAAGACTTAATACCGATAGTTAAAATGCAAGCGACAGTCCTTGCCATTTCCCAGACTTGTTTAATTACACCTACAAGTCTTTACTTCTTGTATTTCATGTAGACCACGATGTCCTTTCCAATCGCTGTCGCCATTGACTTTGGAACCACATTTTCTGGGTACGCATTTTCATTGTATTCTGAGTTCAAAGATGACCCGTTGAAAATCTATTCACCTAGCGGATGGAACGCTGGTAATTTGCTGTCCCTGAAAACACCGACATGCGTTCTGCTTAAACCGGACAAGACCTTCAGCCACTTTGGTTATGAGGCGGAAAACAAATACAAAGAACTTGCAGAGGAAACACAGCATAAAGACTGGTACTACTTCCGTCGTTTCAAGATGATTCTACATAACAAGAAGGTAAGAAAACCTACACAGTACTGTAATGTATATTTGTATACCAGTTTATTGTGACTTAGAAGAAAAAGCGTTTTTCTAAAATGTCTTCATTTATGTTTCTGACACATTCACTAAATAGTCTGTTTTACTGATTATATGCAAATATTCACGGTCTTTAAGCAGAATACTGTTATTTCATTATAGAAGCCATGTTTGCAGTAGATGGTAGGTAACACACAGTGGCGGCGCGACGGGGGTGGGGGTGGGGGGTGGGGGGAGGTCTGAGCCGGGGTGTGGGTGGAGGTCCGAGCCGGTTTGGGGGGGGGGGCAATTTCCCCCGGGCGCCGCGTTAGGGGGCCCCGTCGGAAGCTTTTTTATAGCTTTAACCGGGGCGTATGTGCGGGTTGGAGGCTGGCAACTGACATCAAAACTGTTATCTGTGGTAAAGTAGGGGCGCCACTACACTAAAGAACACTGCCCAAGGACGCCTTGGTATTGGCGCCACTAAAGATTATTGTCCCCGGGAGCCTCGAACCTCGCGCCCCCCACTGGTAACACATAAGCATAAAATTCAATGTGTGCAGATACAGAGTATGCAGCCGGAATTACATCTCACCTAGGTTACGTCTATTAGTATTTTCTAGGCATAATTTTTTATGATTGAGAATCTTCTGATTTACACAGGAACTTAGCCGGGACACCACTATAGAAGATGCATTCGGCAAGTCACTCCAGGCAAATGTAGTATTTGCTCACGGGATCCGATACCTAAAGAACCACGCCTTGAACCAAATGAACCTCCAAGGGAAACACATGGACGAGTCAGAAATCAACTGGATAATAACTGTACCCGCTATCTGGTCAGACGGCGCCAAGCAGTTCATGAGAGAAGCTGCACAACGGGTTAGTATATTAAAAAATCTTCTTCTTTTTCTTGTTTTTTTTTTTTTTTTCTAACTGGGTATGTCCGCCGCTTACACGTCGCCAAGTAGTGCTGCTGTGCTGAGTTTTAGTATAATAAGGCTGCAGCGTTTACACGTGTAAACCGCTTAGTTTAGTTCTCTGACAAAATACTGTAAACGTGTGAACGGACATACACGTAGCCGTCAATGAAGCAAGAACTACGCAAGAACTACCCGTTCCAACTCAATGATATATTTCCACATCTCTGTTTTAGATGGCTGTTTAGTATATTTTATTCTCAGAATTCTTTTCTTAAAGTATGTATGATTTTCACATCAAATACAACTTTAACTAAAAACATTTTTTTTTAAAGAAACACCATTTAAAGTTTGTAAGCCACTGCATAGTTTATTATTCACTGTAGAACCTACAAAAGCATCCTATGCGCATGTCTAGAGAGTACGTCCTGTTGCATTATCGATTTTTTCATCATGTACATATATGAAGCAATTGGAAACAATACCAAAATAGTATGTGGAAAAATATATCCCCTCCTCCTATTCTTAATTGTCCTCTAACTCTGCCTGTTGTCTGCCCAAAAGAACGCCAATCAATTTACGAGAGTAGCTGCAAGAGTATTATCTTGTTAATTATATCTTTTACTTCTCCGCCGATTTTTTTTCTTCTACACCATCACTAACAACCATTGTTGTCATCGTCGTCCTGCTCCT
Source organism: Margaritifera margaritifera (assembly GCA_029931535.1). Lineage (NCBI taxonomy): Eukaryota > Metazoa > Mollusca > Bivalvia > Unionida > Margaritiferidae > Margaritifera > Margaritifera margaritifera. Next base: position 914,963 of record JAQPZY010001365.1, read on the forward strand.
CCTCCTCCTTGTCATCGTCATCCTTCTCCTAATTTGAGATGTTTAGTGGTCATCGCATTGCATGTAGTAGTAAATGAATATTTGCAATATTTTATTAGTTCTTTTCGTAACTTTTTCACATTTTAGCATTAAAGTAATAACTTATGTAATCTCTTTTCCACACACAATCTTAATCAATCAATCTCCTTCCCTCCAGTGTTGTATAGAGAACCACCAGCTGAGCATTGCCCTGGAACCAGAGGCGGCCGCCCTCTACTGCAAGCACCTGCCCATGGACAAGTTAAATGGCTCTGATGCTTCTGGTTTCAGAGTTTTCTCCGAGGGCACCAAGTACATGATCATCGACCTGGGCGGTAAGTCTGTATGGAAAAATATGAAGAGTGTCATATCTGAACCATAGATGTTGAAAATTAGTAGCAATGAAGCATAACGTAGTACAGATTTTTTTTATCAAGATATGAAGCAGGAGGCAAAACTTCAATAGGTGGTGGCAGAGCCGGCAAAATGATAAAGCAAACATATAAAAACGTTTTAAATCATTAGAGAGTTGCTGACACATGACCGGAAAATGAGAGATGAAGTCTGCAGCCTGCCGGCTGTTCATGAGGATATGGCTGTAGTGAAAGATTTTGTGGAAAGGCATACTCTAAAGTTTGAAGAAGAAGGAGAAGAGTTTCGTTAGAATCTTACAGGCAACAGTTAAAGGGGTTATGTGAATTTATGGATCTATTGTGATGACACAAAACAACTTTTGCTCGAAAAACTTTTGTCATTTTGAACAACTGTGAAAGAAGATAACTATTTCATTTTTAAGAACAAACTGTATTGTTATAGATGAATTATATAATTATAGGTGTTTATCAATAACGTGTGTGCTTGTAAAACTTTTTGTAATAATTTCTCTTGTCTTTTTCCTCTTTGATAAGCAAAGATTTAATTGAACTACCTATTTCAAAAGAGAAAATGACTTCATTTTTGAAACAGTTATCATTTATATATGAAAGAAAAAAAATGTTCAAAACGTCCTACAAACCAGTATATGTTTACCGCGTTTGTGCATAAAAACTTTACGAATATAAACATTAAATTCCAAAACTTTTATCTGTGTGTGATCGATTTGCTTCCCTTCAGGTGGAACGGCTGATATCACAGTTCATGAAGTGGAATCGAATAAGACAGTGAGAGAGATCCATAAACCAAGTGGTGGGGCATGGGGAGGTGTGCAAGTGGATGAGGCCTTTTTGGGTCTCTTGAGAGATTTGGCAGGGGAAGATGTGGTGCGTGAATTTACAGAAGAAAAAACAGAGGACTTTCTGGATCTGTTCAGAGAATTTGAGCTTGTCAAACGGCAGATCAAGCTGGACATGACAGATAAGCCGAAAGTTAGAGTGAAGATTCCCGTGTCTTTCTATGACGTTTTCAAAAATAAAAGAAACAAGTCATTGAAAGAGTCTCTTCCCCAAACTGGAAAATATGCCGGCAAAATGGAGTGTTTAGCGGACAAGATGGTAATAGATGCTGAGATAATGAAGTCGTTGTTCAAGAAGAGCATCGACAACATTGTAGAGCACATACAGGATGTTCTTGGAGAACATCCTGTTCGCGGTACAAAAATCCTTCTGCTAGTTGGAGGGTTTTCGGAGTCGCTTATCGTCCAAGAGTCGATCAGAAGAAGGTTCTCAAACATGAAGGTACTGGTTCCCTTTGATGCTGGTCTTGCTGTGCTGAAAGGCGCGGTTATCTATGGTCACAGTCCAAAGTCAATCGCTTCCCGAATGTGTCGTCTGACGTACGGGATTGCTGTGAGCAAGCTCTATCAAAAGGGTCAACCTGAAGAGAAGAAATATATCGATAGTCGGGGAAGGGTTCTTGTGAAAGATGTCTTCCACAAATACATCGAAATGGATACCCCTGTGAAGGTGGATGATTTCCAAACAAGCGTGGCACTGAGCGCATCAAAAGACCACGGCGTAGGGCGTATTCGTGTTTACTCCTCGACGAAGAAAAATCCCGACTTCGTCACCGACAAGGGTTGCACACTGGTGGGTGAGATATTTATAGAATTGGATGAGGGCGATGAAGGGGGAAGGTATGATGTTAAGATGGCCTTCGGAGGGACAGAAATACTTGTAGAGGCGACAGAACAGACCTCCATGAAAACACAGCGAGCTACCTTTGACTTTTTGAGAGACTGAGTCAGATGAGAATTAAAACGTAGTGTAAAGCAATATATAAAGTCATCTACTAGCTGCCAGATAGTTTTGACTTTCTGAGAGATTGAGTCATATGAGAATTTAGTGTGAACCAATATTTCAGATCATCTGTCAATTGCAGTTTTAATATTGTTATCATCACACCTCGACGACAATCACAAAGATACAGTTGGTATATTGAAAAGAAAAATATTTCAAAGATTTGAATCACTTAGTATCATGCGATATGAATCTCTAATACTGAAAATTGTATATTAGTAGTCCATGGTTACTTTGAATCAATGAAAATTGATTGTGTGTATTTTTCTTTTTAAAATTAAAAAAGCTAAATTATAGCATGCTGTCACTAAGTGAGGCTGCTAAGTGATAGACACTTATCGGGCAAATTGTTTCTATTACTTTATAACCCCTTCTTTTTATCCAATGTTAACGAGGAGCATATCTGTGTGCGGTCATCTGTATTATACTTGTGCTTCCGCTGCAGTCTCATCATTAATGAAGTAACTTTTTTGCTGACTTATTTTGTTAATGATATATTGATATATCTAACATATATATAACATCTTCTACAACTACTCAATTCTATCATCATCACATTGGGAGCCCCGGGTGGCCGAGTGGTCTAAGGCGCTCGCTTTTTCCGATCACTGCCATCTCACCTCTGTCCGCGTGGGTTCGCGTCTCGGGCTCGGGTAATGTGGGTATGTGTGAAAGCATACCAGTAGCTTTCCGTGGGTCGGTGGTTCTTCCCGGGGTTTGGCCGGGTTCTTCCTTTACCAGATAAAACTGGCCGCCAAGTATAGTCTATCATGTGCTGAAAGTGGCGTTAAACCCACAGCAACAACATCACCATATTGCAATACCTTATTGAATGCAGAATCTGCTTATGAAAAAGATTGTTTAGCAATTAGGAATCCTTAGAATCAGAGGAATTCAGATATTCATTTGTTAGGATGATTATAATGGTTCCACTGTTTCCTGAATATAATTTTGGGGCAACCATATCAACCATATATATCGGTGAGTCATATTGTGCTCTTTATCATATACGTAGTGTCATCATGTATGTATAGGGCTTAACCGCACATCAGCACAATCCTATAATGCCTAGTAATTTTAGATACCATAGAAAAGGCATACAAAACAAGGATTAAGGCAAAATAGGACAAAATCCTTAAAATTAGATACGTTATTACCTGTTATTGTAACATATTTTATAATTTTGGTTAAATATAAAGTCATATATTAGTATGCGATTCAATTTGCGCAATATAGAAAGTTATTACCCCGTCCAAATCTCTCTCTCTCTCTCTCTCTCTCTCTCTCTCTCTCTCTCTCTCTCTCTCTCTGCATCTACTTGAACTCGAGACTTAATAGTTTGATAAGTGGTCTTGTGGGTACGCAAGGTTAGCGCAATTGTGTTGAAATAGAATGTATATTTTCATTATCATTTTGTATATACTTTTATCTGACAGTTAATTTTGTGATTTACTAATACAAATGTTAACCTGCTGTATTTGAAGCACATGAATAGATCACAAAACGTTGGTAGTGGATTATCATTTATCTGAATAAATTATTGAATAGCATGCAGTTTATTGTAAATATATTGTTATATTAATCTTGAATAAAGTGCCATTATTAGCAGCAGTGGAAAGTCACGTGAACGTACACCTGAAGTCACTGGAGCGAATTTCCTCTGTCTAGATTTTCCACTATATGTCATTGAATAATTCGTGTAGGACAATACACCAGACACAATACACAATATTTATAAAGTATTACAATATACACACAACACATAAAATACAATATTCATGGAGTAAAACGCAAATACTGCATGAACACAACATACAAAATACAATATTCATTAAGCGTGACGAACATTACATTATTGATTGCAAAGTTGCCGGGAATTTCGGCGGGGGGAGGGGACAGCTTTTAAGTTAGTCATGCCACTAGTCCCTTGATTTACTTTTCCATCTTTACTTAAACTGTATGTTACCGATTCAACTATAGGAGCATTATCTAGTAATGATCATACCGCCTTTTGGTGGCAGGGTTACTGGCCAGTCCTATAGTAAGGCGGTCTGGAATCATTGCACAAAATCATCTTTACTAAATACGCAGTCGGGCAAGAGAAATAAGGACACATATGACATTTTTAACATTGAAAATATACAGTTGCAAATCTTTATAATTTGACAGTTTCGTTAAATTTTCGTCACAGATTTATATGTTCCATGTCTTGCACGACTGTATTTAAAAAAAAAAAAAAAACACCGATTTTAAAGGAATAACTATTATGCTAATGAGTAGGCGGAACATTTTAAATATATCCGGGTGACGAATTGATGATATCATAGGTACCGCCTTTATTTCATAGATGCGCTCAATTATTTTAAATCGGGATACGATACGATAAGAATAGATACAGATGTCATCTGCAAACACGTTGATCCATGAAAGGAATGATACTTTTACATATGAGGCAACAGTTGTCTACTTTATCTACCTGAGATGATAATTGGTGTCGCAGGTTAACTGTTCATCGATTTACAGGGGGAAATTGAGGACGTGCGATAGTCGCTGGTACACTAAGGCGAGTATGAATCATTTACTGTACAACGATGAAGAGGCAAATCCTGAGGCAAAAGAGGGGGAAAAAGATTTTGATATGAATAAATATATAACTTAATAACAAGAAAAATATGTTCACTAAAATAAAATGGATTTCGGACTGTAAGGCTCTTTAAACTTGCATGACAACGAGGAGGACCCCATAATATAGAGATAAAATTCCAATTTTGGGGGCACGAGTCAGTATGTTGAACTAACCCTGAAAAGTGGATTACAGTGACCACTACTGAGGTCCAAGTTGCACCTACATTGTAGTGTTTTGGTCCTCAAGATAAAATTTGCTGGACATTCAGGCGATAATATGGAGCTTAATCATGTCCGTATATGTTGATATTTGTTTCGAGTAAGATTCTAGGATTCTCAGATTTAAAGAACTGATGTATAAATGGCCGTTCATGTCGTCAAAGTGGTGATCCTTCACAAAGATAAAAGCTTGCACGATAAAGCTGACCCTCTTTGCGAGAAAAACTGACATTCTTTGCAAAAAGTAATTTTCTTTTCTGAAGAAACTCTCTTTTTCCACTCAAATTTGTCTAACCAGTACTGTCAAATCTTTATGAAAATGGGATCACTTTTCTTTTTCTTAAAAGTGTACACCCTGGCCGAACAAAAATTGGTTAGATTTTTATGAAGAAACTTGTTCTGATGAGCCATCTTCCTTCCGAAGGAAATAACGATCCTGAAAAACGTTACTTTTTTGTAAACAAAAAGGAACATTCTTTTTATGGAGATATTCATTTTTGATGATGTTTGCACATTTTTTCATGAAAACTCAACTCTTCTCGTGAACAGTTAGCACAGACAAGTAAGGGCACTTTTTCATGAGCAAGTTACATTCTAAATGAAGATGGCACCTTTTTCGTAAAAGAGTGATATCCTTCGTGACGAATGTAACTTTTTTCACGAAAAAGTACTGTTATACGTTGATGAAATTGTTCATGAAAAGAGTTTTCATGAAAACGGTGCAATCTTCATTAAAAATGTGCAATTTTTGCAAAGATGTGTGTTTTTCGTGAAGGAAAGTAGTACACAGAGTCTAATTATCCTACCAATAACCATACCATTCTCAAAAATAAATAATAAAAATAAAAACATAAAATAAATATATTTAAAAAAAAATAAACAACACCCAATCTCTTACAATTTTTTAAAAAAAATTCTCCCGTAACTAACCTTGTGCTATTGCACCCACAAAAATAAAATTAAAAAAAAATTATAAAATAGAACAATCCAGCTCTGAAAAATGTAGCCACAGACGAATTTTAAGCTGCGAAGCAGCAAGAAGTCGAGCTAAGCTCATTCGTACAAAGCAATAAATCATTCCCAAAGAGACAAATTAGTTAGAAACTATAAATTATTAACTTTGATAACTTGCCGCCATGAAAATTTTAATTATAAGTTTAAAAAAGAATTTTAACATATTTATTGGAAATCAACATAGCTATGAAGTACAAGTGACCTAGTTTTAATCCATTGCCTTGAGCCAAGTTAACTCCAGATACTCTACCTAATCACCCACTCACTACTAACAATAAACATTTAACAATATAATTTAAACTACAAAAGTTTATGATTTAGCTAAGGAATGAAAATTTGTGAGAACTAAATATATAATGAATTACTGATTTAAATGAGGACAAATCAAGCAGTGCACCTTATTCTTGTCCAGTACCTCAGTTTAAGGCTCCATTACATTACACAATTATTTAAATAGATATGGATATACTACTGAAGGAGTGAATTCAATAATAACAAGCGATGAAAAAAAGTGATATCCTTATTTGTTTTTATACAAGACAGCAATGGGTCAACAGAAGGAGGAATATATATATATATATATATATATATATATATATATATATATATATATATATATATATATATATATATATTGTTACGACTCTATGGTCTAGAAAAATGCAACAGAAAGAAAGTGAAACCAACAAATCAAGTAAAAATCAACAAGCAATTTATTTCTAGATAATTAAAATGAAAAATCAAAAAGACATTTACAGTAATGTGTATTAAAATCCAAATAATCCAACAAGAATAAGTGTTCTAATCACAAGTCCTAAATATAGAATATTCCGAATTCACGGCTGTATCCTTGAAAGTTATGATGTGCCAATGGTCTTCAATGTCTTGATGTACTAGTAGTCTTTAATGTGCTGATGTCAAAATGAAGTACTCCGAAATATTTCTGAATAAGTTCACATAAATTCCAAAATCATCAATTAAAAATAAAAAATCCAAAAGTTTATGAGCACTGTTATAATCCAATGAATATTTTAAATAATTCCTCTCTTAGAATTTGGAATGACTTTCCACAACTGTAAAAGCTCTTTGTAAGACTGATAGTAATGTCGAAACTGAAAACTGTCCACTAAACATGGTATATATAAAGATTGGTCACATGACAGAATGTTCTAGAATATGTGTCATCTTAATGGAGTTTTACTTGTATGGACACGACTTTTTACACACAACTCTAAGAATTTACCAGTTTTATCTGTAAACAAAATCAACCTTGACCTCAAATTTGGAAAACATTGTGTTGATCAAAACTATCCTTTAGCTCAAATCTGAAGTAAACAACCTAATTCAAGGACACTAGTTAAACATGTTTTTTCTGATAACAACATTAAGATTTTTAAGCAAATATTAAAGGCAAGAAACATTTATAAT
>JAQPZY010001484.1:0-185000 GCA_029931535.1 Margaritifera margaritifera
AGTTTCTGAATGAGGCTTCTTTATTAAACAGTCAATTCAAATGGTTTGTCTTTCTTTTTGATGGAATAGTTGATAATCATATCGTTGGAAAATCAGTCACTAACTCACAACATACGGACGGTTCATGAACGAAGGTCTCTTCTTGATTTGGATACTTTTTTTTTTAAATGTGTATTCCTGGCCGTCATTAACTTTTTTCCAGGATTTCGTCCCATGGAGTTCTGTGTAAACACATCAACCTTGTAGATAGATTTTCGAGGTATCCAAAGGTCTGGCGTTATAGATATGGGCCAGGATGTAAACTACGAAAACTCTCCTCTTTTAAAAGATATTCGACCTGAGGATCATAGATTGGACCGACCAAAGGAATGGGTTCAAATCACATTCAAAGGAACTCCGTGGTGTTTTGCTAGCCTTAAGACCTAGACACAAATTTTCGATTGTATTACATAATACTGATACTATGTGATTGCGTGCGTTAGTATTTGTGTTTTGTAAAGCGGATAACGGTCAGGCGAAGAAAAGACCCCTCGTTCTAATGTTCTCTCTATATGAAGAAGCAACTGAAGACTCGATTCGAAGTATAACGCCACCTGTAGAAAATATTTGCCAGCCAATCAAATCACTTTATTTTCACAAAGTGTTTTGTCTTTCGTTTTAGATTGTGAGACATAATGCAATGTGGCATAAAATAATGCTTATAGTCGGGCCCTTTTCCGAACGCAGTGCAGGACCGACTTTAGTGAATTTGAAAATCATTGTTTTAAAATTTAAGAACTAGTGTACTGTAACGTTTTCTCGCCACGCGAAATACTGAAAACTTTGACATTATTTTTTTCGCGTTTTGAAACCGACAAACAACAATGTTGTCACTTAGTCATTTTGCGGTTCATAAACGCTGTAAGGTTACGATTTTGATGTGTGCAAGTTTTAAATGAGCGGCAAAATTATAAAGTAATATAGCTTTTCTATTTCCACGTTAGACATTTCGAACCCGCGTAATTTAGGCAAGAGATTAGCACCAAACATATGTAGAGAGCGCTGGGGCCCTACAACTTTACTGTTAGACGCCAAATTTTAGGTGCCCAATGGGTAAACTCACTACAGTGTGTATTCGAGATGTTCATCGGTCCAAGTGCCACTACAAAGGGAGTCTTCGAGGCTTGAAAGATATTCAACATGCCAATCGATGTAAATGTGTCGATTTTTGTGGCCTTGTAAACAACTCTATTTCTTTGGAGGTTTCCATTTTTACCATAATAATTGGCATAGTATTTCATCTCATTACAAATCCTAAGATATGTTAGAGATAGGTTTTTTTTTAACCTGACTTACTTCTGTTTACTTATGGTGTGGAGTGAAAACACGACTGTAGATGACTACCGCTGAATTTCATTGCTTATCATAAAGATTTTTAAAAAAAAATATGTATTCATCAATATTCTTATCCATAATGTTCAGTAGAATGAATATAAACACTGGCACTCGCCGTTAGGTTTATCGTGTGTGGTGGAAGTCATGCAGATTTTATCAGTCTTACCGTTAACTACAAACTGATATCTGTCTTTACGTTTAGATAATATATTCATGGCAAGAAAGAAGAAGGGGTACAATATTGTTGTATCAGAGTGAATTTTGAAAGATGTTTTGTAAAATAAGGAAATTGTAACAAAAATGTTAATTCTTCAGCGTTTTGCATGTATGTGATTTTGCACTGGAAATAAATCCGTAGGCATGTTTTTAGGATGCTAGTACTTGAGTGGAATATGTTTGGGACTTTGTTGGATTATTATATGAGGTCTTGTTTGGTAACTTATTGTCATGAAGGAAACTGGGACAGGGGTTGTCGAATTGGATTTTCATTATCAAAATGGCCAAGGTTTGAAATGTTGCTGAAGCAGCAGTTTTAACATTTGTCTGTAATATTTGTCATAAGTTGAAACTTTGCTGAGATCTGTATATGGAGGGGAGCGGAGAATCTAGACTTTTCCAAACCCTGGGAGAGGGCAGGTGGGTTAATAATGGCGGTTAGATAAACTGGTGATGATGATTGGATAGTTAGTTGTTTGGGATGTGTTTCCCAGGTGGAAGTCATGTGTTTTAAAAATAACATTACACAGCTCGGACTCAGGCAGTCCAGTTTTTGCGGCGAGGCGAACAGGTCTTGACTCCGGGGGGCGAGACCCTCGTAAAAGTTTGTCAGAAGAGGGGACGTGTTAGGTTGTGCGCTAATGTCGCTGAGACACGTAAAACACGGTGTAAGGAGACTGTTGTGAAAAAGGGCAGAATAAGAAAGCGAACACCTCAAAGCTAAAAGGTACTGTGTCTTAATTTCATACATTATTTTTCTTTGATAAGTTGTTTGATTTGATTTTGGCTTAAATGAATATAGGAAATCATGTATGCTAAAAAATTGATTTATTATTAGGTTTGTGTGATGCTTTTATGCCGGATGAATTGTTAGTTTGAAATTAGTATAAGCTTTAGGAAGTGAATTTGTTGTTTGATTTATTTGTTTAACTCATATGTGAATTTCTTTTATACCTATGAATTGGTTCTGTATTTAACACATTTTGAGGCTTGCAGTTGTGGTTGTACGGTTATTTATTGCCCAGCCGTATGTGAGCATGTGTCCGGAACATTTAGTTCAAGATAGTGATTAAGAATTCTCACTGCAGGGGTGTAGTTGTCATTAAGCGGGAGTAGACTACGATCTCTCAGGGCAATTGAGTAATAGTAACTAATTCTTTTGGATGACATTACATTAATTTTCCTTAACTCTATGTTAATTCTCTATTGGAAAGAGGCGGTAAGCTTCGAGTGTATGTAGTGTACGGCATTGTTTGTATTGGATGTAAGGTTATGACCTGAAGACAATTAGCAGTGGTTTTGTAAAGTGTCTAGTTGTGAAATGTGATACAGGCTATTTTGGAGTGTAAAGAAGAGTGGAATGTATTTTCTGTTTCATGAAAAGAAGGATTAATGAACGAAGAATAAGGCCACACGATATTGTGTTTTTTATCAGGAAAATAGCTTCCATGACCAGTATAAGAGGACTGACATCTCGGAGAGGGGACACTAAAGTCGCAGATGGACGCATAATGCAGGCATAATATGGGATCCGCAGAGTGTTCCAGTGCAAGTCGTCCCCAGCCGCAAGCTATGTTGATTCCGGAGAGTGAAGAGCAACCAGTTATTGGTTATGATAAGGACTTTGCCTGTCAATCAAAAGTTCGAAAACACTCTCTCGATTTCGTGATGAAATGTGCCGCATCAATGTATACGGAGCTGCTTAATTGCACTTAGAGAACTTTGAGTTAATAATTGATTTGTCTATTAGAGATCCATCCTGCAATCGGTCCTGTGCGATTTTCATTTTGTTTCATTTAATTAATTAAATTGTTGTTCATTCTGTATACAGGGGTGGCTCGTGTTGTTCTAGTTATATAAACTCTGCTAAGATCTCACCATTTTATTCCATTTTTTCCATTCTTTGGCTTTTGGTCTTTCTTAATATTCGCTCGATCTGGGCTATGACACCGTAGTCGATCATCCTCTTAGGCATCGCTAACCACCTAAAACCCTCACGACATATTGGTTGGACACCGTTCCAGGATTGGGACAATTCATTCGAGTGAAAGAATCTGAGCAAATACATAAATTATTCAAAGTCTGATTAAATTCCTGTATGTGCTGGTTTAAGCAACATCGATTAGAGTGAGTCGAAAACCATTTGTCCTGTGTTTTATTGCGCTTCCATCTGAAATGTGTGCGAATCATTCCATACCTTTGTTGAAGGTTTTGGTCCGAAAGCCAAATTCGTATCATGTGTCCGAATTTGAAAGTTTTCTTGCTTAAAATAAACATGAAATTGCTGCTTTTCAGCAAGAAGTTATATTGGTAGGGTGTTATATATAGGCTATTATAACTTAAATATCTGTATTTAAGATGAAATCTAAGTATTGAAATATTATATTCATGAGTAGTTAAGAATTACTAAAGTCATGTCAATTAAAGATAACTCATCATTAAATTAAGGAAATATTAGAGAGTTTGTACTGTAATTATTGATAAAACTGAATAAGGAAATGAAATATTTCAATCTAAACCACCTTGATTATGAAAGTTCTTTTAAGGTTTTTTGTTGTTCATCGCAGCAGGAATGGATCAGTAGGGATAGCTGGTAGCTCTGACCAGTCCTGAATTAGCTCATTTTTTCTATTATGATGTTTTATATATATCAAATCTATAGGGAGTTTGCGCGTATTGAAATACCTTTCTGTGTTAGTTTCAATTACACAAAGGTTATAAGGAAATGATTTCTGGCACAGATATATAAGATTTGATAAGATCGAAAAAAATGTTAATAAGTTCTTAAAGGTCTCGCCTGTACAGTTTTTTTGGTGATTAATTTTCATCCGACATTGACTTATTGCTGAAAAATGAGGAATAATTTTTACATTAAAGATTACAACTTAAAAACTTGCCAATAATTTTTGTGGAAAATTATGCTTGTATGATTGTAACTGAGGTATTCAGGTTAATTCATTGTACAATGTATGGGCTTTTATACTGAAACGACACTACCACCAAGACCCCTCTTTTTTACATTCATTTTTTTACAGCAAAAGAGATGTATTCTTTTTTGAATATTTTTCTGTGACTAGGAGGCTCAAAGAATCAGTATGTGCCTTATACATTATTAATGGCACTGTTATTATAACAAACTTAACATACTTATCATCACTCCTTAACCATCTCGATTTTGACGATACTTACCGCTTTGTAGTAGGCATACATTAATGCTTATAGGCAAGTCGGCTGTTCATTTGCAGCCCTAGTTATGCATTTTTTCTCCAATGAATAGTCATAACATGTGACATGCAGGTCACCTCAAACAACACCAACCCTTTATTCAAGCCTAAACTCATAAGTAAATGTAAACCATATTACAGATTTAGCTTCTGTTGTGAATTTTTTAAACAGCAGGCTTATGCCATAATTTGGCTCATGCCTTCTATCGTAAAAAAATTTGGTGTGTGATGTCATAATTACGAAACTGTAGAGTGAGACCTTAGGCTGGAGAGAGGTTCTCGGGGAACACTGTACAAAGACATAGTACCAAGTTGTGGTCGACAGACAGGACAGTTAGTTAGGGAATTTAAGTTGATTGGGAAGGACGAGTTAGGTTTCCGAAGGGACACAGTTAGCCGAATTTGTGGAGCGAAGTGTATAGAGAAACTCAAAGAACATCAATTTCGTCGGAGTGAGAGAAAGAAAGAAAGGCAACAGCTGCCGGGACGAGTGAAAGAAAGACAAGCAACATAGAAGGAGAACTAGCTCGAGTTAGCCAGATTGCAAGCCGAGGAAAGAGTTAGGGATAATGCGAAGATGCGATAGCAATGGAGAGATTAAGGATCGAAGCCAAGTCCAGGAGGCGGCGATGATCCGAAAGAGCTTTCCCACACCCCCACACCCCCCCCCCCCCCCCCCCCCCCCCCCCCCCCCCCCCCCCCCCCCCCCCCCCCCCCCCCCCCCCCCCCCCCCCCCCCCCCACCCCCCCCCCCCCCCCCCCCCCCCCCCCCCCCCCCCCCCCCCCCCCCCCGCCCCCCCCCCCCCCCCCAGGACCCACAAATAGATCGATCGTGAAAATAGACGAAAATACAGATTCACCATTGCCCCTTGGTTCAATGACAAGGACGAAATCATTAGACAACCTTCCTCGCCACGCAAGGTTCGAAAAGTTGGCAACTTATACATCAGATACCCAGAGACCAGTGGGCCATTAACGTTTGACAGCCTTCTTACAGGGAACCGCGAAAGGACGGTCTATAATAATATGGCACCGAATGAGGTCAGTACGAACTGACGACGCTCTAAAGACAAGCGTTACTACTGGCACTATGAGCTTGGCGGCTGAAACCTTCCGACAATTCTTCAGAGGAGTCTTCGGAATGAACCACCGGAAAAACGCACGCGCAATTTCATTCACGCGTTTCGAGGACTTTTCGATTATTAGGATGAATGTGATGGGTACGGCGCCAGCGTATGAAGGCATACGTGAGGAAATTTTGGAAGGAGCACGTTCTAAGTACCTACCGCAAAGATTTATTCGTTGTTCTTAACGGAGCGGGGAAGTTGTCTCAACCTTAGATAATATAAGCGTTATGGCCAAGTGGTATGAGAGCGCGACACTCGCGTCCAACCTCCTAAGGAGGCAGGGAGCAACTTGGCATAAGCGATGCACAGGAAGGCCACCGAGATTGGTGCGCCATCATACAAAGACGGAGATGGTCAGAACGGTGGGAGACCATTGGCGCCTGTAATCCCTAGCCGAGATCATTTCCGTGGGGTGGGGAAAAACACAGGGGGCATATAAGGATACCCCTGGCAAGAAAGAAAAGCTCGTTGTGTTACGGCTGCCTGCAACAAACCAGGCCATGTTGTTAAGGGATGTAATGATGTACCGTCCGACAAACGATAAACGCGGGTATTAACTACGGTTTCTGTTAGGAAGCGAGGAACAGTGCGAGTTGACCAAAACAGCGATAGCTACGAATTAATGCGGATGGAGGGTCAATCCGTGCTTTATGATACAGGCTGTACGCTACCCGGGGGCTTGGTAGACAGTTAGTATGTCAACCGTGGGATTTATACCGGATAGTCGGCTGAAGTCCAGTTTGCTAACCGGTCGAAAGATTCGACTCCATGTCGTTAACATCAAGTCGAGACTCACCAGTGCTATGTGAATGGACGTCTTTCATGCCAGCGTGTTTGTCAGGGTTTGTCTCAAGTTGTCTGCCGAAGGCTGGAAGTAGATCTTGACTCCGAGCAAGTATAAGGCGAAATTCTTCTCTTATAATCAAATGATTAAAGGGACAGGTTGTCTTGTAGCTTGAAGGGACACAATTCTTTCTCCGGCGGGTGAGTAGCGAGCGAGTCTCGAAAAGCAAAAGGTTTTTGCATCATATCTCATGCTATTCTTTTTTTCTTTGTGTGTAGTTTGGGGTCGGTTGGACGTTTTTATCGCAGCCACGGAGGGCAGTAAGAGCTTGCTTACCCTCCGTTCTTAACTTGGCCATTAACCTCCTCCACCAGCTAGCCACTTCGCAGCATCCATTCAACCCCGCCTATGTCATAGCAGCCCGTCCTAGCAGATTTTTATCTTTCAACCACTACTGCAGCCCGCCATAGCAGCCCGCCCCCACCAGCCAGCTAAAAAAACACACCACCACAGCTTAGGAAATTTTCTTTGTTCATTTGAATCGGAATTCTAGTTCAAATATCCAAATTTTTAGGGTAAGGTAGGAAATTTTTTTGTAAACCTGCTGGGCTGAACTCTGTAATTGGCTAAATAGGAATACTTAACTACTTCTCGTCTCTCTCTCTCTCTCTCTCTCTATCATTCATCTTTGCAAATTTTTTATTTATACAAGCGTGTGTGAGTGCAGATTTTAATAAACATCTTACATTTTTTCAATTTATTCACTAACAGTTTAAACGTAATTCTCTGAACCAAGGCTTTACAAATTTCAATCTCATTATCAGCAATTTTTTTTGGCGCCAATTCAATTTTTTGATATTTCTAAGACGAAGTGCCTTGTGAGATTTTATAAAAACCAGGCTTAGAAAGCAGGCGCTCGGAACCATGCCTAGAATTTAAACCTGGACAGGAATCCTTGCATATCCTCTAGCTCCGTGAGAGTCACTGCAAGATTTTTCTGTTACTTTGAGCTCTGTAAAACAAAATATTCACACTCGCTCTCAAATCCGAGGTTCTGTTCAAAAATCTAACCACTTAACAAATTTTAACCATCACTAGTAACTCCATTCATTCTTCATATTTCAATCATATTCATTTGTATCCTTTATTTATCCTAACGATTTATTATTTTATTTCTGGTGTTGGCAACTAATAACAAATAACTTCAATAAAGACCCTTCAATACTCTAACAATTTGGTAATCTATACATCTCCTTAGTAATTCTAATATAGCTCTGTTTTGGTTTTTGCATTTGTTTGTCATTTCATAGGGACTTAGGTGTTTAATTCTACATCCTAAAACACAACAATAAAATCACCATGTTGGCTATTTTTAAAACCACATTTCCGCTAAACTCAAATAAGCAAGAATACACCAGTCGGAAATTGAACAAAGTTCAAATGAAGAAACAAAGGGTCCCCAGAAAAATTGAATCAACAGAAGTATTAATCAAACCCCGCCAGTAACTCACCTAGGTAAGAATTAAACACAGACAAAAAACAGGTCAGGGTAGTGTAGCCAGATTAATATTTAATGAAAGCCAGTCCTCCCTAGATTGCACGCCGCAGGGGTTGTCATTCAAAATTCAATAGGTATTATCCAAAACTCCAGTCAGGACACCCCGGATATGAACGATAACAGAGCCCCATGGAACCCACTTTCAAAACCCATGACATCCACTCCTAACTTAAACAATTATGGGACTCAGAATCGGATTCAGAGGTATTTTTCAATAGGAACCGGAAACACAGACGACTCTTATGAACCAGGACTCTACCCTTACCCATGTTCGAATTATCGCCAGAACCGACCAAAAACTCCTCACCAATGGATCATATCTCAAATTAGCAGGGCGGAAGGAGGGAACCAAGACACACACCGTAGTTCGTTTTTGTATTTGTCATAGAAAAAATCACAACCCCCGATTAACAAACCGATTATCAAAAAAGAAAAGTCTACAAAGAATTCCAAGTCGCAACAACAAACTCATGCACAAAAAACCACAACAAACAGGATTAGGCATAAATTCTAATAACAAAGACTAAGGAAAATAAAAATAATTAACAACACCCACCACACGCAGAAAATAAAACTACCAAAAAATGTACACAAACGCAGTCAGGAAGCAGGGCACCCCCCTCTCAAAACCCAGACAGATAACCCCAGAAAAAATAACACTTAGGGCGTGCCACAAACCACGCCGGTTTTTCTTTTTTTTTATTTTTTAAAAACAACGCAACAAACAAATAATTCCAGGGCAAGGGGAGGGGGAGAAAAAAATAGGCCCAACTTGTAGGACAACCCCAAATTTCAAACGATCAGGCAATATTAAAACAAAACATAACTATTTAAAAACAGGCCACAATAACCCCAGGCACACAAACACACGATAAATTACAACCTCCAAAAGGAAACAAACAAAAACCAATAATAACAAACACATTCAACTGGCCCTTCTACATAATAAGGTTCGTTTGTTACCACTCTGCGCGGGAACTAACATCTATTCTTAACAAGCAAGGAAATAATATTCAGAACATTTAAAGACGACCAAAAACCATATAGCCAACTACTTTGAGCAAAACCCATGGAGGAGGAAATTTCAAAATCCTTTCACACCAGGGGAAAAGTAACGTTAAGTGATTAGATGCGCTACTTCCATAACAAGTCGCCAAATACCTAGAGAAATCCATAAAAATTGGGCCCATTCCGAGTAACAATTACTCGGCATCATGAACATCATGACCACAAAAAAAAAAAAATAAACAAGTACCACCTTAACCAATAAATCCCTTTAAACCAGTAATAAACAAAATCATTAGGATAGATAGGGAGCACAACACAGAATGCATAACACAGGAAATAAATAGACAGGGCCGGGATGGAATTAAAACAGGCAAGACGATTATATTAAATAGATAATAAACAGACGCGAAGTCAATCAAACTGCCAGTCAGTTCTCTTACAGTACATCTCCAATGTTCATCTTACAATGTAAAAAAAAACAGACCCCCCCCCCCCCCCCACCCCCCCCGCTACAACGTCCGCCTAGGGTCTCCAACAGGCAGAAAGAAAACTATCAAGGTGACAGAGTACAACCCCATAAAACTTAGAGTATTGTACCCAAATGCCAGGGTTAGGACGGGTTGGGGGCTTTCATTTTACCACCTAAGTGTAGATTTAACCACAAAAAGATGCAAGAAGGTGTGGGAGACCCCCACGCAGGGTCAATGCAAATTCCAACGAGGGCAAAAAACAAAATGTGCAAATAATACTGCAAAGAATCGCACCACCCACGATCACGTGAGTGCCAGATACAGCATCAAAGAAAATGCTTATCATTGAGAGTTCCATGACACACAACAATAGTACCATTTACCCAGTCGCTAAAGACTGAAATCAAAATAACAACATGCAAAACCACTAATAACTAATAGCACCACAAGATTACCCGCCCAACCACCAGTCAGAAAACTAAATTCAAAAACCGAATCAGAGAAGGCCCCACTGCACACCATACGACAACAAAACAGGAACACAACACAAAAACAAACCAAAACAAAACACAACATGACTGAGACACCTCCGAAAATCAACAAATACCAACACCACCCACCCCCAATCAATAGAAATTAGAAACCAAGGAGCTGTATAAAACAAACACCATTTACCGACACAACAAGAACCCCCCCCCCCCCCCCCCCCCAGCGCTGCACAAAACAATAATAACAGAAATATACAAAGTCAACTAAAGCACCATCCACCGGCAAATAAAGAAATCCCTAACAACATAACAGCTATACAATTGCTCTGAACTTATCCGGGACATAATTGACGGGTGGTCATCAAGCTAACTAAGGACAATCAAATCCCCGCCGGGTACCGTACCTTACCCAGATATTAGACCTCGCAATACTGCGGATTTGACCCCCAGATCCCCCACACAAACCGGAAACCACGGTAGAGAAAAACATGAACGTAAATAGGGGGACCCAACAATGAATACAACAGAAAACAATCTACACTACTACAGTGGAATAGTAGGGGAATACGGAAAAAACATTCCGAATTAGATCCTTAGAGTCAATAGCGCCCTAAACAAGCCGGACGTTGTGTGCATTCAGGAGACCTCATTTGAATGAGCAGAAAAGCTATCCAAAACCTACCCAGGGTACCTCTACCTGTTACATCAAAATCGACCCCAAAGGGCAGCAGGGAGGCCGGACTGGCAATCTATGTCAGTGATGCTATATCAAGTGAGTCTGTTGAATGTACTCAACTTATACCAGACCCCGAGCCGAAACCGGAACACCAAATTATAAAAATAAACAATGGTAGTTAGACCAATAATAATTGTAAACATGTACGACCCAGGTAGGGAAGTCATTAAACCGGAAACATTCAACACAATCGTTGGCGAGCTCGGGGATCACATAATTATCTGCGGCGACTTTAATGCCCACAGCGAGCAATGGGGAGGGACCCACTTGGATAGGAGCGGTGTAAATATTGAAAGATGGGTCGCCCTATCCAACCTAGTCATACGTAACAATGGTGCACGCACCAGAATTAACCCAACAAATGGGAGCATGTCAGCAATCGATCTAACTTTGTGCACACCCAAGGTAGCGGAGATAGCCGATTGGGAAGTAGATCAAACCAGCACACCAGGTAGCGACCATTTTTCCATATTGATCACAATACAAACTCAAAACACACAAAAATAACACAAAAATGCCCCCAAAATGGAGATATGATAAGGCGGACTGGGAGATGTTTCGCACTCTCTGTGAGGAGATAGACGACGCCCAACTGTATGACGAAACCGTTGAAACCTATAACGCAAATGTCATTAAAGCACTGTCATCAGCAGCGGAGCAAAGTATCCCCAAAACGGTAGGGCGGGGCATCAAACAGTCCGTACCATGGCGGAATGAGGGCTGTAAACAAGCATTAAAAGATAAAAAAGAGCCCTAAACAGGTTTCGGCACTCCAAATATAATCTCGACTTTCTTGTTTGCAAAGAAAAAGAACGCCTGGCGAAAAACATAATATTTAAGGCAAAACAAACCTCATGGCAAGAATTCCGCTCATCCATAAATCATAAGGCTAATTCAAAGCAGGTATGGGATAAAATTAAGAAAATAAGAGGAAAAAAATCCTTTGCAACCCCTAAACTCCCCGGGCTTACAACTGACGGGGAAAAAGCAGAAAAATTAGCATCACACTTCGCCGGGATGAGCAGCAACACAAACCCATACAGCTAACTTCCAAATACACCGAAACAGGGTCGAAACACATTACCCTCACTTATTCACAGATAGGAGTAACAATACAGCCCCCTAAATGTCGATTTCACCATTCATGAATGGTGAAAAGCTCTCTGTAGGAAAAAAACTACCTCGCCGGGGAGGGATCTCACTAGGTTACGAAATTTACAAAAAATTCTCCCAAAAGAACCGAACTGGTGATTTTAGATCTGTTGAATGCGATCTGGGGATCGGGAGAGATTCCAACAAGATGGACTAAAGCAATTGTCATCCCAATCCCAAAACCTGGAAAAGATCCAACAGATATAAATTCATACAGACCAATAAAGCTCACATATAACATATGTAACGGTTATGGAGACCATGATAAATAATAGGCTTAAATTCCACTTAGAGAGTAAGAATTTGATATCCCAAAAATCAAAGCGGATTCCGCAATAAACGTCTCCACATTAGATACACTTATACGGACTGGAGTCAAGCATAAGACTGGCATTCAATGCAAGACAGAAAAATAACCGCCATCTAATCGCCGTCTTCCTTGAACTCTAAAAAGCATATGATCTAATCTGGACCAAAGGATTAATTGCCAAATTTAAACCAATATGGAATCACTGGCCCCCATGCATAAATTCATCATCAAACTTCTTAACCGGTCGAACTATCCAAACGAGGGTGGGGAGGTCAGTATTCGGGAATACACGAGCTGGGAAAACGGCCACCCCACAGGGAAGTGTACTGAGCCCCACCCTTTTCAATATCATGATAAATGACTGGAAAAAGTCAATAGAAAAACTCATCTAGGACATATCTAGTTTGCTGATGACAGCGGAATCTGGAAAGCGGGAAACCGTGCAGTGAAGCTGTGGTGAGCAGATGGGACTAGATGGGATTGGTAGATGGGCAGATAGGTGGGGTTTCAAAATATCCCCCGGAAAAACAATAGATGTGCTTTTTACCCCCGAAACTTAAAACACGCAAGGACCCCCCAAAATTAT
Organism: Margaritifera margaritifera; assembly: GCA_029931535.1. NCBI lineage: Eukaryota > Metazoa > Mollusca > Bivalvia > Unionida > Margaritiferidae > Margaritifera > Margaritifera margaritifera. Next base: position 13,033 of record JAQPZY010001484.1, read on the forward strand.
ACCTTAAACGGCACAGAGATAAAATTTGAAAAAGTAGCTCGATTCTTAAGGAATGCTATTTGATGAACACCTTACATGGAGCAATCACTAACAGAGCTAGTAAGGAGATGCGGAAAATATCTAAACCTCTTACGAAACCTTAAAGGCACCGAGTGGGGGGCGGATCAGACCACCACTCCTTACAATATATAGGACACTCATTCGATCGAAAATAGATTACGGGTGCCCAGGGCATATGCTTCGGCCTCACCCTAATGTACCTTAAAAACTAGATCGAATTCAGATTCACCAAGGCTCTTGTTATTGCACCGGCGCTCTCAGTAGCACTTCTGGGGACGAGCTACGAGTTTTTAACAGAGGAACCCCCTCTACAACTTAGAAGGGAGGAGTTACTCCTGCGCTACGAGACACGGCTATCAATTCACCCGAAATCACACCCCCCACCCCGCATTATCATAAATAAGTGCAACAAGCCCTTCCGACATAAACTAAAAGCAAACTTACCAGGGAGGGAAAAAAAATCTATGACCTACACAGGGAATTAGAACTGACCAATACCCAAGCGGAAATAATACAACACCCGGACACCGCACCATGGACCTGTAAGGCCCCCAAAAATCAATGTCGAAGCATTAAACTATGGGGACAAACAACATAACCCATTAGAAATCAGGGCCAAAATCTTAACTGATCTTGCGAATAGATATGAGGGCTACACACAAATATACACCGATGGGTCAAAATCACTGGAACCCATGCGTACGGCAGCCGCAGTCGTAATCCCGGGGGAGAATATCACACTGGGGGTGAGGCTGCCTGATCACTGCTCCATTTATACAGTCGAGTTTTGGGCAATTAACGAAGCTATAAAATGGATTCAAGGAAACCCACACAGCCAAAACAGTGATAATCAGCGACTCCCTCAGTGTGCTACGAACCCTGGAAACAAATAACCCGTCCAGCAGAGAAAACATGTTGCGGGAAGTATATTTAAAACTTAAAACCCTGGACCAACAAAATTATACTGTGGAATTCATGTGGGTACCCTCCCACATCGATATTCAGGAAATGAAAGGGCAGACCAAGAAGCCAAAAGAAAACTTAAAGAATCTGCAATACATCAATTGGATTACAGCGTACTGGAATTTACAGTATAATTAGGCAGAAAATTGATAATAAATGGCAAAGGGAATGGGATAACTCAGCAAAAGGGAGAAAACTCTACCTCCTGCAAAAACAAGTTAGCAGGAATATAACAGCCACTAAATTGGTAAACCCATACGACTCCAAAGTCATAACCCAACTCAGAACTGGCAAAACCCTTTTAGCCAGCAGTTTTGGAAGGTTTATACCAGAGATAAGAGAAGCAGGCATAAATTGCCCTCACTGCCCCGTCCCGGAAACATTAGAACATATCTTTAATACCTGCCCCAAATACACACCAGAAAGGGAAAATTTCCAGGAAAAACAAACGAAAATAAACGCACCAGCCCAGTACCCGACGTTTTTTACCACCAAAAACGAACAACATCAACTCTATGTATGCAAACATCTTAGGGTTCATCTCTGCCATAGGGAAAAAGGGGAAAATTGTAACCAAATTAACCCCCCCCCCCCCCCCCCCCCCACCCACACACACAAAGTTCCGATCTCCACACAAATACAAACCTAAACATAAAAACATTAACTAATCACAAATCATTAGGACAGTCAGGCAAAACTCAGCATGGATCCCTAGACAAAAAATTTAAAATAAAATTAAAAGGTCAGATCAAACCGCAGGGAGGAACCAGGTATATCCCCCAGCCCTTACGGTGGAAGGGTACGTCTAACGAACTTGGGCCCTCGCATGCATATTAAATTAAACAAAAAAGATCAGATCAAATCGCAGGGAGGAACCAGGTATATCCCAGCCCTTACGGTGGAAGGGTACGTTTTAACGAACCTGGGCCCTCGCACTGCATATTAAATTAAACAAAAAAGGTCAGATCAAATCGCAGGGAGGAACCAGGTATATCACCAGCCCTTATGGTGGTAGTGGTACGTATAACGAACTTTGGCCCCCGCACTGCATATTAACAAAGGTCAGATCAAATCGCAGGGAGGAACCAGGTATATCCCCAGCCCTTACGGTGAAAGGGTACGTTTAACGAACTTGGGACCTCGCACTGCAAGTATTTGAAAATTTGACAAACATTAATAACAAACAAACCAAGTTTTGTTTTTTGTTTTTTGTTTTTTCTTTCTATTTTTCAAACAATCATAACCATCCCGCATGCATGACCACTAACGGAAGGAAGGAAAAGAATGGATGAATGAATGACTTTTCCATGTTATTTAAAAAAAAAAAAAAAAAAAAAAAAAAAAAAAGGTTTGTTTCTTTTTTAATTAATACATGCATGACTGTATACTCTTCTTTCGCTAACGCTTTCTCTAACACCACACTGGTACCGATATTCGGAAAACAGTCCAAGGAGTATCAGAACAACTCACAAATGAAACAATAATAGGACCCTCACACTGGCCCAAATCGAACCTAAGAATATAAGGTGGTCACAAGTCCAAACCATCAGGGGCCGACTGCACAATGCGGTATATAGTTCATGCTTTACCCCAGATCCACTGAAACTACTTAATAGGACCCGCACACTGGCCCCAAAACGAACCTAAGAATATAAGGTGGTCATAAGTCCAAACCATCAGGGGCCCACTGCACAAAGCGGTATATAATCTACACCCTAAACCCAGTTTCCAAATAAAAGGGCAACAAATGCAAGTGCCAACAAGTAAATTGAAACCTTGACCCAAAACCCTTAGATAATATAAGGTGGCTTAAAACCCAAAGCCATCAGGCCCAGCCGCACAAAGTGGCAACAATTACTTACAACAACAACACCACGACATGCATAGGATCAGGTATAGGGCAAAGCTCCTTGGACTTAACCCAGCTACACCTCGGTACCAATCAGCCAATCATACAGAGTTCATTAAAAATTTAAAAATAAAATTTTTCAAAATAAAATAGCGACCACAGACACCACCATGTGACACAGAAGCTCCTCTCTGGCCGATCCCGACCCCGCCTTTTTCACGACCTGACATAAAAAGCAACAGACAGTGTGCTGGGCACACAATAAAAGGGCGTGAGGGTGATACGCACCCCCACGCCGATTAATTAAATAGCATGCTGTGCATGCAGTAAAGCGCAAGCGGTTTTTACAGCTCTGTTTTAACCGCTTGACGAACCCCAAACTGATGTTACCGCAACAGTTTGGGGGCAAATTAAATAGTGCGCTGTGCGCACATTAACTACTCGCACATGACCAGATTGGTCGCACGCGAGTTTAATCCAAATAAGTAAGTAAGTATGTAAGTATGTATGTATGTATGTATGTATGTATGTATGTATGTATGTATGTATGTATGTATGTATGTATGTATGTATGTATGTATGTATGTATGTATGTATGTATGTATGTATGTATGTATGTATGTATGTATGTATGTATGTATGTATGTATGTATGTATGTATGTATGTATGTATGTATGTGTGTGTATGTATGTATGTATGTATGTATGTATGTATGTATGTATGTATGTATGTATGTATGTATGTTTGTATGTGTGTATATGTGTATGTATGAAGATATAACTATGTATGTATATATGTATGTATTTATTTTATGCTAGGCAGTGAAATACTAGATTTTCCGAGTGAAATAATTGTGATATTTTTCTGTCAAGGCAATTACTCGTCTTTCCAGTAAGTATTATCATTTTGCAACAAAGACTGCGGTATCAGGTTGTTTTCCAGTACGTATAATCACCTTGTTTTAATGGAAGCAATCTATGATATCCTGTATCTGTCCTATATCTAGTATATCAAGATGTACCGTATTATTCTACCTGTATTAATAAAAGCTGATTTTGCCTTATTTGCCTTGACAGAGTACATGTATTTAAAGTTGCTCATGCAAATCAAATTAAAAATGATCACTAATCTCATGATTCAATTAGAGCCAGAGCCACCATGCAATAAATCACTTTAGAAACGTCCTCCTCCTTAAAATCAAACTCAAACAAGTTGCAAGTATATGAAACATAAAAGTATGCAACTTTACTTTTTTTCGGGAGTGAATGGCGAGAAGATTGCACACGTTTAACTAGATCTATTAGCATGGCAAGTAAATTAAATGAATCGTAATATTATTTTGTAGACTGTTTATCTGTATACAAACACTATCATATTTAGGGCCTTTATGCTGCGAGCAGTTATGTATACAGTTGCACATGTTAATTTTCATTTCCTAGTTTCAAACAACATAGCACAGTCATTGCCTACTCCTAGCTTGAAACGCTCCATAACACCTCCAGCATTAGATCAAACTGCATATGAGCAGATTACACCACCTACAAAGATGCGAAATTGCCAACCTCTTGCGGACGACTATTATTCTTTCTATTAAATTAGCAATACCTTTTTATCTTTTTATAGAAGTGTAATCATTAATTATTATCAAAAATGTGTCACTTATCTTTAGAAAGTGTATTCCTTATTATCAACAAAAACTTATCCTTAATACTATTTTTAATACTTTAATGCACTGTGTTAATAAGCAATTAAAAGATATAATATGTGTTAACACATGTATATAAATAAATTAACTACTCAATCACTATCTGCTTTGAGTTTATAAGTGTTATTGAATATATTCATGTTTTCATTTGTGATACAATTTTGTTTTCTGCTTTCTTTATACTTTTTCTATCACATTTACACACACACACACACACGCATACACGCATGCACACACACACGTATGCACACACACACACATACAAACACACGAACACACGTGTATTTTGTAATGGCAAGTAAAGGGAGAGAGCAGAAAATGATATATAATTCAGTTTATCACTGCTAAATTTTCAATTATAATAGCAAACTTAAATCATGAAAGAAAGAAAAGATACAAGCAAAGAGATATTAAAGGAAAAAAGATAAAGTTGTAATATAAATTTTTTTTCACACATTAAATAAACAAGATACATAGACTCATTATTTTATATACACTTATAGCAATACATTGTCTCTTTCTTTTGCTTTAATTTTGTAATGTCCATAGGCTAAACTTTCAATACCATCATCTAGCAAATATCGTTTATCATCGAAGCAGGAAAGACCAGTTTTAACTATTTTTTCACAAAACAGTTGATGAGAATGACTTCTAATTAAGCACATGCTGGAGCGTACTTTAGATTCCTGAAACAATGTCTGTTTATATGTTTCGAATCGTAGATCCTTTTTTACTGTCACTTTAGCAATGCCTTTTGCTTTCTTTTCTTCTTTTCCATCACAGACAAAAACATACATTTTTGGTCTCAGAGCACACATATAATGTATAGGCTTTCCATTCCTTTCATCTTTCATTTTACCAAGAACTTTTTGTTTTCATTGCTATGAAGAAAGTGATCTTTTGGATAATCTGAAGTATCAAATAAATCCAGACGCTCCTTCATGTCATCATAAATATTCTCTGTTTCACAGTAAAACAACAAACTATCTGTATCAGTCATTTGCAATTGAAGTTTGTCTCTGTACAATTGTTTCAGGTAATTATAATAAAAATCATACATAGCAAGCTTGGAGATGTCCAATATACACATCTCCCGAGTATCTCGGCTTAAAAAGTTTCACTTTTGCACGACTTAATTCCACTGCAACTAGATCTTCACTAAATATTTTACAAGCTTTGAAAGTTGACTTTCTTGTGAGTTTCTGGAGTTTCTTCTTAGTCTGAACCAAGGTCACATCGACATGCTTTCGTACGTTCTCCATTGTCTTTCCTGTAATAAATCAATACTCATAATAAAGTTTGTAATACAAATTATTAAGAAGACTTTTTTTTATAACTTATGTAAAAAATGAAAAATTATAATAATTTAAATGATAATTTGCACCTTGTTAAAGATATAAATTTTTAATATTATTGATAAAATCATATAATGGAATAAATTTCAAAAGTACTATAGAAAATCTAATTCAGTTACAATAGCTTTAAAAAATATAGATTCGTTGACTTTTTTAATCACAAAAATATACTAACCAAATACTGAACAGTTCATCAACTTGTAGAAATTTTTCTCAAAGGTAGTCTTTGCTTTCTTTCTCATTTCTGTGTTATGAAGAACATAGCGTTTCATCCAACTTTCTTGAAAGAATTCCAACACTGTGTGGATCTGCTTTATTTCCATTCCTAGTTGTAAATACAGTTGAAGATTTCTGTAATGTACTATGTAATGATCCTTGTCCTCCAATGTTGTTACTAATTTTTCGATTTTATGTCTTACAGGAAATATATTATCTTCTTCAGATATTCCATGTAATTTTTTCCAAACTCTCTTAGCATAAAGCGATAATTGATCGTCCGGAATGTGTTTTTTTCTGGACATAGTGGTAAACAATTATGACCATCATGTAAATGCTCTGGATACTTTAAGGAGACTTCTAAAATATAACCTTTTTCACCATCCTTTGATACCGCTGAAATATCAAAGTCCTTTACTTCCTCATCACTTAAGAATTTGAATGAACTTGTAGGTAGTTTATGAAGCATTGCATAACCATAAAGATTATTCATATCTAAATATTGTAAATATGACGTCGGTTTTGATGGATTATAGTTTTGTTCTCCAAGTAAAGGATTGTTTGCGCTTTTGTAACGATTAGAAATCTGGGAAACTCCACCTCTTATTCCTTTTTCTATAAATAAAATTTGATCAGTATCAGTCATTAATTCAAGATATACTCCACTCATTTTTAAACATGCTGACCGAGAAAGTCCAAGAGAACTATAAAAATGGCAAGGATCTAATTCATATTGGTTTAAGCACATGTTTCGAAATTGTTCGAAAACATCGCACAAAAGAATCACATCTGTTTTTAGATATAAATCATGGTAATCACCTAAATCTTTTAGCTTGAACGTTTGAAATACAGTACAAGCATGATGATATTCCAATTCAGAGATTGACTCTCTTTTTAGATCAAAATAAAATGCATTTTGAGGTGGTAGTTGAGTTTCTTGAAATTTACTCTCATCATCCATGTAGTCATATGGATATACGCCTTTACGTAATAGCAATTCAGCGTGAGATGGTAATGGTAATTCTTGCTGAAAATGTGCAAATGCTTTTATCCCATCAGAAGGCAAATTTTCCACGAGTGCTTCTAATGATGAATTTAAGAATTGGAAACTGTCAATAAAACGAAGAGATCCCAATGAAAAACTGACATAGCGCTCTAAATTTTGTGGAATGCACTTAATATCAGTATCTTTGAATTGCCCAATGCTCTGGCAGAGAATATGCCCATCGAAATTTTTTAAACCATGGAAAATGATTGGAATAAATTTAGACTGTTGGCACTGTAAGTTACAATTTTGATGTGCTAATCCAAAAACTTTACCACTTACATGGCAATGGTGTCTAACTGTTTTATCTTTATCACTAAATGGCTTGTGACAAATGCAACACTCTTTAGCTAGCATGAAATTTATTTCATCTTCTTTAGTTATTTTCATTGGTTCTATCTTCTCTAAAATCTCTTCTATCTCTTGTTTTTCTTTCCATAGACATTCAATCAGCTTTTTAGCAGCATCTTCCCCTCGGTAAATGATTGTAGGTTTGGTATACTTTGAATCAATACAAACAACTTTGTATCCAAAACTGCAAGGCTCTAACAAAGTGGTTGGAGTTGTGTTTGATTATGCTGCATTTGGAGAGCATGAATCAAGTTTTTTGTTTAAAGTTTCAAAATCTGCATAAATCACAAATGGTACTCTTTACTGTTTTTCAAATCCTTTAAACTCTAGCATGTTGTTTTTCCCAGGTTCTGGTAATTCAACTTTTTGAGCACCATGTACAGAGCAGTATGGCAAGTGATCATCTAATAATATCTCTCGTGTAAATCCTTGTAAACAATAGGGACAAAAGAAATGTTTATGGTCGTTTGATTTTAGTCTGAATAAAAATTTGTTTAAATCTTTTATGGTACAATAATGATGCATTTCCTTACTTTTTAAAAGCAATAAATTTACATGATGAACTCTTCTCAATTTTTTAGTTATCCTTATGGGAAGTATTTAACTGTTTTCAAATGTAAACATGTTAACAGAAATTTTTGGATTTTGAGTTTCAAATTTATCCAGTTTTGATAATTCCACCGGATAGTCAATGCCACTCATGTTGAGTTCATGCTCAAATGGGATGTAATGTTCTATTGATTCTTGAGATAACTCTACAGGATGAAGGGATGCAAGTATACTCCAGGTAAAACATTTTTGATCTGTGTTTCTGATATTTAAAATGCACTGAGATTTTCTTAATGTTAAGGGTAATTCAATGTAACTAGATGCAGCTATGGGAGAATAAATGACAGTATGAACTTCCATTTGAATTACTTTTTTCACATTCCATCCAGAAGCATTTCACAAGAAATTTTCTAAGCTCATTGACATTTTTGCAATGCTTCATTCAATTCATGTTCACTTAAAGTTTCACTGGAAAGAGTAAAGTATGTCCTACTTCGAAAATGAGGACTAGTTGTATCAGTTTCGCCATCAACCATATCTCTATACATTTCGACTTGCGTAGATAAATACCATTTTATAGCATGATTTTGTACTAGTGATTGTAAATAATCCTTGATTTGCAACTTAATGTTAGCAAAAAAAGTTAACAAATCATATTTGTCATAATTATTGGGATAAATGATTTGATTTTGAACTCCATTATTTAAAGCACTCCGTTGTGAAACTGAATGTCCTTGTAAATTTCCTTCGATCGAGTTTGAAATAATGTTGTTGTGAAGAATCAGCTCCTAGTGGTAGAGATATATTCTCAATTTTAGACAATGTCTTAGATGAAGAAGGTGTTGCTTTTCCACCACTTTGATTTACAGGGAGTGAATGCGTTGCAACTACATGTTGAAACATAGATTGATAATCATTGAACACATCACTACAGTGGCTACAATTCCATTGTATTGTACTATGCAAGCGCTTTTGATGTACTCTATATTGATGCCGATGTAAACAGTCACGTCTTCTGAATTTCTTTTCACACCATCACATTTGCTAGTTAAAGAATGAGTTAGCACATGTCGTGTTAGAGTGCTTTTTCTGCTATATATCTTCCCACAAATATCAGAAGTGCATTTATCCTTTTCTTCTCGTCTTAATTTCCTTGCTAGCGTATTTTCTATTTCTTCAGCTGCTCTTACTAATGCTTCATAATCCGCATCACTAAATTCTGGTTCTAGAATCTGGAGCTTTGACTTCAAAGATTGAATTTCCCTCTCTAAACGATCAGATCCATTCGGAAAACGTGAAACTAACTCCTCCACAAGTTTCTCCATCTTTACTATACACATGTGAAAATAAACTGCTAGTAAAACCGTCTATCTTTATATAGTTCACTAGAGTATAGTAGGCGTGTCCTTCATGCTACAATTACAATCTGGGTAGATGATTTGTGAGATATTCTCCAATGATACATTTCTCTAAATCATGTAATTGATCCATTTTGATTTCTTAGCTGATTTTTTCTTCAATAGTCTTCTTTTTTTCATATGTTGCTTTTTTTTTTAACTAAAATCTCCATTTCTGATATGGGACGTTTTACATATAAAGTTGGTGTTTTATGAAAATTTTGCATATTATCCTTATTTAATGCTTTCTTTGTTATATCCTGTCTTTCCACTACATTATATTCAACCTTTTTATTTTCTCCTCCGACTTGATTTACTTCTTTATTTGTATTTTTCTTCTCCTCTAAAGCTTTTAATATACTTTCATATTTTGTTTTTAGCATAAGCACGAACTCCTTAGCCATAATTATAATTCTTTTTCAACGACTTTCAATAACAATATGAACTCTTTCCAATACACTTGCAGAATTCTGCTTCTCCTTTTTAGAGTTATACCCTTGCTAATAAAACGGCGAATGATTACTTTATACCGTTTTAATTTCTTTATATTTTTCTCTGATATTGCTCGATTTCCATGGTCACATTACATATGATTTGTACAACAGCTCTCATCTGTGATGGAGTTATTGTTTTGATGAGAGCTTTGCGTTGCAAATCTGTCGTCATGATTAAAAGTTTCAAAAAATTTTGTTCTTTGTTAATCAAGGTATTCATATTATTTTACTACTTTCTGGAAGAAATACTATGGTTAACTGATCTGGTAGGATATGTGTTTGAAGTTTATATTTTGGATTAGAATGAGGCGACAAATCAATCAAAAGATAGCCATATTTGTTTTGAATTGCCTTTTGATATGCATCCATACAATATTTCAATTGACCTGGAAACATCTGTCTACCTAAAGTTTGAACTTGAAGCTGATCTCTTTGATTAGCAAACAATATAAAATAATGAGAATTTAAACTGATTGTACGGAATGGCTTTCCTCCTGCAAATAAATTTTGAACAATACAAAAGGTTGAAAAATTAAGATGATGGCTATATTGGCAGAAGAGGTCAACAATATCCATGTTTTGGGATGCTTTTTGAAGTAAATCATCAATAATCAATAATTTATGTTCTGAATCCATGCCCCACGTTTCCAACTCTTGCCTGGATGGTAAACCCTCAAAGAACTCAATGCTTGGAATGGAATGGTTCATTTCTGAAAACAATTCTTGTTTCACACCATAGCAATAAAATATTTTCTTGGGAGGATCTGCAAACATGTACCGAACATACTTTAAAATTTCATACAATAGACTCGTCTTCCCTGATCCTGTTGGGCCTGCAATGATACAGGTACAGGGACTTTCAAATTTTATTGACGGATCTCCTTGTATACAATTATCCATATTTTCATCCATCACAGTGTTAGAATGTCCAGCAACAAAACTCAACTGAATTGAAAGGAAAAGCATATACCTTATTTCAGATCTGCAGATGAAAAAATAAGAAATAAATATAAAAAACACAATAATATGCATTTATATATTTTTATTCATTATAAACCTTTCAATGCTTCTTTGCATATTCATTTCTTTATACAATGAGGAAAAGTATACTGCACATATTCATACATAAATATATCATTTGCTTGAAGGTTTATAGAACTGAAACGTTTTACAATATCATTCATGGATGTATTATTCAGTCTATGATGAAGATAAAATAGACAGTATAGTCCACATACGCTTGAATAGTTGCTTTGTATTTGCTATTCATTAACAAGAATGATAGTAGCATGTTTGCTCAGATACTTCTTAAAGTTGATAGTATAATAGTCTGGTCTTTTTCCATAACTATCAAAGAATTCTGCTTTCTCTGGTTTATCAAAATAAAATGCACACCAGTGTTTTCCTTCTTCAGAATGATTATCAGTGTTAGCAATAAATCCACATGGAAACTTTGTTAGGGTGTTTATTAAACGATCTGCAGAATAAACTCCTTCCACATATTTTCTTAGAATGGGATCGCAATGAATACAACATTGAAGTTGAGATGTATTCATTCTGTTATGATGTCTCGTTCTTGGTTGATTTCAAAATATCCTGGAGACTCACTATATACGATACAGCTCATTGTTTCTGAAAAGGAAAAGAAAACAAGTGATATAAAATCATAATCATTGAAAAATTAGTATAATTATATATTTCAAATTCTTTTAGATATGAATTAAATATTGTTTTGAAGCGAATACTTACCGCTCAGAGCATTCTTGAACTGTACATCTAGTCTCACGTTCCCCATCTTTACCAGAGATAGATATTCTCCATGTTGAGAGAAGTATGGTTCAAGTTGAAATGCAAACAGAGTTGTTCCTTTGATAAAATCTAGTCTTGTAATATTATTTCCCAAATCATGATTCCACTTTCCAGTAAACTGAAATAATTCAGAGTATGCTCGCATAACAGCCACACCATCTGATGTATTGAAATCTAGTTTTATTGGATTGCCTCCAACAGGTATTCCATCAGAATAGAGACAAATAGATTGGATGTTACAGTTAGAAAAATCAAAAGGATTTGAACTGTAATCTCCTGACACTGCCTTTGATTTAACAAATCCAACTATAACTCGACTAGGTTTTTGTCCCTGAAATAGGTTTTCCCAGTGAAATGAAGTACTTGTTGTTGCAATACTATACGTTCGACACTCGGCTGTGGTGAATGGATACTTAGCATAGTGCTTTTAAGTATTTCAGAATGTCCATAGGTCACAGCTGGATTGATTCGCACTTTTCTTGCTAATAGATATATATCAGTTATATCTATCTTGTAATCGGGTTTGGTTTCTCTAGAGTAAAGACAAAAAGCTGGAGAACTTCTGTAGAGTTTTAGCTTTATATCAATTTGATTTATCAAGTATCTAGATATGGAGAATAGATCATGAAAAATAGGTCCTTGTAGATCTAGACTGAATGACTTTTTAATGTACTGTGATCGTAGGAAAAGGCCATTGCTAGCGCCAGACGGGTCAGGATCTTCAGGGTGATCTCTATCATCTTTGATAAACAGTTGTGTAGATAGCTGAGTAGATTTAGCATCTTGTCCATAGTTTAGCATTGTTTGGATCATAGCTCTATATGGATTGTTGTTACATGATATGGTAGATTTATTTTGTAAGATAACTTCTGTGGCGGAAAACAGAGCTTGCAAAAATAAATTCACAGGTGCAACTTTTTCATTGTCAACTAAATTTGTATCATCTGCTTTTTTCACCTTCAATTTTACATAAAGCTGTGAACCTTTCAAATCTAAATAATCCATAGAATTTTGACCACTGATTTTAAATTCAATAGGACTATCTCCAGACAACTGCGAGAGTGGTCGAATTTCTTGATAATAAATATCTGGTACTGCTACCTGTGTTGGAGGAAGATCAAAAAGGGATAGCTCACTGGGAACACCCTCATGAAAGTTTTCTAAGTTGAATATGGACATAACTAAAAATTGAAAATGTTTTTTTTTTCATTGATGATTTCCTAGTCTTCTTTTTAACAGTCTTTTTTTCACCTATTTGATTCTTTGGGCTGATTTTGACGTTTTTCTTGTCTTTGAGGCTGTCGTCTTTGTTGACTTCTTTCCTCTTCTATACCCTTTTCCTTTATGTTGCATTTTAGATGTACGTTGTGGCTTAATAGAAATATTATTTTGATCACGTTTCAATTCAGATTTAGCTTGTTCAACAACTTGCTGTGCTGGAGCTACAAGTTTTACTGATGTTTGATGAGATGGTGAAGCAGATTCTTCAGACTGCTTAAGATATGTGTCTATTGGTGCTATAAAAGAGCGAATATACTTTGATCCACCGATTTGATTGCTTGGTTGTAAACGCTCTTTACCATTTGCAACATTTTTTAAAAAAAATCATCCACTTTTGTGGATTGGGTTTGTATAATTTAGAGGGGTTCATAATCTAAATAAAACGGATACTGTTTAAAATGAAGTAGCAATGACACTGGCGAGATCAGGAATGATGCAAAATTGCCGTCTTCTGACTTAATATAAAATTCAAATTCAATTAGTTCTTTTCTTTTTACTGGTAAATATATTGGTGAACCAAAGCTATAACTCCATCCATCTTGTGAGTTGTTTTGTAATCTTCTCAAAAGAGGATGTTCTGATCCTTTCACAATGCTTTCCCTGCAGATGTTTGTATATACATATAATGCATTGCTGATTGAATTATGCTTTTGTCCTTTCATCTCTTTAAAGGCAGCATAAAATTCAACTAATCCAACTTTACAAAATCCATTAAATGTAAGTGGTAATTTTAAGTGTACTTTAAAGTTACACACTTGATTGTCTGGAAAATAATGATTGCTATCATCGCTTTTTATGTAAACATAACGATCCATTTTTTTATGCAGGATCAACAAATGTATCTTTTACTTGATCAACATCTATCCAACTATTGAATGATTTTGGAAAGCCTTCCCACTGAACAAAATATTTAAGTTTTCCGCTTTGTTTTCTTTTTTTCAATATTTTTTTTATAAACCAGAGACTATTTTCATCTTTGTCAACTTTTTGGAGTTCTGAATTATAAAATAATCCTTTTATAGCTTCATCTTTAAGATCTTTAATTTTATACATGGGAACACCTTGTTTTAAGAGTCGATTATCAATTTTAAATACTTCATATGTATACTGTTGCTGATAAGAACGACGAAATGGATGTTTGATGTATGTTATTCTCACAAAATCACCAACTTTAAATTTGTATGCTGGTTTATGCTTCCGTGCAACTTGCGGTTTTTAAAAGATACATGTACGCCCAGACATCAGCTTGGTTTCACTTGTTAACATCGTTAGGAGCAATATAATTTAAAGTGCGATGAGGTGACGCGTTATAATTTTCAACTAATTTGTCTAAATCATTGATATAACGATAACTGCGATTATGCTTCATCATTCTATACATAGCTGTTTTAATGGTTCTTTGCACTCTTTCAACGTAATTAGCTTTTGCTGGATTTTGTGTCATAAAAAAGTAGACACCATTGTCTTTCATAAATTTCTTGAACAACCAATGGTTAGCAAACTCAGAACCATTGTCTGTACGTAATTTAATGGGTTTACGATCTTGAAACAAAATCTCTTTCGTGGCACTGAGAACAGATTTTGCAGATTTATTTTTTAATGATTTTACCCACAGATATCTGGAAAAAATATCAATCACAAAAAGTAAATACTGAATTCCATTATTTTCTTTAGATAGATTTGCCACTGATATCAGATCGGCATCAAAGTGTTCATCGATGGAGGAGACTCGTACATTGGAAGTTCTGAATTTGTGTCGTACTTGTTTTTGTAGAGAATACGCATCTTGGTTATTTAAGCATTTCTTAATAAAGTATACACTGAACTGGTCAGGATACTTCTTATGTAAGATTTTGTAAAGTTTCTGAGGACCAGCAAATGCAGCAGAATTCGAGACGTTAAAGTAATACTTCTGAAGGATTTCATCCTTTTGCTTTTTATTTATTTTCTTCGTGAGATGCTAATACAATAATTTAAAAATATATAAACTCCTTTTATATAATTTTTTCTTAATTTGTTTAAATCATGTTTTCTTGTACAGTTTAAAAAATAAAAGAAAAATTATCATGCATATACCTTACAAATCTTCCACTCTCTTTCATGTAAATATTAGTATGTATGTTTGTATGTATGTATGCTTGTTTGTCTGTATGTATGTATGTTTGTTTGCTTGTATGTATGTATATATGTATGTATGTTTTATGTTTGTATGTATGTATGCTTGTTTGTCTGTATGTATGTATGTTTGTTTGCTTGTATGTATGTATATATGTATGTATGTTTGTATGTCTGTATGCTTGTTTGCCTGTATGTATGTATGTATGTATGTTTTGTTCCCTTGTATGTATGTATGTATGTATGTATGTATGTATGTATGTATGCTTGTTTGCCTGTATGTATGTATGTTTGCCTGTATGTATGTATGTTTGTTTGCTTGTATGTATGTATGCATGTATGTATGTATGTATGTATGTATGTATGTATGTATGTATGTATGTATGTATGCTAAAGATCGGAGCAATAGAAATGTGCGTATGTATGTTTGTTTGTTTGTATGTATGTATCTATGTTTGTATGTATATATGTATGTTCGCATGTATGTATGCATGCATGCATGTATATATATATGTGATTGTATATATATATATGTATGAATGTATATATGCTTATAGATTGGAACAATGAAAAGAAATACATGATGAGAAAGTGGTTGAATGTAAGAAAAAGATTTATATAAAACTATACTGGTTTTGAGAAGATGGTATAGATAGGGGACTGAAGAGACCTTATTCTTAAGAAAACAATAATAATAATCATAAGTAGATAACAAACATATGTACAAAAGCAATGATTTATTACAAAATCAAACTTTGCATACAATTTTAATAGTATTATTATTATGGATGAATATATATGATGGATTGATATTATTTAAAAAGACCTTTAATAGTCATTTTAATTAAAGCTTTCAAAAAACGTTATATCTCTACCATCATTTCATGTGGTTTGTATCTCTCCTTGAATCTTCCTTCCAGGTAAATCATCTTTAAAACCATGTCAAATATTTTCTCTTCCCATGCTTTAGTTTTAAATTCATTCCTTCTTCATTGATCACAAGAAAGTTTCTGTTTATATGCAGTTAATTGATTTGGTAGTATGTCCAACTTAGCAGTAGCCTCCTCCCATTGATCAAGAACTTTTTTATCATCCATAGCTTCCAAAATGTGTAGAAAAAAATATATCACTTTTTCACTTGTAGAGTACATGATACATTCATGTCGAACTTGAGATGGATGATTCACTTTACATCCATAACAATTTTCTTTCACTACTTGCTCAACAATATTCAACATAGTGAGAGCATAATGAAGATTAAATTCATCTTCTAATATTCTACTGGTTCTATCATCTATATGAGTTGTAAATTGTATTGAAGTATTTTCCATGATGCTTTAAATAGTTTCTCAAAAGAAGATAAACTAAATCAAAAGCACTTCTGTTACTGAGAACTAATTTTCTCTGATATTACTGAAAGGAAGACTAATGCGATCAAACTTTATAAATCAACATTATATAGACCATGGGTTTTGCTCCGCCCATAGTGGTCTCTGCCTGCTTCGATAATCTGATATCATACCTTCTCCATATGAACTTTCAAATTGTATCATTCCAAGCATTAGTTTCAGAATATGCTCCTCCCATTCTTTACTTTGCAACATTTTATTCCTCAATTCATCTGAAAGCAATTTCTCTTTGTAACTTTCTAATTGGTTGTGAGGAATATCAAGCTTAACAACATACTCCTCCCATTCTTTCAGTACATTTTTTACATCCACTGCTTCCAAAATCTGATCAAAATATTTCTTCAGTCTCTGCTGTTAGGGGTGAGGGTCTTGCATTCATGTTGCAAAACATCAAACTCGTTTGATTTACATCCATTACAATTTGCCATTGTAACACTTTGAAGATGGTCTAACATATGTAATCCAAAAAGGCTGTTAAATTCTGTCTTCATGCTGTCAACAAGAGTGACATTGAAGTTTTCCATTCTTAAATTCAATTAGATATATTTTCCACAATGAAATTTAAAGCCGAGTTTAGAACTTGTCTTAAGCTGCTCAAACCTGTATTGTGTACTATCTTTCATCGCCATGTCTGGTATATCATTGCTCTTCAATTCTTCATAACCAATCATTTTCAAGTAAACACAATTGGGTGACCATCGCCTATGTTCTGCCCACGGTTCATCAGATTTCTCCCAATCTCGAAGCTTTATGCCACAAGCAAAACATGTAGTACAATCACCTTCTCCTGTATAGTAAAATCCAGCCTTTGCCAAGGAATACTTGTCAGGTGTTATTTGTTTAGGCCAGTTCATAAAGCTAACAAGTCTATCTTCACTAAATATCATATCATCTCGCGTGAATTGGAAACATTTTATGCAATGCATAGTAGCATTAGCAGAATCAACTTCTAAATCCACATTTCAACAGTCTAAATTTCCCTCTAAAAATGATTTAAGGAGTTGTATACTCACGTTCAAGTTACATACTGACTCAAATATGCCAAGTGGTAGCTTTATAGACTTCCTCCCCTCTAGAATCATAATAACAATTTCATTTTTCCATCTTTTTACAACTATCGAATACTTCTCATTCAGTATACAAGAAATTTTTCTCCGTTTTGGTTGCCAGTGTAACTCACTAATATCATCAAAACTATCTTTAAAATTACAACTAAGCATGTCGATTTGTGCTTGAGTCATATCTTCTGTTAGTAATGTTATTTCATATGGAGTTTTGAGAGATTTATCATAACACGTATTCTCTATCGCAACATCTCTTCACATGTGAAGCGCTCGTCTTTACTGATCAATGACATTTCACCTCTGTCTGTGTGGGTTCTAGTCTGTGACTCAACCAATGTGGATATGTGATAAAGGTTGATAGCTGCTCTGTGAGCCAATGGTCTTTCCCGGAGTTTTCCCGGGTTCTTCCTCCACCAGTTATACTAACTGATATGTATAAACTATCTTGTGCTGACAAATGACGCTAAACTCCAAATCAACAACAACAACAATGAGGGAGCTATCATTATTGTTTATTTATAGATCAATCGTGAAAATATGTTTAGAGTGAAATAACAATTACTTTTATAGAAATCATATGCAATGAATGCAAAGTCTAGTATTAAAAGGATGCAAATTGATGAATGAAATGTGCTCATAAAATGGAGGTGTTTCTTTTTTTCTTTTCAAAGTACTATAATTATACAATAACTGCTCCTTGAACAACAATGGAGAGTAAGATATAAGTTGTGATGCTGATAGTCTCTGTTTGTATAATGAGTGCTTTCTGTCAACAGTGTGATATACAAACATTTTGCACTGTAGCTGATTCAGTCATATATCAGTGTGAATATATATCAGGTGGAACATATTACAGCTCGATGACTACTTATGCAACAACGATAGAATTTAGTAGATTTCCCGCAACAATATTTGCTAGATGATGGTATTCAGTTTAGCACATGGACGTTACAAAATTGAATCAAAAGTGAGAGACATTGTATTGTTATAAGTGTATATAAAATAATGAGTCTATGTATCTTGTTTATTTAATGTATGCAAATAAAATTT
Organism: Margaritifera margaritifera; assembly: GCA_029931535.1. Lineage (NCBI taxonomy): Eukaryota > Metazoa > Mollusca > Bivalvia > Unionida > Margaritiferidae > Margaritifera > Margaritifera margaritifera. The sequence continues at coordinate 31,746 of JAQPZY010001484.1, forward strand.
ATATTTCAACTTTATCTTTTTTCCCTTTAATATCTCTTTACTTGTAATTCTTTCTGTCTCTCATGATTAAAGTTTATTTAAACAACTATCATTTCATGAATAATTGCTATTATTTTGTATAATGATTGAAACTTTAGCACAGATAAACTGAATTATATTACATTTTCTTCTATTCTTTAGTATTTGCTTTAAGGTTATAAATAACAGTTACTCACAGAATATAAGTTCTCTAACTTTACTTTTCATTACAAAATACGTGTGTGAGTATGTATGTATGTGTACGTGTAATGGAAATCCTGTAAAGAAAGCAGAAAATAAAATTGTATCACAATTCAAAATATACTCAATAAAAATTGTAAACTCAAGACAACTAGTGATTACATATATAATGTATTTCTATAAGTGTGTTAACACATATATCGTTTAATTGCTTATTAACGCATTGTATTACGGTGCGTATTAGAATAGTATTAAAGATAAGTTTTTGCTGAGAATTAAAAATACACTTTCTAAAGATAAAAAGTACTGTTACTTCGATTAGAAAGATAAGTGACACATTTTTGATAATAATTAATGATTACACTTCTATAAAAAGATAAAAAGGTATTGCTAATTTAATAGAAAGAATAATAGTCGTCCGCAAGAGGTTGGCAATTTCGAATCTTTGTAGGTGGTGTAATCTGCTCATATGCAGTTTCATCTAATGCTGGAGGTGCTATGGAGCGTTTCAAGCTAGGAGTAGGCAATGACTGTGCTATGTTGTTTGAAACTAGGAAATGAAAATTAGGTGTGTGTGTGTGTGTGTGTGTGTGTGTGTTTGCGTGTGTATTTGTCTGCGTATGTCTTTTTCTTTTATGTTAGTAGATAAATTTTTAAACTCAAGTTTGACATTTTGTGATCATATACTAAGAGTATAATAATATACATATAATTTTGATTGTTTTATTTTTCCTTTACATTGAAATAAAAATTAGATATATTTGTGTGTTTGTATCTTCAATTTCTTTTTATTTAAGTAGATTTGTTTCTGAGTCACATGTTCACTGTTTATGATTTTATTCACAAGGTATAATTCTTTAAAAAGATTAAAAGGTGTTATGCATATAAATTGGATTCTGATTTTTTCTATACCTAGGAAATCAAAATTAGGAGTGTGTGTATGTGTGTGTGTGTGTGTGTGTGATTTTTAAAATTTGAGTAGATTAGTTTTTAAGTCACATTTTACTTTTGGTAATTTTTTAAGGGATGAAATAATAGTATGTTTATAACTTTGATCGTGATCTTTTTCTTTAGATTGAAATCAAAATTAGGGATGTGCGTGTATTTCTCTGTGTGCGTCTTTTCCTTTTATATAAGTAGATAAATTTTTAAACAAGTTTGATATTTTGCGATCATATATTCAGAGTATAATAATATACATATAATTTTGATTGTTTTTGTTTTTTTGTTTTTTGTCCTTTACATTGATATCAAAATTAAATATATGTGTGCATTTGTGTGTTTGTATCTTCAATTTCTTTTTTTTAAGTAGATTTGTTTAGGAGTGTGTGTGTGTGTGTGTGTGTGTGTGTGTGTGATTTTTAAAATTTGAGTAGATTAGTTTTTAAGTCACATTTTACTTTTGGTAATTTTTTTAAGGGATGTAATAATAATATGTTTATAACTTTGATCGTGATCTTTTTTCTTTAGATTGAAATCAAAATTAGGGATGTATGTGTGTTTTTTTATTTGTTGGGTAGATTAGTTCTCAAGTCACATTTTACTTTTGTTAATTTTTTAAGGGATGTAATAATATGCATATAACTTTGACCGTGATCTTTTTTCGTTAGATTGAAATCAAAATTAGGAAGGGGGTACGTTTGACGTGTGATTTTATCTTCGTTTTGATATTAAAAGTTTTATCTGAATGTGCAGTATTATACTCTTAATAAAAGTCTTACATTTTAAATGTAAGTGACCATTTAGGGATTTTCAATTAGATACAGCCCAACATTGCATATGCTGAAATTAAACGACGTCTACATATTAATTTGTACACATATTGATCAATTAATTTTAAGTAAAAAATAAATACACCTATGGATAAATAAAATCAGATGACAGGTACACTTTGATGTTGGATTCTCTTTGATGGTAGACAAGTTTACCTTGTATGGTTTTGATTTAGTCTCAAAAATCTAGCAGGCAATAAAAAGAAATGGTAATGTACATCATATCTTGAGTATAGTATAGTAAATGATACGCTAATAGTTTCCAAAAATGTATTCCGGCCATTTTAAGTAGATCTTAATGTTTTATCTTAATGAAAAGTAGATTTTATCTATAAATGCTTTCATATGGCGAAAGATTGAGTGGGATGAGAATGGAACATTTTTATTAATGCTTCCATGGATCGAGTGACTGGGTAGCAGATCATATCTATTAATGTACATTTGGTTTCATATGCGGAGCGAGGTGAGAATTTAAGGTGTAAATAGATGATATCTATCAGTGTTTCAACAAAATAGAGAATTCAGTACAATGACCAGACTGGTAGATTTGATGGTACACAAGTTTACCTTGTATGGTTTTGATTTAGTCCCAACAATCTAGCAGGCAAAAAAAAAGAGATGGTAATGTACATCATATCCTTCCAAACAGTGGTACAAGTAGTTTACCTTGCATGATCTTAATTTGTGAATATTTCTCATTAAGTATACAAGAAACTTTTCTCTGTTCTTGTAACTAGTATAATTCACTAATAGGTATTCTCTATAGCAACGTCTCTTCACACGTGAATGAACTTAATTGACATGTTGATGTAAAATATCTAGGATTCATTCATCCCTCTAAATGGCCGCTTACAATGACGATAGTTTACCTAGTGTGACCTTTGTTTAACCCCACACACCGACGGCGCGCTCTGGAATGCATGACCTTTGTTTGACCGCATTCCATCCTAAAGCGGTGTTGCACCGGGGGCAATTTACTACTACTTTTGGGTTTATGCTTGATCATTTTTACCTTCTTTTGAATAAATTTTTGTTTTAAGAACTATTACAGATTTACATCATGTCTTTTATCTTGTAAATATTTAGATTTAGTCCCATCTACCTAAATCTCTCTGTTTGCATGTCTCTGTCTTTCTGTCTTCCCCTATCTCTCTGCATATATATATCTATATATATATATATATATATATATATATATATATATATATATATATATATATATATATATATATATAAGTAGGTTGGTTCGATGGTTAGATAATTTGTAATTAAAGAATTAAAAATTATCTAACGTGTATCTTTCTCCATATATAATTTTACTGCATATTATCTCCCATCCACCTGTAGAATCCAAGGATAACACTTTCCGCTCTGTCCGGGTGTATATTTGTTACTATCTATATTAACTTCTATATGCAACGATTTATGTCAATTGAATCCTTAGTGACAGTATTAGATGGCAGTTAATTACTGGGTTGCCATGCGAGTGTGTCTGCTGCGCTAGAATGCCTATACACACGAAGGAGGGTATGGGAGTTATGGAGTTATTGCTATTAAAGAAAAACATTTAAGATGCCCATATGTGTAGTGAAAACAAGTTTATTTACAACGAAAAAGCATAGTTTTAAAACAAGACAAAAAAAGTTACCATTCATCTTGTATAGGTCAACAAGAATGGCCCGTCCATTTAACCATTAAATGGCATATTCATAAAGGATCAATAAATAGGTATTGCAATGCTTGCTTTTTTGTGCGTGATTGGAAAGAATTCTCCTGCCTACACCCAGGATGCACAATCCGTGCATGCTACTATATATATTTCTAAGGTAGAATAGGTCGAATAACTATGCTAATACAAGGTGAAACAGACAGGTCATTCTTGTCGGCCAGTATCCAACACTCCCACATCAAGGAAAATAAATCGACAAAAACTGCTTTACACAAAAATAGTCAGCCAGAATAAATGTTGATATTCAATGCTTGGTAAATCCAATGTACAGCAATCTGTGATCCAAACAAGGTTTGCTGGAAATATATAAATTTCTTTTGATTTTCCAGACTTTTAAACAAAATACGATTATAAATATTCTACTTAGATCTGAAAAAAGAATTAATTGCAAGTAAGTGAAAAGTGCTCATTTTGTACTCTTTCGTATTCTCTACTACAGGCAATGAAAGTTCATATACAGACAGTAATAGTACTGGCAACCAAATCTAATTATTACCGAGACTTAATAAAGGGGGTGAAGGGCCAATGTTCGCTCTCTCGTAATAGAATATGCTTGTCTTCCATTTTACTCTCCAATAAAACAAACACAGGATGCATTTAAGTAATAGTGAAAGTTGTAAATGAATACAATATGATTCCCCTTGCAATACTTTTGACGAGAATCAATACCTCTAAATTAAACAATACTCAGTCATCAGAATAGATGAATCAACATTTCTACATTTGGCAAACAGTTCTTTCTTCAATATGACTTAGCATCTTGTCTCCTGACCATCCTGACTTTAAAATCTTTTGGACTATAGGTCATTCCTAGATTTCCTTCCAAGGATGGAAGCTGACAGGGATCCTCGGGAAGAAATTGGAATTTCTGCATCATGGAAGTTAGAAAAATGAACAACTCCATTCGAGCAACTTTTTCTCCGGGGCAAGTACGTCTTCCACATGAAAATGGAATAAACTCCTCCCGTTTCATAACCTGTCCGGATGAATCCAGAAATCTTTCGGGTCTAAATACTCCCGGGTCTTTAAAGATCTCGCTATCATTAAGTACAGAATCCAGATTGATCAAAATATTGCTTTCTCTTGCAATCCTAAATCCTTGAAAGTAAATATCTTTGGAAACTGCATGCGGGAGGGCTAGTGGCCCCACGGTCGCTATTCGGAGTGTTTCCCTTAGTGTTGCTTTAATATATGGGAGATTAGATCTGTCGGCTAAGGACGGGAACTTTTCCAAACCCAGAACCGTTTGAACTTCATCAAAACATTTCTCTTGAACATCTGGATAGTGGAGAAAATATAGGATTAACCACAGCAATGTTGTTGACGTTGTTTCTGTTCCCGCACCGAAAAGATCTCCCACCAGGGCCTTTAATTGTGTCTTGCTGTATGTATTTTCTCCTTTGGTCAACAGTGTGGAGTTTCTGTTCATTTCAGTCAGGTAAAGATCCATAAAATCGCGAGGATTATTTTCATCAAGAGTTGATTTATGGCTTTGATAAAGATCTTCATAGAATTTGTCAAATACCTTTGTGTTTTCCAGAATAAATTTTGTTCTCAATAGATCTCCCGGTAAATACTGCAGAAACGGAAAGCAATTCATGAGAATACTTGAGTGTCCTACAAGCTTTCCATCCTCTAGAAAGTTGGCTACCACCTCTAAAAACTGTTTGTCATCATGACTGAAACGTCTCCCAAACACTATACCACAAATTACGTTGGATACACACGTTCTCAGAATGTCTTTCAAGTCGAGAGGAGCATCTGCATTTTGTTCCATTAAATCGATGCATGTTTTCGCTTCACCAGCTATATTTAGTTCAAAGGAGTTTCGACCAAAACCTAGATCTTGAAGAAAATTTAATGTAATTTTTTTTTGCATTTTCCATGACGTACCAGAGGTGAACATTATCCCCTCGCCGTTCTTTAGTTTATCCAACACAAAGTTTGACGGCCTGTCTGAAAAGACATTTGCTCGTGTAACTAAAGCTTCTTTAATAGTTTTATAGCCATTCAATACAACTAACTGTTGGCTTCCCATGTACACACTAAAAACATCCCCGTACTGTTTTCTCCATTTCCGGAACAAAAGAAGCGGATTTCTCCCTGCTAACTGGGGAATGTTCCCCAACACTGGAACAATGGCTGGTCCCGGTGGAATATCGTTGGGTCTCCTTAAAGTATAATAACAAAGCAAAAACACCACACAGAAAACTAACACAGATGTCATATCCATGTTCTGTAGTAACTCTGTAAAAGCGTCAATATCCATGATGTATGAATAATGCAGTATTAGTTATGAAACATTGCTGAAAACACAACGCATGTAAGTGTCAGCAGTGTTCCATAAACAGGACATGTACTAAAAGGTCGATGAATGTGTTCTTATATACTACAACGTCTCTTCACATGTGAAATAACTTAATTGACATGTTGATGTAAAATATCTAGGATTCATTCATCCCTCTAAATGGCCGCTTACAATGACGATAGTTTACCTAGTGAAACCTTTGTTTAACCCCACACACCGACGGTGCGCTCTGGAATGCATGACCTTTGTTTGACCGCATTCAATCCTAAAGCGGTGCTGCGCCGGCGGCAATTTACTACTACTGCCAAAATCTACAATTATCGTGTGTGAACCAGCAAGATATAATTGGGAAAAACTATATTTCTAGAGAAAACATTTAGTCATTTCATTAATGAATATTTAAAAGTCAAAAGAAAATGTTGCTGCTCATATGACATTTAAAATCACTGAAACATTCATACAATTTTAAAAAATCAGTATATTTTGCATTAGTCAAAATGCGAATATGATTAAAACTGTTATTAGTTTGGAAAAAAAGAAGATATTTTTTGTGTAATATTTGTTGGTACTGTTTGGTGAAAAGTAGAAATGGTTGTCATCACTGATTGGGTGCATGCAGTAAACTAATTTTACTTTATTGGATTTTCTAGCTTTCGTCCTGTGATAATTTTTCAATTCATGTCACACCTACTAAAGTACTATTTAAAGTACAAAAATATGAAATGAAGAATATATCAGATAATCGTTTGTGTCTACGTATTTGTGTAGGTTAATATGTCCTATAAAAACGCGCTTTTTGAATAAGGATAATGGTCAGATACGCAACCGTAAATTTTCGGAGAATTCTTATTCCCTTCCCACAGCCCCGTTGTAACGGAATTGTATAAATCCCTTTAATTTATTAAATACATGTACTCGGGTTTCGGTTTTCATTGTAACAACGATACCCGAGAGTGATTTATGTATATTGTACAATATTTCGAAACAGTGAGTTCGGTTCACCCTATGCCGCATGTGCGAAGTGCTTTCGATGGGAAAAACCGAATACATCAAGCGCAGGGAGGATGTAGGGCTGCATCGTCTGTGTATAAATGCCTCACCGTAAGACTAAATCTTTACATTACGGAACGTCTTGTCAGTGAGCAGTCTACTTAAGGATTTGCACATCTTCAGCTGTAGAGGTATGTAAATTATTTATCAATTTCTGATGTATATTTTCTATGTAGCTTCGACTTGCGTAGTACAATGCAAATATTTTCTATTCTTGTTTGTGACTTAACAAGAGCTTTATATTAGCAATATAAAGTGGCATTTTTAGGAAACGTTTAGTACCATAAGATTCTTATCGGACACGCGTAGGTTCACTTCTGAACTTGTTTATTGCTTTGTAATGTTGTGCCGATAATACAATTTGTACAACTTACCGTATATAACGTCATTACGTGTTATCGTATATGCCCGTGTCAATCATAATACACGGTGTTAGATTTATTTTCAGCTGATCAGAGTCGACGAGGTCCCAGCTGTAGAGCCGACCACAGAAGTTGACTATCGCAGCTGTAAAGCTAACCATAGCAGCTGAATTAACAGTGTGTTGCTTGAGTGATCGGGAGTTGCCGACCGATTGGTGGGTGCTGATCGCTTGATTGACCAAGGAATTGAAATGTGGTCGGTGACTACCTGTAATGCTGACTGCTTGATTGACCAGTGTGACTGGTAGCCAAGTGTGCTAGTGTCGGAGTGTTTTGAGTTACTCCATACATGTAATCTTTTAGCCGTGGGCTAATTTTGGGGTTTTGTGATACCCAGTGGGTTGGGATTGTAAAGATATTTTGTGTGATATCTATCCCATTGTTTAAATCATTTTATTATTTGAATAAAATACCAGTATACATTTTTACTATATGAGTAAAGTACATCATTTTTACTATTTGAGTAAAACACATCATTCTTTTCGTCGTCTGAAATTACTGTGAATCATTAACATTTGTCTTTGTACTGTGTATTTATTTATTTGTATTCACATTTGGGTTACATTATTAGGTTCGTGCGAATTATGTTAATTTGTCCAATATTTGGACCATATACACGCACGTATTAATCATAACTTTTTTTCCCATTCAAGTCATTCATCAATAAACATTGCATTTTGTGTCACCATCAAAAGTGTTCTGTTATAAATCCGAAATCCAACCCGGTTATCTTGTTACACCCGTTACCACTTTGTATAGTTGTAAAAAGACCATGGAGAAAATCAGCTAATCATACCTGTGCTTTCACAGATACTTTGTACGCTGCCATCTTTGTGGGTTAACGGACAACCTCGCCTTCTTTCATCACTCAACAAAAGGAAAAACGAGGAGTTTACAACGAAATATTTTGTTGGTTAATCGATTTTCTGCGTCCTCTTTTTGAATATTCGTGTCAACCGCAGCTGTGCCGGCCAATGTACCTTGTGGTAATGAATTTAGAATAGCAAAGTTTGTCACCTTGGGTTTCTGAGGATGCATCTATAGATCTATGTAAACTTATTATAAAAGCCGGTATGCGACAACAACAACGGCAATAAAAACAGCAACAATAACAATAGTGTATCGATATATCGACGAATGTATTATGTTTTACAAGTACATTACAGATGGCTGTAGATTCTGGAATAAAGTCTACATTTTCTACTCTATGTTTCCCCTACTTCTACCCCCTCCCCCCTCCCACAGATAATGGAAATATCATATAATTATCACAGTACCTTGATTGTTTTATACCACCCCGTGTGCCACAAATGTTGATCAGATTCAAGTAGATCTAACGGGAGGGAAGCTGTTTTAGAATATGCCTGTGAAGTCTGAATATGTGATCAAAGGAAGATTCGTAAAGACTGGAAAAAATTCAAATGGACGCATCACGAGTCGTTACAGATCCACCCGTTTATTGTGCTAGAGAGTGTCTTTATGTGGAAAACTGGTTGGGAAACTCTTGCACTACTTAGGAAAAAGAAGTGATCATGCATAATGTATTTGATTATAAATAATCAAGTATCTAACTACGTGAGTGATCTTCTTTCATAAAGGAGATATGAGGCATATAATTTGCGTCTACTTAACACTCTAAACATCAAACCAATCCCTACCAGACTTCAAATTTTTCAGACTTCTTTTTTTCCCATCAACGACTATTCTTTGGAACTCTCCTCCCCCTCCCCCTCCCAATTCCACAAAGCTTCTAATCTATCTACCGTAGTGTACTATTGGCAAACACCTCCGTAAAATCCTATTCATGAAACTTAGACATATATGTAGCCCCTCTAATCCGATCTTTACAAAGTGAACTTAGTTAATCCTCTGAACTGTGCATGTGGTTATGATGATGAAGATGTTGAACATTGTACTTGCATTGCCTCTAATTTAATACTAAAAAATCCCATCTCTTTCAATCTATCTTTTACCTCACTTCCTATGTAACGCTAGATTTATTATTGAAAAGTGACGTCGAACTAAGTGATGAAACAAACTCTGTAATATTTCAAAATGTTCAGAAATATATCCACGAAACTAGACGTCTTTAGTACTTATAATTATATTGTAAGTAATAAATCTATAAATAAATGAATAATTTTCCCTCGTTCTCTATTTCTCTCCTCTCTTTAGTCTTGCTTGGAAATGTTACATGTCTTTTAATATATGTAATTTTGACCTAGTTTTTATGTTTGTTGCACTATAAAATTCAAGATAGGAAATCGATCTTGTTCGTTTCTTGCTCCTAAATTGGATGCTTTGCGATTAGATGTTTGTGACTGTTCATACAATACTTTATACAATGTAGTTAATGTTACATTCCCAATACTTCTTGCTTTGAACCAATATTATTACAATATTTAGAAGGCCTTTTAATTTCGTAGGCAAACGAGCAAATGTTTCTCAGATAGTAGCATTTGATGCCGAGACTTTTGCCTTCAAAACCTATTTCGTTCGCGCTCAATAACAATAGCACTAAAAATCCACATACTTTAAGGGATATGAAAGGATAGGAGTAACGTATATATCAAATAACTCTTTACGTTCTCTTGGTGTCAGTGTAAGATTGTTATAATGAGAATTCAAAATGTTAAACGACTTTATGCCTTTATTTACTAGAGACTGTTGCGCTTTTGAAAACTTAGCATTACTATGGTATACATATTGTATTATTGTGAAATCAAATTTTGTTTTTGGCCACAGGAATTATTATGAAATGGGTTGTGCTTTCCGCCGAATGTTCCAGAGAGTTGTATTCTCACCATGATTCCAGCGACAGCTTTTTCGTCGAAACTCCCCCGTCCTAAAGGTGAGTGTTAGTGAGAATATGTTGACCTTTCCTTCGTCACAGTGACTTGAGTAGCGTTACTCCATTGAAATTCGAACTATATGTTACATTTCGAGGGTACAAGAGGTGTCCGGGTTCGATACTATACGTAAGTAAGAGAAGATAGCTCACAGGGATGCAGATATAACTTGCTTTATTAAATCAAAACAACATTCCATTTATAAAATTAATTATGAAACAAACATGAAATCAGTCTACTTGATGCTAAAACTTAATTATTGCTTATCAGCTTCACATTTTCGAAGAATTTCTGTATTTGCAATATCACATGAAATTGTGTAAATTGTCAAATAACCAATTAAACCAAAGAAGCCAAAATATACTTAAGATATAGCAGGACACGAGTATTTGTCTGAATAATACTCAAATCGTTGTGCATAAAGTTAAATAAATGCAAATTTCGAATGTTAGACCATATGACGAAAAATCAAGGTTTATAATTTTAAAAGTATGAAGAATTTATTTCCAAAATTAAATATTGTAGAACATGAAGATAGCACCGAAAAACTTTTATAGCAACACAACTTCATATTATAATCACAAACACTAATGACAAAATTAATAAGAATCAATCCATTTTATTACTTATTTTTACTAATTACTAGATATACATTTTTAACACGGGTAGAACATCCGTGACACCATATTTTACAATTTCACATCTTAAGAAGAAAGAGAAATATAATTATTGAGAATTTCAAAGAGAATGCTTTCAGATACTTTTACCATTACGCTGACATAACATACGAGAAAAGAAAGTAAAATCTACAAGGAATAAAATGGTAAAATTTAGAATTTGCAAAGAATATGATGATTACATACTTGTAACATAACTGTAACGAAGAGAAGATAACTCTCAGAGATGATGATACAATTTGCATGCGTCCGCCTAACAAGAAGTCATTTATATATACTCCTCTGTCCGGAATTTGCCGAACCTAACCCAGAATATAAATAGCGAAGAGGTGACTTATCGCAAATCTTCGTAACTTTAAATAAGTCCTTAGGTTGACAAAGCACATGATTCCTAGATTGAGTTCAGAAATTTTTCCACATTACATATAAGATGCTATCTGTAATTGATTGACAGAAGGAAATGGAAGAAGGTCGATTGACTTATCTTCTTTACGCTACCAGGTGCTATCTTTCCCTGATTAACATAGAGAAACTGGAAAGTACCATGAGAACCCTCACCACTAAAGAACCAAGGACGATATATATATATATATATATATATATATATATATATATATATATATATATATATATATATATATATATATATATATATATATTTAATACACTGCAAAAATATGCACTGGATCATAATGATCGTGTTGGTCATGAAATATCGTATACATGAAAGAAAACCCCGAGAGAAAAAAAAAAAAACTGCAAAAACTGTGAAACCAGCCCAAGTACTTTCGGAACCTACCTATTCCTTTCTCGAGGGCACAAAGTTATGTAGGACGATTACACAACCGAGACAAAAACAAGCACAACAAAGTTGTTACTTTACGGAATCTTCATGATGTTTGGCTGTAAAATTAACAGAAGCAATTTGAACCAAAGAATCGTTTACATTTTTGTGTTTTATTCTTGCAAATCTGAAGAAAAAAAAACTTTTTGAATGCCTATATATACACACAGTAAAACCAATATATTTACAATAAACAATTATATTTCTAAAACAAAACACAACTATTAACCATTTATCTTTCCCTGGAGAAGAAATAGTATCATACAAGATGGGAATTTTTAAATCGTACTCTACTGAGATTCGAACCCGGGTCCGCGGGTTACGGCACCCATCGCATTGCCTACACGCACAAAGCCCCATACCCCCTCTACAAAGCACACACCCAAAAAGGATGCTACAAAAGTCGCTGATATAGGCATTCGTACTTGGCAGACACTTGCTTATAGACCCAGTAATTAATTCTCATCTAAGTACAGAGTCAGTCCGGATTCCTATGACTGAAATCAAGGTGTATAGAGGTTGTTACAGTGAGTTACAAATATACACCGTATAGAGCGGAATGAGCTATCCCTGGATTATACAGGAGGTTGAGTGATAATATAAAGTGAATTATATATATCGAGAAGAATGACCTGTCGTTTAACCTTTCAGTGAAATATTCATAAAGACTCAATAAATAGGCGTTGCAGTGCATGCGTCTTTTATGCGTGATTGGAAGGAATTCTCCTGCATTGTTCAGCAGTCTGGAATCCAAACAAGGTGTGCTGGACATGTACACAGTTCCTTGCGATGGATATGAAAGATTATCAATATATCTAGTTGTTAGATGTGACAAAGAATCATTTGTTGGTAAGTGAAAACGATCAGTTGTACTCCTTCGCATTCTTTACTAAATACATGGGAAGTTTAGATACGGAAAATCATCCTAGCGTCGATCAATTCAAAGTATTACCCCGAAGAGTGAATATTCACTATCTCGTAATATAAATTGATTAGTTTCATTTTACTCTCAACTAAAAAAACAAAAAACAAAAACAAAAACAAAAAACAAGATGTATTTCAATCATAGTGCATAGTGTGAATGGTCACAATCTTCTTCACCTTTCAAATGCCATGGAATAATTTTGACCAGAACCAATATTCCAAGCTAGCAATTACTCGGTCAGAACACAGGAGGAAAGAAACATTTCTACTTTTTATAAGCAGACCTCTCTTCAATATGACTTAACATCCTGTCTCCTGACTATTCTGACTTTAAAATCTTTTGGACTGTAGGTGATTCCTAGATTCCCTTCCAAGGATGGAAGCTGACAGGGATCCTCGGGAAGAAATTGGAATTTCTGCATCATGGAAGTTAGAAAAATGAACAACTCCATTCGAGCAACTTTTTCTCCGAGGCAAATACGTCTTCCACATGAAAATGGAATAAACTCCTCCCGTTTCATAACCTGTCCGGATGAATCCAGAAATCTTTCGGGTCTAAATACTCCCGGGTCTTTAAATATCTCGCTATCAGTAAATATTGAATCCAGATTTATCAAAATAGTGCTTTTTCTTGGAATTCTAAATCGACGGAAGTAAACATCTCTGGAAACTGCATGCGGGACGGCTAGTAGCCCCACGGTCGCTATTCGGAGTGTTTCCATTAGTGTCGCTTCAATATATGGGAGATTGGATCTGTCGTCTAAGGACGGGAACTTTTCCAAACCCAGAACCGTTTGAACTTCGTCAAAACATTTCTGTTGAACATCGGGATAGTGGAGAAAATACAGGATTAACCACAGCAATGTTGTTGACGTTGTTTCTGTTCCCGCACCGAAAAGATCTCCCACCAGGGCCTTCAATTGTGTCTTGCTGTATGTAGTTTCTTCTTTGGTCGTCAGTGTAGAGTTCCTGTTCATTTCAGTCAGGTAACGATCCATAAAATCGCGAGGATTATTTTCATCAAGAGCTGATTTATGGCTTTGATAAAGATCTTCATAGAATTGTCAAATACCTTTGTGTGTTCCAGAATAGTTTTTGTTCTCAATAGATCTCCCGGTAAATACTGCAGAAACGGAAAGCAATTCATGAGAATACTTGCGTGTCCTACGAGTTTTGCAATCTCTGTAATGTTTTTTACCACTTCTGAAAACTGTTTGTCATCATGACTGAAACGTCTTCCAAACACTATACCACAAATTACGTTGGATACACACGTTCTCAGAATGTCTGTCAAGTCGAGAGGAGCATCTGCATTTTGTTCCATTAAATCGATGCATGTTTTCGCTTCATCAGCTATATTAAGTTCAAAGGAGTTTCGACCAAAACCTAGATCTTGAAGAAGCGTGTAGTTTGTATACTATTCAAAGTAGCTCAGGCGTGGTATCACTAAATAATACGTCTCTCAAATCCGCATGGAGAATGCAGGCGACGTTAATATATATATATATATATATATATATATATATATATATATATATATATATATATATATATATATATATATATATATATATATATATATATATATATATATATATCATTGCTACGGGTGTATCTGCAAAAGGTGTAATAATTCAGATATTAATAGAAATCCCTATATCCTTCGCCGTGTGAACATTTGGTTTATCATTCATCGACCTGGACACAGTTATTATTGGTTCGGCAAATTCGACAATAAAAACAACAACAATGGCAACAATATATCGAGATATCGATAAATGTATTCTGATGTACAACTGGATTACAGATAACTGCAGCTTTTGGAATAAAGGCTACATTCATTACTCTATATTTTCTCCCTGTCGGCTCGGGCATGTAGAATAGGCCCGATGCACCCTCCTGCATGTTAATAAGAGGCGACTAAGCGGAGGCAGCATCGTTTAGCGTGCCCAATTTGCGACCAAACGGGTGCGGGTTTGAATTCTACCATCGGATCAACCTGACTCGGCTGTCGTGATGTCTTTGGGCAAGGGACTTTATTACGATTGCCTCAGCACTAAATAACTTATTAGTGTTGCTCTGCCGTAAAATACAACACAACACCAAACCAAAACCTACACTGTGCTTTAGTTTCATAAAAATATGGCATTACCCTTTTTGAGCAGTATAGATCTCGGCATGTTCCACATATGTAGGGTGGCTACTAACAAGGCCAAAAGCCGTATACAACTGGCAGCAGAGACGGAAAAGAGCCCCCCCCCCACCCCTCGATCAAACAAACACCAGTGGTAAAAAGTAGGGCTCAAGCCCGGAGGTGCGGGGAAAAACAAAAACTAAAAATTTGGTCCTACAAGCGGCTGAAAAGGATAGTGAGGGAGAAGAGGAAGAGGAAGACCCAGACCGAGCCAGAATAACCCAAATGGGTCTAAATACAACACTTCACTATGCAAGCAGAGCACACAGCTTCATAACTGCTGTGTGCAATATCGGGTGGAAATCTCTGACAATTCGGAAGCCATCACTGAAAACGTGGACATTGCAGTAAGAACTCTCTCCAAATTGTATGTGTCCGCCAACACTTCCGACACCATATCCAGTCTGCTGGATATATGTGACTATCTCGCGGGCCTGCATGAGCTAGATGCTCTACCAAGAATCAGGAGGGAGGAGGACAAATCCCCAGAGGAGTGTGTAACTGAGGACTTGGAATGGGGCACCTACCGGTTCCCGAACAGCCCTTGCTAGGGCTACTAGCCTATTTAGACAACAACCTTCAAAAATTGCCTACAAACTAAGTGATTGGTAATAAGTATGAAATTTTTAAACCCTGGCATTGGCCACAAATGCCTACATTTACCAAATTAAGATCACAAAGATAACAAAAGGCAACTCGTGCCTAAATGTAAAAAATTTTGTTTCTTTATTTTTATTTTTTTGCCAAAATATTTGTAAATGTTTACCCTGGGCTTTCACTCTGACCCCCGAGAGCCCTCTTCAGGCAAAAACTGTATGGCCCTGAAAAGCACTAATTGGTATGCTGGTGAATTAACTAACGGCGTCGCGAATTCCAAATGATCACCAAATTAACCGGCTGCTGTGAGCCACCATTGCTAGTATTTTTCTGAAAAAGTACAAGCACGCATAGTGTTCAAAAAGCTAGCTCTTAGGAAAATTCACAACTTAGGAATATTTGACTCGGATATGTGACTTTCACATCTTTGGCGTTAGGATAGGGACAGCCCAACTGGAAATAGGAAACTGGACATAGATTTGACAATAATGAAATAAGGTGACAGCTGTTGGCGAAGGCAGACAAACAGATGGATGGATGGGGGCATTCGAGGCGCTTTTTCTTACTGCGGCTTGCTTTGGAGGCATAAATTAATTTTTGCGGGAAACCGCACAAATCAATTAGTGCGCAAAAGCGCACAACACAAGTTGTCGTACAAGACGATAGGCGAAAAACGACGTTAATTCAAATTCATCATCTGAACTCAATAATACTGAACACTCATTTGCACGCACGCATAAACGACCATGTTAAGCAGGGGACAGACCAGCTGCAAACCGCACTGCCTGGTATAAAACCGGACGAACGACAGCCCTAGTTTCACATTGTGTGATCCAATTTGTGATACATTCTGTTAATATTAGTATTGCTTGGTTATCTATGTGGCATTTGTGGATATCATACATTTCACAGAATTGCTCCCTTTATTCAATCTGACGACCGTTTTAGTCTCTTGCCTTGCATTTTTTAATTACATACTCTGCTAAGAAAAGGCTGAGCGACATATCTCGGGGCCAGTCATTGTACTTGTACTAGGAAATGTTCCACAACTAGCGGCGAAAAATCGATTGTTCGAGAAAAAGGTACAGATATGTGTTATATGTCTATACTGGAGGTCAACTACTGGTTATATTGAATGGCTATCATAAGTGAAGCTTTCATTACTCGTGGAAGCGTGAGTAGGGCCTAATGACAGTTCTGGCACACTAGTAAAATCTAAAATAATATAAGACATTTTTTAGTAAGGGCAACAACTGCAACAAAAGTTATTAACTGAATAATGAAGATGCCATAACTCTCATTTGTCCCCTTCTTTAGGTACCCACTATTGTGCTACTGAAACCTTAATACAGGCGTAAAACTATCAACTAGAGTATAATAACCCACCCTCATAGCTGGCACACTTTCCTTACTACTGTATTTTCAGATATGTATGTTCAGAACCGACTGATACCTTATTCCTGAAAAATAAAATAGTTACTGGCCTGCCTTTCAATTCTTAATACTGCCCTAAGTCCAGTTGATAAAATGCTACAGTTTTGGTACTTTAAAATCACACAAAATTATTTGAAATTCATTCAACATCGTAAATAATGACAAAAAGCTACAATGTGCTCCACTCAGCAGTTTTCAGAGAAGGGATAGAGATATTAGGCGAATTTAACAGAAAAGCAACAATCTTTGTATCAAAAGATAATGTGTGCCTGTTTAAAATTTTTGGATTGGATTAAGAGTGGTAAAAGTTAGTTGTGATGCAAAGCAACACTGAAGAGAATATAAATGTTAATTTTCTTATTTCAAACATCTAACAGGATATACTGCAATGTTTCAGTGACGACGCTGATTTGCAGAGTGCATTCAATGATAAAAATGCCGATTTGATGTGGATAAATACACGAATTTGTATTTTGAAATATTTACGGCACAGCTTGAAGAGCTCATAATCTTTACAAGGTCAATCTCCAAAATAGAGATAGAATTTGTGGAAAACAAAGTTAGATTCAAACGAGCACATGCTGACTCGGTGTATGAAGTAGCTGCTTTTGAATCAAAACTGGAATCGCAAAATTTGACATCGATCTGAAATCATCCATACCTTTGAAAAGATTGGAAACAGTTTTGGAAATTGTTGAAAATAAATACTAGTTGTGGAGAAATGTTATGTTGAGTTGATGATTACGTCAAAAGATAATTTGAAGGCTCTAAGTATTATCTGCATGTTGTTATGCCGTTTTAAATGGCTAAAGTCGTAAACGGCGAAGCTAAACCAAAGGTGGACTTTGCGGAGCAAGAGAAAGAATATCAGTTAAGTCATCTACACTATTATCCTGAAAGTACAATTTCTTGCACAAACTTCAATCAATTGTGGGAACAATTTAAACGGGACAAAAACAATATAAAATGCAAACTAGAAGACGATGTCCTTACACAAGGGTCTATGTTTCTTATTTGAATGATCAGTGGCAAACAGATATTGTTGACATACCAGCGTACCTAACATACAACGGTGGATAGAAACACATCTTGACAGTGATATATGTCTTTTCAAAATACGCTTCGGTCAAGAGTGTAAAAACGAAAAGGGAAGATGACATGCTCAACGCTTTCACAGACTTCTCGAAACAAAGAAAGCATGAAGACATGTAGTTTGATGAGGGAAAATAGTTTTGCAACACAAAAGTCAAGAATTAATTGGACAAGGAAAACATCGAATACTTTTCTACTTACTCGGACGAATAAACATATATAGTGAAATGCTTGATATGATATTAAAGGCTAGAATGAAGAATTATTTCACTCAAAACCAAACCGCACCAAATGGGTCGACGCCTTGCCAAAGCTAATTGAGGAATACAATAACACTCATCACACATCAATAGACATAACTCCAGTTGAAGCGAGCGAGATCAACGAAATTAGGTAAACAGAATGATCAATTTATTCGTTTATTTTACATCTGATGCATATGGGATTCAAAAATTCAAAATTGGCATAATAGTTAGAATTTCAAAATGCAAAACAATCTTTGCACAGGCTACCTTCCTAACTTCACCTATGAAATAGTCAATATTAGGCAAGTAATACTAGGTGAACCGGTTGTTTACAAACTGGAATCCTTGTAGAATATACAGAGGGCATGTCTTCACTATACGACAGACAGGATAACGTATACAAAGTTGAAAATATTTTGCAGACCAAGATAATAAAAGGTAAAAAGGATTGATATGATGAATATTTTAACAGTTGGGAACAAGCAGATAATATTGTTGCATTAATATATATTGTGGAAAAACAATACAGGGATTGCAGTATCAAGCAGCACGATCACTATCTTTTAGAATGTGGCAGATGTGTTAAAATCAGTACGGTAGGAAACGAGAGAGTTAAACTTGCACGTCATGCAAATTTGACTTGATCACGAGACCAGAAAAGAAAAAGAAACTGCGTCCAAAAGCATCGCATTCAAAGAACAAAATGGTACACATGAAAAACATGATACGGCGACTACAAGGTAGGCAATGCCCTGTAAAGGTAATAAGTGACATTAGAGAAGAGATGAAAAGAGACATTTAAACTCTCAAAATTGATTAAAAAATGGTATAACAGCGAGTCAAACAACTCTCAATCAGGTATGCATTTTCCTGGACAAAATATTGACCATGAACAATTTTAGCGCACCATGAAGAACAAACCAGTGCATGTTTCATAGTGTGCGAAAGCTTTGGTCTGAATGTAAATAACTTATGTCTGATGACGATGCATTCAAATAGAACAACAACAACAACATTGATTTAAAACAATATAATTTTATCTGCGACAATTTCAGACTCCACCATGGCGTGACTGGAGATACATCAAGGGAAAAACAAGTAATTGATCAATAATGGGCCAGAAAAACATAACGTTGTTGTGTTAGCCGCTTACAAACGTAACTACAGCTATGCGGCAGGTACCGCTGAGTACCGGAGAACGTTGCCAACTGAAGATATGAATCCAGTGACAAACAAAGATGAACCCCCAGGCTGGATATAATTCCTTCCGCACGATAGTATTAGCCTGAGAGATGAGGGAATATTTACACTGAATCAAAGTACTATATTATAGGTAATCTGCATATTAGGTGCATAGATTCAACACAGGATATGTATTACGCAGTCCTTTTGTGACGGTGTCAAAATATTTGATGGAGCTAATTGTAGGACAGCAAGATAACGTCACAGATGAAAACATTATGGTAAATTACAATAGTACATAACAAACTCAGAAGTGGAATTTGCATATGTTGTTGGAGGTGACGGTACATTTTTGCTACCGAGTGACACGGTTATGAAAATTGGTACAATCATTGAATACAACAAAAAACTTTACAAAAATCCAGCCAGTTACTCGTTTAAAACGGTTGTTAAACCCTACCATTAATACTGAGGTAACCAAGAGAGGTATTCCAAAGGCTGATATACAACCTTTGACAGTTCAAGAATTTGGAGACAGGAAAGGAGAAAATGTGGGAATAAACTAAAGGAAGGACTGTGCTGATGATGTTGCCCACCGCACATGTGCTATTTCTATCAGACGTTCAAAAGACACAAGATAATTTAGAAACGCCAAAACAAAATAACATCGACCATGAAATAAACAAACAATCATTGTTTTTATACTCATGGTTGTGGTAGCTGGTATGGTTTACTTTTTGGAAAATATTGCAAACATGAAACTCTTCTGCTTGCTCATCCACCTCTGACCAAAATATGCGAGTAACAAACCGACTAATGACAAGACAAGTACCATAACATGTTCCGAAAGGAACAAAACAATATTTACAGAACTCCTAAGCAAGCAGTCTAGCACACTGCTAATAATTACAGGCAATGATGATGATGCACGTTTGGCTAAACAAATAAGCGGCAATATTTGTCAAGCTTAATTTGTTTTAAAATTTCAAAACATTAATAGGCATGGAGTATCTGGATTTGGTTTAGAAAGTACGTGGAGTAGAATAAACAGTACTTCTGACCAATTTTGCTATATATAAAGGACCTGTGGATATTATCATTGCAATTGCTGTAACTATTGCTGCTACTGTTATGCTCGTTTCTTTGAACAATTATATCAGCCTAATGGTAATTTTTCCCTCACTTTCAATTTAATTTTTCAATTCTTTCTCTGAATCTTCTTTCCAGGTATGTTAGATGTCCAACTATTTTGGTTCGTTACTTTGAGCACTCGTCCGCTGTTCTGGTAATACATGTTTTGATTTGGTGTTTTGTATTATTCCTTGCTCATGTCTCTTTTAGTTCTTGAAACTGTTTTTTATCCTTTTCAATATTAAATTTCATGAACTCTATTTTACTACATCAATGATTAGAATGAAGCTAGGACTGTTTTAGTTCTCCATGGCTATTACAACCTCAAAATGTACGGGAAAGAGAACCAGAGGAAATTGTTTAAAATGGTGACAACAAGGAAAGTGTTGACGCTGATGTTTGAAACACAATTAAAAGTTCGAATCATCCCGAGTAACAATTACGCTGGCTGTGTACATAGGAAGATACCACAATACCTTGTTAGGATTCCTTAGCAACATAATGCAATTAATAAATGAATCTTTTGATTCAGATACAGTTTGTGGGTCTTTTTAACCCCAAAAATGTATACATTTTCCTTGACCAAATCAATAACACAAAAAGTATACTAATAGCTATTATTACTGTTTGCTAGAGCCAGTTAGCATTGTGTTTCATAGAGACTTACTTCGTGCAACGTCTATCGCAATTACAAGCAATTACAGATGGGTACAATTAGCAGATGGAGTATGAGCATAGATTGATTAGATTGAAAAGTAATAGATTTTTATGTCTGCAACGTATGTTTTCAACGTAAAGTAAATAGGGTAGATACATAATGAATGGAAAAGTATACTTTTAAGGTCCCAGCGAACCTTTAAATGTTGAGACGAATGCAGATTGAAAAGATCCCACAATAGGTCAAACGATTAACAGTGACTTAGACCTGAACAATAACCATATAATCCATTTACCTGTCCATGACGAATTCACTGATATAGCAAATAAAAGATCTGAACTAAAAAGAGTCAATAACCAGACACTAAACAACACATTTGAGAAGAATTTGAATGAGATCAAAGCGTGGAGTGAGAAAGATTACAATAAATTAACAACTTTTAAACAGAATGGCAATGAAAGAGCTAGAAATAATCACAGTGCTACAAAAACTCGCTATTGAGAACACAAAACGATTTCAGAAGCTTAAGACTTGATCAAATAGAGATTCAATACGCTATATCCAATTGATAAAAGAAATGGCTGACTATCCATTCCGTTGCAGAGAGTGAATTCTGTTGTTGGGTATTAGAACATTTCGGAATACCTCAGAAACAATCTATTTTACTACATCAATGATTAGAATGAAGTTAGGACTGTTTTAGTTCTCCATGGCTATTGCAACCTCAAAATGTACGGGAAAGAAAGTCAGAGGAAATCGTTTAAAATGGTGACAACAAGGACAGTATTGACGCTGATGTTTGAAACACAATTAAAAGTTCGAATTATTTCCTACAATCAGTAAGGAAAAAAGCAGATGATTTACGTGATGTCGGATAATATTTACAACCGATTAAACAGCATAAACAGTGAGGTTGATATACCGGAAAAGGACATGGAGAAAATTAAACATTTCTGTAGAGAGAATATGACGTTTTACAATCTCAGCTGGAGAAGTTACAAAGAGACAAAAATAATGAAATCAAAAAGAGATTAGAACTTTAAAGAATGATTATTTTGACATACAAATTACTGACATAAACAACAAGATCACGGCTAATGCGCTGTCAGAGTTGCGCGGAAAGAATTATTTAACAGACATAATCAAAAGATAGATGATGTTATAAACGTAGTGTAAATGAAAATGAAATGATAATTAGATCAATAAAGATAATTTACGATCTATCAGTTACAGATTTGAATGATAGAATCAAAACGATAAAGATGTTACATTCACCTACTGCAACGGATAACAAAGAGTATGTTTATTGAGAAGTACTCAGTAATATAGGTATTGTGCAAGATATCATTGATGAAAGGGATAAAAAAATGAAACGAATTAAAAACTAGTTAACTTATTTGGAGGAAATGTTTGCAATAGCTACATATGGATTCAACACTGAAGTAGTTAAATTGACACTCGAGTTAAGTGGTAGTATTGATAGAGTTAACACTGTTATAGAGCCTGTTAAAACTGTGACGAATAAAATGACGTTCGCATTACGTGGTACTACTGATACAGTCAGCACTGAAATAAACGTAATCATAGTCAATCAAAACTAAATTGAACACGGGACTGGGTGTAAAGACCTTTGCACTGGGAGTTAGAACGGATGAATTGAAGATGTAAACATACGGTATATTCTGTTTGTTATTCCGTATGTTTACATCTTCGCTATTTATTGTGCTAAAGCAAGCCTACAAGTTCATCTACGGGTTATTGTAACTCTAAAATGCAAGTAGTACACTTGTTGTTATCTCTAACAATATGTAAAACTGTTACTGAAAAAGAAAATAGTATTATTTGTAATGACATAAAGCTGTGAATTATCTATTGTGTATAACGTGTGCTCAGCAAAAGGTGATGGGTATAGTTAAATCCATAAATGTGTGTAACGTGTACTCAGCAAAACCTGATGGAATACTGTTAAATCCATCAATGTTAACTAATGTCTTAAGTTCAGTTTCAGACTTAAACACTTTTAAGAACCCTTTCACAAGTTCTCTAATGTCAGTTTGATAATATGAGTGACATCGCCTGGCATAAAATGTATTTCAGCAGCATCTGAAAGACATCGTTGTATCACTCAGGCACCGATCAGAATTAAGCCCGAACAAACATTGCAAGTTTGTACATCAAAGCTCAGACAAGTATCATCATTGTTCCTGGTTGTTATGTTGTATCATCGGAGACAAAGATGAAATGGGATGCTAACAAAGCGATGGTAAACAATTTGGGTATAATGCTCGTGAAAGACATACCCATATTTTATGGAAGTGTTGATCTCTTCAATCTAAATGACTACAATAGTTTCACGACGTTCAAAGATTTGTTGTTACACGTATCCGTTAGGACAAGGGATTTAGTAAGACATCATGAATAAAAGATTTAGGCAGTGGAGATCAGGAGCTGTACTGTTTGTGCTGTAAGGAAAAAAGTTTAGGACACCACTTGACTTTCAGATACTAACAGATCTATGACCACAGGATTTTGGATTTAACATTACGGTCGCCAAAGCAGCTGAAGCGTTGAAGGTGGTAACCAGGACTAATGGAAAACATTTGTAACCA
Source organism: Margaritifera margaritifera (assembly GCA_029931535.1). NCBI lineage: Eukaryota > Metazoa > Mollusca > Bivalvia > Unionida > Margaritiferidae > Margaritifera > Margaritifera margaritifera. The sequence goes on from JAQPZY010001484.1 coordinate 55,682, forward strand.
GTACGATGCAATTACATCTGAATAAATTACTACGTAGGTGAATGACAAGTACATAAATGGAAGTGTTTTATTCGACGACTATATAACGAGAGAGAGAGAGAGAGAGAGAGAGAGAGAAAGAGAGAGAGAGAGAGAGAGAGCAGCAGCAGCAGCAGCAGCAGCAAATACACTTTTAACTAGCATTACTCTTGATTCACCAAGGACGAGCGTGAAGGGTGTTTTGATATTGTGCTGAACGACTATTGAAAAAATTCACAAAATGTTTTACAAATCGGCAATAGAGAAGATCTCGGTGACAATAGAAGGTCTGCAAAACATGGTTTATGCCCAGGTTTTCAGTTAATGCTACAGCTAACATAGGTCACTAAGTATTCCTTCGATGAACAACAACAACACGGAGATTACTAACGTGTCAACTATTATTAAGTTCATTGGATTTAGCTTGATCTGAGAAATACTCATAATATCAGATCACATGGTAGTGGACACAAACTTGCTAACATTCAGCAAGGTGTTCACTTTCAAATCAAACAGAAAAAAAATATATATATGCCCATAATATATATATATATATATATATATATATATATATATATATATATATATATATATATATATATCGTTTCAGTTCGGCAAGTTAACATTCAAAACAATCTGTCAAATCAATTCTCATTTAGTCATGTGTAACTCTACTGAACATTGTCATTTGTGGTGTGATTAAATTTGCATTGTATTTGCCAGAGACTAAATACAAAGACTTTTCGATTATATCGTGATCATCTGACCAACTCTGCTGTGCTAGAAGACTTACAATAGAAAATGTGTATTCAAAGATTAAAAGGTGATCTTGATAGAACCAGAAAATAAATCGGATCAGTGACTAGAGTTACTGGTTGATATGTATCAAGCAACCAATACTTCATTTATGATTGATAATTGCGGGAATCTTGAGGACGTGTAAAAGAAAGTAAATCATTTAACCAAGCTAGCTTTCTGTGGTAGATTTTTTGGAATATGGTAATGAAATATTTCAGGAGAATACACTGATTTTGGTTGTCTTCTATAGCAAGGGCAAGAAGGCAATGTAAACTGTGTTTAAAGAGAATCATTTAATTCCGTATGAAATGAAACCAGAAATTGTAGATATTTAAAACTGAACAAAATAAACAAAGTAAAAAACTTTTGATGGTACTCGTGTTTTCCTTTCAATTCAAGCTATTTGTGGCACCATAATGTAATGTATTTACAGTGTCCTCATACCTCGAGAATAACCGGTCAGCTCAAATCAAGAGAGCTATATTACATCTGAGTCACTAACGAAATATGTTTTGCCAAGCCAATTGATAAAAGAAATGGCTGACTATCCATTCCGTTGCAGAGAGTAAATTCTGTTGTTGGGAATTAGAACATTTCGGAATACCTTAGAAAAAATCTATTTTACTACATCAATGATTAGAATGAAGCTAGGACTGTTTTAGTTCTCCATGGCTATTACAACCTCAAAATGTACAGGAAAGAAAATCAGAGGAAATCGTTTAAAATGGTGACAACAAGGACAGTATTGACGCTGATGTTTGAAGTTCGAATCATCCCGAGTAACAATTACGCTGTGTACATAGGAAGATACCACAATACCTTGTTAGGATTCCTTAGCAACATAATGCCATTAATAAATGAATATTTTGATTCAGATACAGTTTGCGGGTCTTTTTAACCCCAAAAATGTATACATTTTCCTTGACCAAATCAATAACACAAAAGGTATACTAATAGCTATTATTACTGTTTACTCGAGCCAGTTAGCATTGTGTTTCACAGAGACTTACTTCGCGCACCGTTTATCGCAATTACAAGCAATTACAGATGGGTACAATTAGCAGATGGAGTATGAGCATAGATTGATTACATTGAAACGTAATAGATTTTTATGTCTGCAACGTATGTTTTCAACGTAAAGTAAATAGGGTAGATACATAATGAATGGAAAAGTATACTTTTAAGGTCCCAGCGAACCTTTAAATGTTGAGACGAATGCAGATTGAAAAGATCCCACAATAGGTCAAACGATTAACAGTGACTTAGACCTGAATAATAACCATATAGACCATTTACCTGACCCTGACGAATTAACTAATATAGCAAATAAAAGATCTGAACTAAAAAGAGTCAATAACCAGACACTAAACAACACATTTGAGAAGAATTTGAATGAGATCAAAGCGTGGAGTGAGAAAGATTACAATAAATTAACAACTTTTAAACAGAATGGCAATGAAAGAGCTAGAAATAATCACAGTGCTACAAAAACTCGTTATTGAGAACACAAAACGATTTCAGAAGCTTAAGACTTGATCAAATAGAGATTCAATACGCTATATCCAATTGATAAAAGAAATGGCTGACTATCCATTCCGTTGCAGAGAGTGAATTCTGTTGTTGGGTATTAGAACATTTCGGAATACCTCAGAAACAATCTATTTTACTACATCAATGATTAGAATGAAGTTAGGACTGTTTTAGTCTCCATGGCTATTACAACCTCAAAATGTACGGAAAAGAAAGTCAGAGGAAATCGTTTAAAATGGTGACAACAAGGACAGTATTGACGCTGATGTTTGAAACACAATTAAAAGTTCGAATTATTTCCTACAATCAGTAAGGAAAAAAGCAGATGATTTAGTGATGTCGGATAATATTTACAACCGATTAAACAGCATAAACAGTGAGGTTGATATACCGGAAAAGGACATGGAGAAAATTAAACATTTCTGTAGAGAGAATATGACGTTTTACAATCTCAGCTGGAGAAGTTACAAAGAGACAAAAATAATGAAATCAAAAAGAGATTAGAACTCTAAAGAATGATTATTTTGACATACAAATTACTAACATAAACAACAAGATCACGGCTAATGCGCTGTCAGAGTTGCGCGGAAAGAATTATTTAACAGACATAATCAAAAGATAGATGATGTTATAAACGTAGTGTAAATGAAAATGAAATGATAATTAGATCAATAAAGATAATTTACGATCTATCAGTTGCATATTTGAATGATAGAATCAAAACGATAAAGATGTTACATTCACCTACTGCAACGGATAACAAAGAGTATGTTTATTGAGAAGTACTCAGTAATATAGGTATTGTGCAAGATATCATTGATGAAAGGGATAAAAAAATGAAACGAATTAAAAACTAGTTAACTTATTTGGAGGAAACGTTTGCAATAGCTACATATGGATTCAACACTGAAGTAGTTAAATTGACACTCGAGTTAAGTGGTAGTATTGATAGAGTTAACACTGATATAGAGCCTGTTAAAACTGTGACGAATAAAATGACGTTCGCATTACGTAGTACTACTGATACAGTCAGCACTGAAATAAACGTAATCATAGTCAATCAAAACTAAGTTGAACACGGAACTGGGTGTAAAGACCTTTGCACTGGGAGTTAGAACGGATGAATTGAAGAAGGAAATCAATAACGACAAAAATGAGTTTGATGACGAAACGAAATTAATTTATGGATGTATATTGCTTTATGATTTTCGCATTGCACCGAGACAATATCTCTCCATCCAGATGCTGCTGAAATACATTTTATGCCAGGAGATGTCATTCATATTAACAAACTGACATTAGATAACTTGTGAAAGGGTTCTTAAAAGTGTTTAAGTCTGAAACTGACCTTAAGAAATTAGTTAACATTGATGGATTTAACAGTACTCCATCAGGTTTTGCTGAGTACACGTTACACACATTTATGGATTTAACTATACCCATCACCTTTTGCTGAGCACACGTTACACACAATATATAATTCACAGCTTTATGTCATTAAAAATAATACTATTTTCTTTTTCAGTAACAGTTTTACATATTGTTAGAGATAACAACAAGTGTACTACTTGCATTTTAGAGTTAAAATAACCCGTAGATGAACTTGTAGGCTTGCTTTAGCACAATAAATAGCGAAGATGTAAACATACGGTATATTCTGTTTGTTATTCCATTTGGGTCGCGACCCGGGTTTTGGAACCACTTTGTTACGATGTTCCTCCGACAGCACTGCCTTACAATTAACTACATTTGATAGTATACTTGCCATAAGTAAGCGTATACAAGAGAGGTATTTTTTTAAACTCCGTTCTCAATTGTCCCTGTTTTTAGTCCCGTATAGTTCCTGAGTGGGAGCCACTCTTTTTAGCTCCCTAGAGACCCTGAGAGGGAATCAGTTATACATATATACACACACATATATACACACATACACACACACACACACACACACACACACACACACACACACACACACATATATATATATATATATATATATATATATATATATATATATATATACATGTATGCATGTATGTAGGTATAAAAAAAGTTCAAAAGAGCTGATCGGATCATCCTTAGAGTACCACGAACCGAGCACACTTTTCCCCTGCTCTGTACCCTACACTGGCTACCCATTCGATCCAGAATCAAACACAAATTTTTTTATCTATGCTGCACTTTGTTGACTGGCTCCAGTCCAAAATATCTATCAGACCTCACCCATTTGTACACACCAGCAAGATACTTACGCTCCTCTTCCGACACTCGTATTCTCATTATTCCCACTATCAAAACGAAGTCATACGGACAACGTTCTTTTGCATACCAGGGCCCAGCTACGTGCAACGAATTACCCATTGAACTTAGACGCAAAGACACCGTGATCTCATTCAAGAGCGCTCTTAAAACTGACTTATTTCGACCGCAAGAACAAACTTAAAGACTTAATAATGTTTCCTTAACTTAATTATTCGCAGCATGTTTTTGTTTGCTAATTTCAAGGTGTTTGTTTTTGTAATCATGTCTTTATATATGCTTTTTTGTGTTATCTAATATTGTTAAGCGCTTAGATCTTTTAAAGATCAGGCGCTGTACAAAGTCCTCATTATTATTATTATTATTATTATTATTATTATTATTATTATTATTAATTATGAATGAATGTATGTAAGTATGTATGCATGTATGTATGTATGTATGTATGTATGTATGTATGTATGTATGTATGTATGTATGTATAAGAGTCATATGATTACAACCCCAGGTCACAATACAGTGATTGGTTAAGTGGTGGTAGTGGGTTTGAATGTATACCATTTCAGAATTCAAATTGAGCAGTATACTTGCCATAAGTAACCGTATAAAAGAGAGGTATTATTTGTAACTCCGTTCCCTATTGTCCCTGAAAGGGACTCACTGTTTTTAGACCCCTATAGTTCCTGAGTGGTTGTCACTCTTTTTAGCTCCCTAGAGACACTGAGAGGGAGTCAGTTTTGTAGATCCCTAGTGTCCCTGACAGGGAGTACCAGTGTCATGTATGTATGTATGTATGTATGTATGTATGTATGTATGTATGTATGTATGTATGTATGTATGTATCTACGTACGTACGTACGTACGTACGTACGTACGTATGTATGTATGTATGTATGTACGTACGTACGTATGTATGTATGTATGTATGTATGTATGTATGTATGTATGTATGTATGTATGTATGTATGTATGTATGTATGTATGTATAAGGGTCATATGATTACAACCCCAGGTCACAATACAGTGATTGGTTAAGTGGTGGTAGTGGGTTTGAATGTATACCATTTCAGAATTCAAATTGAGCAGTATACTTGCCATAAGTAACCGTATAAAAGAGAGGTATTATTTGTAACTCCGCTCCCTATTGTCCCTGAAAGGGACTCACTGTTTTTAGACCCCTATAGTTCCTGAGTGGTTGTCACTTCACTCTTTTTAGCTCCCTAGAGACACTGAGAGGGAGTCAGTTTTGTAGATCCCTAGTGTCCCTGACAGGGAGTACCAGTGTCATGTATGTATGTATGTATGTATGTATGTATGTATGTATGTATGTATGTATGTATGTATGTATGTATGTATGTATGTATGTATGTATGTATGTATGTATAAGAGTCATATGATTACAACCCCAGCGTCACAATACAGTGATTTATTATTATTAATATTATTATTATTATTATTATTATTATTTGCAATCTTTTTAAAGAACTCGTGAATCTTGTGATATCCATCTCCTATCCGTCTCCTATCCATTAATGAGTGCGTCTATCTGTCCGTCTGTGTATTTTGCTGTTCCTCCTAAGATCTTGGATGGAAGTTAACAAAACTTGGCAATATATTTTTCAATTTAGTATTTTCAAGAGAGGTCTCATTTTCCACCTGGAGTTCAAGAGAGAGGCTCAAAATATTGAATACACCAAAACTTTAATTACCCTGAGAAGTTTCAGTATTATTCTTTTACAACCAAACAATGTATGTAGTCACAGTAGGAAATGATGGTGGAGGTAGGGAATTTAGGGTCTAAAATGATGGTGGGGGCGGGGAATAAAGGGGGAAAAATGACGGTGGGGGCGGGGAATTGAGGGTAGAAAATAATACTGTTTTAAATTTATCAACATGTAACAAGCGTTGAGAGGAATGCTATGCCGGTGTCAACCAACCAAACCAAACAAAGGAGCTAGATGCAGAGATCAACCATGTTATAAGCTATGATCTAACTGATTTAAGCGAATGATCACAAGACCACATTACAAACTATAGATGTTTACACAGTATAATTACGATTAGATCCAGTCTATATTCTGGAATCTTTTGTTTCGCAGCAAATGTTGTAGACTAAATGTCGTTGCAACAGGCGGAAAACATGACTAAAATTAAAAGGATTTAAATCACCATTTCACATTCAAATTGGTGAGTATGACACATTTAAATTATGTTTTCTTTATTTTCAACAAAATAAGATAGAATTCTCTCATAACTGTCTATAAACTGAGCTTCCAATCGGGTAACCTACGTATTGAAAGTGTCACAACTCTATGGTCTAAGAAAAATGTAACAGAAAGAAAGTGAAACCAACAAATCAAGTAAAAAAAATCAACAAGCAATTTATTTCTTGATAATAAAAATGAAAATCAAAAGACACTTACAGTAAAGTGAATTAAAATCCAAATAATCCAATAATCCGAAGTGTCCTAATCACAAGTCCTCAATATAGAATGTTTCGAATGAATGACTTTATCCTTGAATGTGCTGATGTGCCAATAGTCATTAATGTCATGATCTGCCAGTAGTCTTTAATTTGCTGATGTGCCAAAATGAAGCACTCCAGAATATCATTGAATAAGTTCACATAAATCCCAAAATCATCAGATAAAAATCCAAAATCCAAAAGTATATGAGCACGTTTATAATCCAATGAATATTTCAAATAATACCTCTCTCTGAATTTGGAATGATTTTTCACAACTGTAATAACTCTTTTAAAGACTGACGGTAAGGTCGAAACTGAAAACTGTCCACTAAACATGGTATTTATAAAGATAGGTCACATGACAGAATGTTCTAGAATATTATGGTGTATGTGACTTTTGACACATAACTCTAAAGGAAATTCTGGTTTTATCTGTAAACAAAATCAACCCTGGTCTCAAATAGAATAAACACTTTATTTACCAAAACCGTCCTTGAACTCAAATACTAAGTAAACAACATAATTCAAGGACAATAGTTAAAAAATGTCAACATTATACTTAACATTAAGGTTTAAGCAAATATTAAAGTCAAGAAACATTTATAACATCCTAAAATATTTATAATATTATATAAACATCATACATAACACAAGCCTCTGTATATAATCTACGATATACGAGGTTGTAATAGTTTAGGTTCCGCTCTACAGTTATTAAGTACTTCTTACAAAAGGTATTACAACTGTTGCTCCTTCACCTTTGTCATTTTCGTCTCTAAAGGAGAAGTCTACAGTAGTCAGAAGAAAAAGATGTGCTGAGGCGGCTTCGCACAAAGCAGGTGCAACCGATTGTACTATTTATTGTGTAGTCGAATTTCAATTACTACTAGTTGTCTGTGAAAACATGATCTTCAAAATTTATATATCCACATAGTGTGAAATACTGACTGAATTTTACTTCATCCAGATATTGTGAAAAGTCTCTTTCGTATAAATTTATTTTGGATAATGTTGTTGTAATTCTTTGTGATTAGAGGTTTTTCGGATCCTTTAAAATTAAACATGACAAACACTTTACCCAGGAAAATGCATAGTTCATTGAATTTGCAGTCTTTTAAGTTGCAATTGTTTTATAGCTTGTTGGAAATAGTGAAAATCAGCTTCATTTTATTAAATGCTTTATCTTTTCATTCATTTGTTTATGTTATTTATTACCCGGCAAAAACATTGTCTATATTGTATTCGCCTTATCATAGTTTTCATGTGAACCAGTTTGTTGTTTAACTGTGATTTGTTTATGTACTTTCTTTTTCCCCCTGGTGTTTGTGAGCAATGCAAATTCACACGATGTACGTGTTTTAACTCCTTCATTTTTTAATGCACTATTTCTTCCACGTCTGTCAATTGTCGAAACTCATTATCCGTGGAAAGTTCAAAGTTTTCATACTCGTTGGTACTGTTATCTATGTATTGTAATTCTATCATCTCCGTAAATTCTATTCGTTTTTGTCGAATCTTTACACAATTTCTCACAATGTAGCTTTGTGCCACTATTTATGATGTTCAAAAAAATGTCTAAAATTTTGAAATCTTTTCAATTCATAATCAACCTTTTTCCGTGATGACCAGTCTCTACAATGTTAGTATATTGTATTCCTTCGTTCCATTTCGTTTGGTAATTTTTCAGTACCACAATTGCAGAATTTTTCATCTTCATTTATTGTAGTAGTAAGATCTCAATATCATGATATTATGGGATATTTTAGGGTAGGAAAGATTTTAGATAGCTGGAATTTGAATTTATCAGTGGATCTTTATTCTAATATTTTATTGAGCTCAGGGAATCTTAATATTTTAGCGTTTAGACAGCTGCAATTTAAATTTATCAATGGATCATTATTCTAATGTTTTATTGTGCTTTGGCGATCTTACTATTTTAGAGTTTATTTGTGGTCCATTTAGCACATATTTTCACTACTGCAATTCTTAAACCAAACCATGATGTCAACAGTGTAAGTGTTATGATTACACAAATTCAACATTATATCACTGCATACAATATCAACTTCACCATGTAATAGTTAAAAACGCCCTTCATAACCTGCACATACTGAAGTCGTTAAAGATCTCATTACCAGGAACTGCCTCGGCAAGCAGCATACTTCCATCGCTCTATGTTATGGTCTTCTAGAATGATATGTCTGTGAACAACTGAGACTACTCGACTTAGAAACCGAAATCTATCGTTGAAACATTTGTTCTTTTCTTTTTCTAATTCTTTCTGACTTTCCATCTTTCTTTTAATCATTGATTGTTTTTCCTTAAAATCGCCGTTGTTTTCTGAAATATATTATATTAAAACTGCGGAGCATTAAAAGATTGTGATAGGATATTTTTAAACAAGAACCACAGCAACATCAAATTAGTTTCGCCTCGGTCACAATCGCTTTTGCACCAATAAAATCATACTGGCGACAAGCATATTGCATTTATTTATGACAAAACATTTTGAATATTTTGGTCTTGGCGATACAATAATGTCAAGCCCTGATGGATACTAGTGCGGGTTGCCTCCCTTGGAATGTTGTACAGTGTGTGGAAAAAGCTGCTTTCATGTATTGACCACTTGCGAGAATTACCTTTGATCCATAAACATGCTTGTCCCGAAGTATTCCAAACACACTCGAAGGTAGCATTATTATTAATAGTTGTTAATAGTTGCTTCTATTTATCTGGTTCCGATTGATTTAGATTCTTGTCCTTTGATGTTGTTTTTCTGTCTGTGTATACGTATATTCGACCATTAAAACCATCCTCTGAATAATTTCCGTTTTATAAAAAACGTTCAGATAGTGAAATGTAAAGTTAATAGCATACCTGTATTATTTCTATTCCATATTTCCTTTCTAAAGTTACATTTTGAAGGCAAATTTATATTTATGAAAGAAAAAAAGAAAAAAGCGTCTTACAAAGTAGTCACGTAAAGATCTAAGTAACATTTCCTTGATTTAATTTATCGCACAGTTAAAGATTAAAAAGGCATACAATTGATCATTGTAAAGGTCGAAAACATTATTAAGTAACAAAATTGACTTCAAATGCCAAACCAAAGAATTATTCTCCGTGTATTTTATTTATTCATGTTTATCACAGTAACCTTCATATGTTTCCCGATACCGTAATGCTCTTGGAGAAGTTCGCTGATTTGTCATATTTTGAACTGTCTCCGCTAGACAAACTTGTTTCCATTATTTACAAACGGAGAGAGTACGTAGGGGCAACTAGATATCGTAAGATGTCTTTTGGTGAAAAAGCCGCGTCGATATGACTTTCCGTTGAAGAGAAGCAACGATAACAAGATTCTCAAGCTGTATGCCATACAAGATGTAAGATCGGCAAACATTTTCATTACGACAAACTGGACAGCATTAGAAGTCTTTCTGTCAAAACCCCATGTCGATATGTCCATCCATCTAGAAGGAATAGCAACAAGAAGATTTTGAAGATTGCCGCTGCCATACTAGAGGTCATATCGGCACCATTTTCAAGTAGGACAAACTAGCCATAATAAGAAGTCTTCTGGTAAAAACATCTTGTCAGTATGACTTTTAGTTCAGAAGGGGACATAACAGGATTTTCAACATGGCAACTATGACAGCTATGACAGCCATATTATATGTTTGATAGACACTATTTTCATTTAGGACACCCTAAACAATATACGAAGTCATATTAAAAACGCCATTTTTATATGACAATCCGTTCAGGATCAGTAGCGATAACAATATTTATAGAATGGACACTGTGGGGGCCATATTGGATATCTGAGCGACATTATTGTCATTTATGGCCAATTAGTTTTTGGGATGAATGTGTGTGTCAAGTTTCAGGGTAACCCTCCAAGTAGTTAAGAAGAGAAGCGATAACAAACTTGTGCTACCGGACGACGGACAACAGGCCATCGTATACGCTCTTCTGGTCTATGCGCAGTAGAGCTATACATAAAAAAAGAAGAAAAAAAAAAAAAAAAAGAAAATCAAGATTCCTTCAATAGGACTGATATTATTAAACGAAAACAAGATTTTCAAATTGGCCGCGGTGGCGACCATATCGGATGTAATCGGCACCATTGCCATTTAGGACCAACCCAATTTCATTAGAAATCTTTGAGTAAAAAAAGAACCTTGTCAGCATGTCCATCCATTTAGCAGAAGTAGCTATAACAATATTTTCAAGATGATCGTTGTGGCAGCAATTTTGGATGTAAAAAACTTTTTCACTTAGAACCAACTAGATATTATTAGAAGTCTTTTCGTAAAAACCCTATGTCGATATGGCCATCCATTCAGGAGCAGTAGCGATAACTGGATTTTCAAGTTGGCCGCCATGGTGCCCATATTGGATGTTAGATCGGCGCACTTTTTTTTTTTTGAGACAAGATAGACATCATAAGGAGTCTTCAGTTAAAAACCCTATGTCGATATGACTTTCCGTTGAGGATGAGCAGCAATAACAAGATTTTCAAGATGGCTGTCATATCGGCCATATTGGAAGTTAGATCGACGCCATTTTCATTTAGAACCAACTCGACATCATAAGAAGTCTTTTCGTGTAAACCAAATGCAAATATGATCATCCATTCAGGAAGAGTAGCGATAACGATATTTTCAATATAGCCGTCATGAAGGCCATATTAGAGGTCAGATCGGCACCATTTTCACAGAGGATAAATTAGCCATCATAAGAAATCTTCTGGTGAAAACCCATTGTCGATATGACTTTCGTTTAGGAAACGTATTGATAACAATATTTTCAAGATGGCTGCTATATTTAATGTCAGATCGGCATAATTGTTTTTAGGACCAACTATACATCATTAGAAGTCTTTTGGTGAAAACCTCACGTCGATATGATTATTCATCCTGGAAGAGCATCGATAAGAAGATTTTCAAGATGACTGGACATCATACGAAGTCTTTAGCGAAAGACCCACATTGATATGACCATCTATGCAGGAATAGGAGTGATAACAAGGTTTAAGATGATCGCTATCTAGCGGCCAAATTGGAGGTTAACTTGGTACCATTTTCATTCAGGACCTACTAGACATCATAACAAGTCTTCTAGTAAAACCCCATGTCGATTTGACTTTCCGTCAAAGAAGAGTAGTGAGGCTTTTAGTGAAAACCCCATGTTGATACGACCCATTCAGGAGGAGTAGCGGTAATAAATTTTCAAGATGGCCACAGCGGCGGACATATCAGATGTCTGAGCGGCAAAATTTTCATTTAGGCCCTAAAATATTGACTGAATGTATGTATAAAGTTTCATTTAGGCCCTAAAATATTGACTGAATGTATGTATAAAGTTTCATGGTTATCGTCTAAATAATTTAGGAGGAGTAGCAATAATAAACTTGTGCTAAAGAACAGACAGAAGACGGAGAACAGGCCATCCCATAAGCTCTTTTGGTCTATGACCAGTAGAGCTCATAATAACAAAACATCAGGCACACTATACGGTGAACAAATGTTTTTGAAAGATATTAAACAGCAGGTGAGAAATTGGGTCTGAGCGGGTCGGGATCATACGGGAAGCTACGTGCTATTAATTCAAAAAGGCATAAACTTTTCCTGCAATCGCACAGCTGAAGATGCCAAAAGACCAATTTTTCACACGGGCTCTAGTTTTCAAACATAGTACAAACATGAACACAATAAAAAAAGAAAGGATGTAACCTGTCTAACTTGGCGAGATTTTTCATTGAGAGAGAGAGAGAGAGAGAGAGAGAGAGAGAGAGAGAGAGAGAGAGAGAGAGAGAGAGAGAGATTAGTTGAAATTTATCAATATGCCTAATCAGACTGGCCCAATATACCATCTTTACTTTGAGGAGGAGAAATGGCAAAGAAAGAATGATAAACACAATACCTTATTGTATAGGACTCATTTAAATTATTACATTTTCTGCATAATAATGAACATCTGACCAGTGTCTAATTTAGGACGCTTTAAAAAGAAACATTTTAATTCTAGCAAGAGAAGTTCGTAATTTGGCGCAGGCAAATTCTTTATATTTAATGCGGAAAATAATAACCCCGTGCACTACTTGTTTATTTTTCATGTGGGAGATATTGTATACCGTTGCGCGAGTTATTTATTCTCCCTTGCATGCAATATATTAATTAACTCAATCAAGTTATTTATTGCGATTAATTACATCCAGCGTGCGAGTTATTAATTAGCACACGAGTTATAAATTCGCATTCCAGATTTGTTATTTCCTGTTAGGGAGTTATTAATTCGCGTGCGTTATTTATTATTAACCTCTTAATTTCCGCGCGCAAGTTTATAATTCGTCTGTGCCATTTATTATTTTCTCAGCGCGAGTTCTCAAATTTGCGCGTGCGAGTTATCAATTCCCGCGCACGACTTATTAATTTGCACGTACGAATTATTATTCTTACCCAAGGTCCGTGAGCGAGTGTGTAAATTGCTAGACTGTGCGCTGAGTCTGGAAAGTTTTTGATGTGGCAGAGAACAACGTGTACTGATTCATTCATGCCAGTCTATCCCTTTAAAAATAGTATATCAGGCATATCTCGACCATTTCGTTGTCGGCTGTCGGATGACGTCACCACAACCAAATCCGGCATAACCCCCACCCAACACAGTCCCCAAAGTCCATGCCTCCCTTGAGCCTAGGGAGTGGCTAGGCCATCTCGCCAAGGACAATTAGACTTACCGCAGAGAGGGAGAGAGAGAAGAACAGGTGCAGATGCCAGTGAAGGGAAATTCATTGCGAACAGTGATCTATCTGTTCCCATTTTTCCTTCTTGATTACCATCGTATTATGTGTGTGTAGATAGCCCTATGCTCTCTATGTGTGTATTTTCTCTCTCTCTCTCTCTCTCTCTCTCTCTCTCTCTCTCTCTCTCTCTCTCTCTCTCTCTCTCTCTCTCTCTCTCTCTTGAGATGTAACACAAACCCTAGACACTATGAAGATGTCCATCCAGAATGAGCGAAAATGCCAATATAAAATGTACTATAAATTAGTGATATTTTTAAAATTATTAATTTACAAAATACACACGAGCATATAGTTTGCAATGTGTTCGCATGACTATGTGCAATTTAGTTTCTGCCCTACCTCCAGAGGTGGCTCACCTTACAACACCATGCAAATTTAAATTCATTTGCAAATCCGTTCACATGGCTCAATTTACACACGTATGTATATGCATATACGTAGATACATTTGCACGCGTATGTAAACTTGTGCATTTAAACAAAATAAGACTTCAGCTCTGACGGAAATGAAATCACCACATGTACAATCTCATAACCAGATGCATCAAATGTTCTAAATATTATATCAACTTAAATTCTCTGTTTCTAGAATGTTTTTAAATAATATGTGCACATGGTATATAAGACCAATCTTATACCATGCTGATGTAGAATGAGATAACATATGTGTTTCGTGCATAAGACCAATGTTATACCATGTTGATGTAGAATGGGATAACGTGCTTATCGTGTAAAAGACAAATCTTATACCACGCTGATGTATAGGATAACGTGTGCGTATCGTTTGCAAGACCAGTGGTATAACATGCTGATGCGTGTTATAGCATGTTCGTATCGTGCATATGACCAATCTTTTATCATACTGATGTATGAGGATAACATGTGCATATTGTGCACAAGACCAATCAGTATTCCATACTGATGTATTGGATAACACGTGTATATAGTGTATAAGACAAATTGTATATCATGTTGATGTATGGAATAACATGTGCATATCGTGTACAAGACCAATCGTATACCATGCTGATATATGGGATAACATGTGCGTATCGTGTGTAAGACAAATCTTATACCATACTGGTGTATGTGATAATATGTGTATATCGTGTATAAGACCAATCTTATGGATGTAATGACCATGAAAGACTTTGATTAGAAACTAGAATAGTAACAGCGTTAACTAGAGGTGTGAAATTTGAACATTTAGTTCATAAAACGGGATGGATACCCTTGTCACAGATTCGACAAGAACATAAACTTATTATATTCTTTAAATTAAGCTACGGTTTTCCACCTGAATACTTGATATAATTATTGCCTTCAAGAGATGGTCAGAATTACCAGTATGATTAAAGAAATAATTCTCATTTTATTCAGCTTTTATGTTGTTTAGAAGGTACGAAAAAGCTAGTTCGCTCCATCTGCTGTATCATCGTGAAATAATCTACCCCACAGTGTACAATAAATTAGTGATTTAGTAACATTAAAAGCAAAAAAAACCCTAAAGGCAAACTCTACCACCCAAATATAGTCTAATTGGTGAACAAAATTATTCTGCTATTCAGTTTAGGCAGATAAACAACTGTTTTATTTGTAAATCATCTTTTCTCAGTATCTGACTGTAATTGGGGAAGGGGGGCGATAAACACTTCATATTCCTATTTCTTTGAATATTCAATTTATGATTATCAACCACAGAAATTGCATGCTTCTCTTAAACGTGAATACACTCCTACAAATTTAAATTCTTCTATGACTGGAAAGGGAAACATAACATTTAATCAAAACGGTTTCACTGAGCTATCAGCGCCTAAACAACACAGAACCAACCATCATATCTTTGTTATTATCTCTCTCTCTCTCTCTCTCTCTCTCTCTCTCTCTCTCTCTCTCTCTCTCTCTCTCTCTCTCTCTGTAACTCGAATTTTCGGCTATGTCTTGCTTGCTGTGTCTCAACATACTGCATAGCTTGTGGTCTAACTCTATTTTAATTGTTCAATAAATATGGCTTTACGAATAACTTTAACTTTATAAATTACTTCGTTCTTGCTTTCACAATGTATTTTTATCAGCTGTTATTCAAGATCATGGTCACACGATTTTGTTTTGAAAGATCGAAATACGTAGAAAGCAAACACAATGGATGCTAAGCATGTAATGTGTATTTGTTCGATAAAAATATCATTGTAACTCTCGTCAACTGTTGTGTTGTGTTTCTGTACGGACTATACCATCTTAGCCAGGAAAAAGGTCGTTGATACACTAGTTCCACATCGACGATGAAAGAAGTGGATCGACGACCTTTGGCTATCAAAGGTTGAGCTAGACTTAGTAGCGCCAGGTGAAAAAGCTAAAGAAAGAAAACTACATGTAAAAAATCAAATTTGGTGATGGCATCTTCTGATCTGAAGACAGAAAGGAGGAAAATTGGAACCTTACGGATTAATTAATCATGGTTTTGCTTTATCGAAGTGTAAAGTTTACCTAATCATTCACTGAGTTAACATTTACTGTCTGAGTGATTATGTAAAATTTTGCACGTCGATAAATACCCAACCATCATCATTTAATCCTATAGTAATTTGTTAGCCTGAATTCATCTATCGCGTACAAAAAAGAATAACTTGCATGTGGAAATAAATTACTCAAGCGCACAAATTATTGTGATAAAGCTAGCGTGTGTGTTATTTGTATTTATGTCTCCGTTTATAGCTTTATTCGATTTTAGTGATTATTTGTCGATTATGGGGAGTTGGTGTTGGGAAGATATTTATCAACTGATTAATTAGCCAATTACTGTGAGCAGACTTCATAATGTACAGTATTCACGAGACTTTATGGAAGCATGGATTAGTTTCATAAAATGGACCCTGCCTAATTTCATAAAATAAGGAATTCTCGGGATATTTGTATATAAAAGTAATTAGTAATTTGAGATAGTAATAATTCTTTGTATTAGGTGGTTGGGTTGTGTTTTGTGGTGTATGGCGTAAAGTATCAAACTTCGGCTTGGAAAGGCTTACTGATGAGTCATACGAATGTGAAACGAGAACAATCATACAAGTGTGAAATTATAGTTTCGTGATGTGTGGTCATTAGGTGATTAGAGGATAATTACTGTAGTATTTGCACGTTTAAGAACCCTTCAGTTGACAACGAGTGTTGTTTTGAGGTCCTTGGAAATAGGGGAAACAATGGACCTCAAGCCAGGCTCACGCGAATTAATAACTCGAGTGTGAGAATAAAAACATGCCAGCGATAATTAATCAGTTGCTCACGGAAATTAAATAACTCCCAAACTGAATATAAATAAGTCGCGTGCCTGAATTATTATCTTTCGCACGGAAAATTAATAATTTGCGTGCGCGAAATAATTAATTCCTGTGTGAAATAATAATTCCCGTGCGGGAATTAAAATATTTTTTAAGCATCTTGACACTGTTAGTTTACGTTTTATTAAAAACTTATTCTTGCATCTTTTGATCTGCGTATGTTAAGTACAGAAATGTATCAAAATATTGTAAAAAATATTGTAGCGTTTTTTTTTTTTTTTTTTTTTTTGCATGCTAATTTTTCCTAAGATTGGTGCTTTGTTCCTCTTGTTTTTCCCTGAACATTTCCCTCCAAATACCCTGGATGGGGGTGGGTGGGTTGGAGTTCATTTTGGGGTGGGTCTCACAACCCATGTTTGACTGTAATCCACACAAATTTATATAGGAAATAAAATGGAGCTATGTTGGTGAATAAATTACACATACAAATATATTACTCTATTAGCAGTCACATCTGTGCTGAAAATGTAGAATATATAAGACATGGTTCAGCATGTACGGACTATTCAGTGCATATATTTTGTAAAATAAACGCATGGTAAAGTGTTTGCATCTTTGGTTCCGTATGTATAATAAGCATCACATGAGTAAAGCATGATCATTTATCTTTATTTTTTTTTTCTTTCTTTCTTTTCCCTCTCGGTTTTTCCCTTTTTTCCCTTAGTTTCTTTCTTTATTCATATTTTTGGACATTTTTGGAAGGGAAGAATGGGAAGGGAGTTCTGTATCGTGTTTTAAATAGTTCCGGTATTTGTGTTGCCTATAACTTGAGATTTGCATGAAAATATCAATATTAAGTTTCTCCTGTGTCATGAAGTATGTCTAATGACAAAATCAGGATGATGAGTTCATAAATTGGGTAAGAGGATATATTTTACTAAGAACATATACAATTAAGAATACGCCCATAGTAATTGTTTTTATGTTCATTTTGTAAATTGTTCAAATTGTCAAATAGAATAAATGTGCTTACCATCGATGTTACAAATCACAACATCTGACAACTCTAGCATCTAAATAAATTTCATGCATCTTTTTAAATTGTTTCCCGTACATGTTTCCAACTATTTTTCAGTCAAGTTTTTACAAATTATTTCTTTGGATGTTCCATTTGCAATAGTTCCTGTTTGTACTCTTAAACGTCTGGATAAATCGGGCTTTTTCTAATTTTGTTTTCAATAAATCCCAGTTCTTTTTCTAGCTGTGACTTATTCATTTATATGCTATTTAAGTAACTGGAAAAAATGTCTGAAGATGGTGGAGATTTTGAAGTGAAAGAACTTGAAAAGCCTGCATATGAAGATGATGATATATTGCAAACACAAGATCAAATACAAGTTGATGGCACTGTAAATCCTACTGTAGTATGGTAACGATGGATTCTGAATCGTACCCAGTACTAAATCTCAGAAACCAACAGCATGCCACATCTTAAATACATAGTCAACATACAGCTTTTCCAAAATTTCATTTCTTTAATAATGATACGGATTTTTGTGTCTTCTGAAACCGCATACCGGCTGTGCACTAGGAAAATCTGCATCGACGTTCTCTATGTATTTGACAATTGTTCTATACAAGGAAATGAACTAAGGGGAACTACTCATAAAGGCTTTAAAGGGACACAACTTATACCGAATAGCCGAAGGCTGCGCACTCCCACGTCGTAAACATAGACTAGTCCATCCATGGCGCTTCAACATTACGGACGCCGTTCAATTTCTTGTTTTTTGAATAAACAAGGCAGTAACATCGAACATTGGCAAGAATGAAAGAAATTTGTAAGGACATTTTGGGGAAGCAACATGTATACTGTTTGAACGAAAATAAAACGAAATAATTAAAGGAACTATTCAGAAGTTCTGGTCACAAATTATGATTGAACAGAGTAAGCAAATACGCAAGAGATATCTACAGAGATACTAATACTGAAATATATATCAAATGCAAACACAAATACAGTGTTACAGCTGCATTACGGATCACCCAGAATGGTGGTAAAAAACCTTTATCAGTTAGTTCAACTGAGATAAAACTCAGACGATCTGCTTTGTTAACGAAATAAAAGATGAGGGTGTAGCAAACAACAACTAAAACCAACTTCTACCATCACATATGAATTTCAGGCCAGATCAAATAGACTTAGAGTCTGTGCCAAGTGTGCAAAGAGAACATCT
Organism: Margaritifera margaritifera; assembly: GCA_029931535.1. Taxonomy (NCBI): domain Eukaryota; kingdom Metazoa; phylum Mollusca; class Bivalvia; order Unionida; family Margaritiferidae; genus Margaritifera; species Margaritifera margaritifera. The sequence continues at coordinate 75,073 of JAQPZY010001484.1, forward strand.
GATAGAACATACTTTGAACAAAAGCAACAAGTACAAGATCCTAGAGGTATACAATTACTGGAAGAACTTTTAAGTGACGCAAACGAATTAATTAGTATAGGTACACATTTTTGTTTTTAAATACTGAATTGGTGGATGAATTAAATATCAAAGTTGAAGAACATTTTAATGTTTGTCTCCGAGTGAGAAAATCGGAGTTAAATAATATGAAAATGTTCTCAAATTTACCCAACACAAGAAAGAGAGATGGGTGGACATAGAGACTCTGTTGACGTTGCCGATTCATCAACATAATCTTCGAAAATATAACTTGAGTATCATGACGAACAGATACAAAGACTTAAAGAAGAAATTAAAGAAAACACAAATGATCATGACAAAATGAACTGCAAAATGAACTAGACAAAGTTAATGAGGACATAACAAGTTGCAAATATCGAAATATTTCTGAACGAAAGAAACTATATCTCTGAGAATGATTAAAATTTGTATTTAAAGAAAAGGTGTATCAATAGCTGATATAGCTACTGCGATAGCAATTACTATATCAACTTAGCTCTACCAATTTTTCACAGTCCATCACCAACTCCACCTGCACCTACTCCTAGACCCTCCCCAGTCGACTTCACCGCCCCCACCTACTCCACATCCTCCAAGTCCAGTGACATCAAAAAGGGCTGGAACATTTAACTGATTATTTGCTTGAGTTAACTCCCCAAAATAGCACTAGCAATATCTGGTATTGTTGGTAGTGTTATAGCTGATTATTCAACGGTGCTAGACAAATTGTTTCTACCCTTGCTGAAAATGTTATTATTCTTGTTTTAGCATTAATGTGTCTGGCATTAGCATTGCTAATCAAAGTTGTAAACAAAGCATCTACAAGAGTAAGAGTCTCGCAACCTACTTCAAAAGTAGTAAATCATACCAGTACATGCAACCATATGCATTCAAATAATTTAATTTTTTTTTCATAGTCGATATTGTTTTTTAGTGTTTCTAAATTGCCATGTGTGCTTTTAAAGTTCAAGTATCTGATCGCATTAGCAGATCCGCCCGCAGAAACATCATCATAATTATTCTCTACTTAATTTGTATCTACTTTGTCTTCTTTTTGTCCTCTTCAGTTGTCCTCTTCGTACTGTTACAGATTGTTTAACAGCCTTTATAATATCACTGTTTGTTTCATCTGTATTGATGTTAAAGTTTAACTCAAGTTTTAAACAAGTCACTGGATTTCCGTAAATTCTTGTTGCATCCAACGATGCTACCCAATTGCATGAACATGCCACTTGGCAACAAAAACACACTATCACCACCACCAGGATAGTCCAATTTCAATTTTGAATCTGTTATGTATGGTTACATTTTACCACGGTTTCGTTTGTTTCGTTGCCTTGCATCCGTAGTATTATTAGCTTCATTACCTTTCCAACAGTGCCTGACACTCTCGAAACAGACTGTAAAATAGATGTTCTGTTTTGTACCTGAACACCTAAAATACAGATTACATAAGAAGCTATGCTTTCATTTAATCTGTCTATTCCTTCATCTTTAAATCCGTTGCTTTCTTGTAAGAAGAGGTATGTCCAGCCTATAGATTCATCATCTTTGTCTAACATAGAATTCATGAGGTTGGCTCCCCAAAATGATGGTTCACAGTTTTATATTCTTAAGACCCATTATCGATCAAGTATTTTTTTCTTTGAGGTTTCTCCAGCCTTGATGTGGTGGAATTCTAAAATGATAACCATCGAAAATGCCCAGTATAGCTGATTTTGTCAGAATCTCAGGTCACACTGTGATCTTTGTCGTTTCACTGAGTCATCGTAGTTAAATTTTAAATATAGTATTGAAAATGTTTAATAGCTTGTATGTGAAGAAGTGTGTTTATGTATGGTAAATTATTTATCTCGTTAAATTTATTTGAAATATTAACTTGGTTAAGGTGAGTCAACCACTTCAATTCCTTAAACGGAATTATCAGATATGGGTAAGGGTATCTTTTTACAATCTCGAATCCATTATTCAGCTTTTGTTTTAAAAAATTAGTATGAAATTGGCTATTCTTGTGCAAATACATTAAGACTTTATTAACTGTTTTCTCGCATTCACGTGTAATTCTGTGTTGATTTTTTTTACCTTAATCGTTTCTATTTTCTTGATTGTATTACCAATTTATTCTCGTTCTTTCACGCAATCTTTGCATCTCTGGTATTTTTTTTTTTTTTTTTTTTTTTTTTTTATTTTTCAAATTTCCTTTTTCGGTTTCTATCTGTACCATTTGTAACATATTACAAGTGTTGTTCCTTCACCTTTGCAATTTTTGTCTCTAAATGAGAAGTCTACCGCAGACGGAAGAAAAGGGTGTGCTGACGCGACTTCGCACACAGCATGTGCAACAGATCGTACTATTTATTGTGTAGTTGAATTTCAATTACTACTAGATGTCTGTGAAAACATGATCTTCAAAACTTATATATCCACATACTGTGAAAATATTTACTGAATTTTTCTTCATCAAGATATTGTAAAAGGTCTCTTTCATATCAGTTTATTTTGGATAATGTTGTTGTAATTCTTTGTGATTAGAGGTTTCCCGGATCCTTTAAAATTGAACATGACAAATAATTTACCCAGGAAAATGCATATTTCATTGAGTTTGCAGTCTTTTACGTTGTAATTGTTTTTAAGCTTGTTGGAAATAGTGAAAATTAGCTCTGTATTAATAAATGTATGTCTTTTCATTTATTTTTTGATGTTATTTATTACCTGACAAAAATTATCTATATTGTATTATCCCTTTCATAGTTTTCATGTGAACCACTTTGTTGTTTAACTGTGATTTGTTTATGTACTTTCTTTTTCCCACTGGTGTTTGTGGGCAATGCAAATTCACACGATGTACATGTTTTAACTCCTTCATTTTCTTATGTACTATTTCTTTCACGTCTGCCATTTGTCAAAAATCATTATCTTTCGAAAACTCCACGTTTTCATGCTATTTGATACTGCTATCTATGTATTGTGCTTCTATCGTCTTCGTAGATTCGATCCGTTTTTGTCGAATCTTTACAGATTGATCTTGTAAAATGTACAAGATCTTCAAATTGTACTGTAAATTTCTCCAAATACTGTTACGGAATTAAGTATATATAATCTATAATATGCCTAAACTTTTGGCCTATGACTGAACTTTAAAATTGTGTCAAATAGTAAGTCGCACTTTAAGTTTGAAAAAAGATGTCAACAAGGTATTTACTGACCTTTTGTTCAAGGTCAGAGTTGTTTATCATTCCTGGAGTAAATTTCCATTGAAAGACGTATTTAGTATTGCATTCTGGGTCGTAATATGACACGTTTCCTGTTGTGAAATATGCCATTTGCAAATAATATAAAAGATCTTGATATACCAATTATATTAATTCTATTTTAAATCTTGAGTTGTAAACATCTATTTTTACGATCAGCCTTTGGAATCATCAGATGTTTGAAATATCGTAATGCTGTATTGCTGTATAAATAATTCGACTAGAATTATTTATTAGAACATCCAATGGAGTTACCTGAAGTATTCATCAACCTTTGGATTTATATTTATGACTTTCGGATGCCTGTGAACATTCTTAAAGATGATCTGGATTACATTATCGTTGGTACATCATAGCATTACAGACTAATTCATTCGGAACATTCGTTCATTTCGAAGATTCATTAACTTGTAACATTCATTCATTCGGAACATTTTATAGTTTCTATATATACAGGACTTGTGATTAGGACACTAATAATTATTGGATTATTTGGATTTTAATACACGATACTGTAAGTGTATTTTTATTTTCACATTAATTATTTAGAAATAAATTGTTTGTTGATTTTATAAACATTGTTGGTTTCACTTTCTTTTTGTTACGTTTTTTCTTACCATAGGTGGTAACAATACAAATTTGTATATTTATCCACATCTAACAAGCAATTTATTCCTTTTTCACACGGCATTTTCTATCAAGATTAATGCTACTTGTCTCGATGCTGTGATCATTGATTCTTATATGTAAATCTCCATCCTTTCCAAAACATTGCAGGATATCTTTTTTGATGGTGTTATGTATATTTAATCTATAATGTGTGTTTAAATCTTGTCCATGATGGCAAGTTGCACTTTAGATTCTTGTCACTTGTTTTCTGTTTTGGCGGTTAGACCCCCCCCCACACTTTTTCGGTTTCACATCCTGTTGATCTAAGTCAAATAAAAATGTGTATAAGTAGGGATTTGGTAAACAAATAATACATTCCTGTTTTAGGTCAGTCTTTGGGAATCCATTTGTGATCAGATTTTACATTGTGCCTTTGAAATCAGATATAATTCGAAAGGAATAATTTATTTAATAAATATTCATTGGAATTACTAAAGTGCTCATTGAATTTTGAATTAATAGATTACTTTGGACTTTTGTGAACTCATTCAAAGACATTCTGCATTGTGTCATTGTGTTATATCAGGAAATTCAAGACTTTTGGATCTCGTTCGGAATATTCTATATTTTTGGACTTGTGATTAGGACATTTTCGGATTATTTGGAATGTGATTCACAGGAGTGTATGTATCTCTTGAATTTAACTTTGTATTGTAGGGAAATAAATTGCTTGTTGATATTACTTACATTGTTTGTTTCACTTTCTTTCTGTTACATATTTTTAAGACCTAGAGTCGTAACAATGTTCCAAATGCACAAATCGACATTCTTATTCTCTTGAATGTTATATTGAACACAATTAGCGATGAAATACAAATTATCTCCTTACACTGAGATTGTTGTTTTTATGCAAAACCAGTGAAATATTTATATCACCTATCTGAAAACTGTTGAGTTTATCACAATGTAACTTTGTGCAACTATTTTTATGATGTTCAAAAAAGTTTCTAATATATTGAAACTTTTCAATTCATAATCAACCTTCTTCTTTGATGAGCATTCTCTATAGTGTTAGTATTCTTTTATTCCATTTCGTTTGGTAATTTTTCAGTACCACAATTGCAGCATTTTCTATCTCCATTTATTGTAGTAGTAAGATCTCAATAGCATGATATTATGGGCTATATTAGGGTAGGAAAGATTTTAGATAGCTGGAAGTGGAATTTATCAGTGGATCTTTATTCTAATATTTTATTGAGCTCAGGCAATCTTAATATGTTAGCGTTTAGACAGCTGCAATTTAAATTTATCAATGGATCTTTATTCTAATGTTTTATTGTGCTTTGGCGATCTTACTATTTTAGAGTTTATTTGTGGTTCATTTAGCACATATTTTCACTACTACAATTCTTAAACCAAACCATGATATCAACAGTGTAAGTGTTATGATTACACAAATTCAACATTATATCACTGCATACAATATCAACTTCTCCATGTAATAGATAAAAATGCCCTTCATAACCTTTACATACTGAAGTCGTTAAAGATCTCATTACCAGGAACTGCCTCGGCAAGCAGCATACTTCCATCGCTCTATGTTATGGTCTTCTAGAATGATATGTCTGTGAATAACTGAGACTACTCGACTTAGAAACAGAAATCTATCGTTGAAGCATTTGTTCTTTTCTTTTTCTAATTCTTTCTGATTATCTATCTTTCTTTTTATCACTGATTGTTTTTCCTTAAAATCGCCGTTGTTGTTTTTTGAAATATATTATACTAAAACTGCGGAGCATTAAAAGATTGTGATATGATATCTCTAGACAAGAACCACAGCAACATCAAATTAGTTTCGCCTCGGTCACAATCGCTTTTGCACCAATCAAATCATACTGGCGACAAGCATATTGCATTTATCTATGACAACACATTTTTAATATATTGGTCTTGGGGATACAATAATGTCAAGCCCTGATGGATACTAGTGCGGGTTGCCTCCCTTGGATTGTTGTACAGTGTGTGGAAAAAGCTGTTTTCATGTATTGACCACTTGCGAGAATTACCTTTGATCCATAAACATGCTTGTCCCGAAGTATTCCAAACACACTCGAAGGTAGCATTATTATTAATAGTTGTTAATAGTTGCTTCTATTTATCTGGCTCCGATTGATTTAGATTGTTATCTTTTGATGGTGCTTGTCAGTCTGTGTATACGTGTATTCGACCACAAAACCCATCCTCTGAATAATTTCTAGATTTTGGTGTATCCGTTTTATATAGACGTTCAGATAGTGAAATGTAAAGTTAATAGCGTACCTGTATTATTTCTATTCCTTACTTCCTTTCTAAAGTTACATTTTGAAGGCAAATTTATGTTTATGAAAGAAAAAAGAAAAAAGCCTGCTGCAAAGTAGTCACGAAAAGATCAAAGTAAAATTTCCTTGATTTAATTTATCGCACAGTTAAAGATTAAAAAGGCATACAATTGATCCTTGTAAAGGTCGAAAACATTATAAGGTAACACAATTGAATTCGAATGCCAAACCAAAGAATTATTCTCCGTGTATTTTATTTATTCATGTTTATCACAGTAACTTTCATGTGTTTCCCGATACCGTAATGCTCTTGGAGAAGTTCACTGATTTGTCATATTTTGAACTGTCTCCGCTAGACAAACTTGTTTCCATTATTTGCAAACGGAGAGAATACGTAGGGGCAACTAGATATTGTAAGAAGTCTTTTGGTGAAAACGCCGCGTCGATATGACTTTCCGTTGAAGAGGAGAAGAGATAAGAAGATTCTCAAGCTGTCTGCCATACATGATGTAAGATCGGCAACATTTTCATTACGACAAACTGGACAGCATTAGAAGTCTTTCTGTCAGAACCTCATGTCGATATATCCATCCATCTAGAAGGAGTAGCAAGAAGATTTTGAAGATTGCCGCTGCCATACTAGAGGTCATATCGGCACCATTTTCATGTAGGACCAACTAGCCATAATAAGAAGTCTTCTGGTGAAAACATCATCTCAGTGTGACTTTTAGTTCAGAAGGAGTAGCGACAACAACATCTTCAACATGGCAGCTATGGCAGCCATATTATATGTTTGATAGAATGAATGTGTGTGTCAAGTTCAGGGTAATCCTCCAAGTAGGTAAGAAGAGAAGCGATAACAAATTTGTGCTAACGGACGACGGACAACAGGCCATCGTATAAGCTCTTCTAGTGTATTACCAGTAGAGCTATACAAAAAAAAAGAAAGAAAAGAAAAGAAAATCGAGATCCCCTCAATAGGACTAAGGCTGAAAAGAATATCGAAGAATCCAAGATAAGACCGATTCTTCGTTTTCACTGTTGAGAATAGAAACAATCTCTGATATTATTAGACGAAAACAAGATTTTCAAATTGGCCGCTGTGGCGACCATATTGGATGTAATCGGCACCATTGCCATTTAGGACCAACTAGATTTCATTAGAAGTCTTTTAGTAAAAACCCTTGTCAGTATGACCATCGATTCAGGAGAAGTAGCTATAACAATATTTTCAAGATGACCGTTATGGCAGCAATTTCGGTTGTAAGACTGGCACTTTTTCACTTAGGACCAACTAGATATCATTAGAAGTCATTTCGTAAAAACCCTATGTCGATATTGCCATCCATTCAGGAGCAGTAGCGATAACTAGATTTTCAAGTTGGCCGCCATGGTGGCCATATTTCATTTGAGAAAAGGTAGACATCATAAGAAGTCTTTGGGTAGAATCCTCTCCCTCTCTGCGGTACGTCTACTGTCCTTGGTGAGATGGCCTAGTCGCTTCCTAGGTTCATAGTAGGGATGGACTTTGAGGACGGTGTGGAGTGGGGGTTATGACGGATTTGGTTGTGGTGACGTCATCCGGCACGAAATGGTCGAGATATGTCTGATATACTATTTTTAAAGGGAGAAACTGGCATGAATTAATCAGTACACGTTGTTCTCTGTCACATCGACAGTTGTCTTTTTGTCCTTGGAAATTGGTAAAACAATGGACCTCAAGATAGGCTCACATAGGTGATGTTTGGTTCGTTCAGTAGTGAGATCCTTTGTGTGTAACATTATTAACGGAAATTATTAACTCGGGCGGGAAAAAACAAATCGCGCACGGGAATTAACAAATCACGCCCGCGGATTAATAACATAAGTGTGAAAATAAAAACATGCCAGAGGGAATTATAAGTTGCTCACAGGAATTAAATAACTCCCGAACGGAATATAAATAAGTCGCGTGCGGGAGTTATTATTTTTCGCACGGAAGATTAATAATTTGCATGCGCAAAATAATTAATTCCTGTGTGCGAAAAAAGAATTCCCATGCGGGAATTTAAATATTTTTTAAGCATCTTGACACTGTTAGCTTCCATTTAATTAAAAAATAATTCTTGCACCTTTTGATCTGTGTATATTAAGTCCAGGAATGTATCAAGAATATGGTACAAACTATTTTAGCGTTATTTGGGGGTTTTTTGTGCATGCTACAATAATTCTTAAGATTTGTACTTTGATCCCCTTTGTTTTTCCCTGAACATTTCCCTCCAAATAGCTTGGATGGTGGAAAGTGGGTTGGAGTTCATTTTGGCTTGTTTTGTAATCCACACAAATTTTCATAGGAAATAAAACAGAGCTAAGTTAGTGAATAAACTACACATACAAATATATTAGCAGTCACATCTGTGCTGAAAATGTAGGATATATAAGACATGGTTCAGTATGTACGGACTATTCAGTGCATATATTTTGTAAAATAAACACATGGTAAAGTGTTTGAATCTTTGATCCCGTATATATAATGAGTATCACATGGGAGTAAAGCATAATAATTTATCTTTAATTTCTTTCTTTCGTTCTTTCTATTCCGTCTCGGTTTTTCCTTTTTTTTACTTTCTTTCTTTCTTTATTCATATTTTTGGACATTTTTGGAAGGGAGGGCTGGGAAGAGAGTTCTGAATCGTGTTTTAACTAGTTCCGGTATTTGTGTTGCCTACAACTTGAGAGTTGCATTAAAATATCAATATTAAGTTTCTCCTGTGTCATGAAGTCTGTCTTATGACAAAATCAGGATGATGTGTTCATAAATTGGGTAAGAGGATATTTTTTTACTAAGAACGTATACAATTAAGTATACGCGAATAGTAATTGTTTTTATGCTGGTAGATGAGCATACTTTCCCTGATAATTTGTCAAACGTCACTCTGACGACAAAATATCATGCGAATTAAGGCTTTGATTAAAAAGTTATCTGTTCAAAACATTCGCATAGAAAGTTGTGTGTTCAAAGAAAACTTAAAATACAGAATCAGTGAACCAGATAATCCCTGGACAGTCACCCAGACACAAACCAGATAATGGTAGGGTGGATTAGTCTTTCGAACTTAAAAAGTCCTCAATCCATAGTCGGTTACCCAAGCATATTATGGATGAATTAGTGGATGAATTGCGCTGAAAATCATTGAATATATTACATTGTTTCTTCTAGAAGTATATTTTCTCATTGGAAAACATTATTGTGGAGTAGCAATGTGTCTTTGATACTTATATTATTAGCTAAGGAAAAACCGCTTATGAGACAACTTCCAGAACTTGTAAGCATATTATGCATAAATGATAAAGGCAACAAAGTCTATTCGTTGTCTTGTGAATGTTTAAGTGTAAGGAATGATTTTAAAAAATTGTTTTACTCTCTTCCTATTTTTTTTTACACATTTGATTTTGACTGCATACAAGTTAACAAAAAATCAAGTTAACAAATGAATGTGTCCAATAGAGTGTGAAAATGGCAACATCTCTTCAAAATGAAAAGGTTTTGAAAAGGTTTTTCTTAATTGCATCGTCTCTATGATACAATTATATTTTGTGCAAGATATAGCGCATTTTTTTAATTACTGGACTGAAAATAATACATGTAGCTGGATTCATCGTGAGGTATTTGACAGGTGTAATCTTTAGCATAGTTGATTTTTAAGCAAAAGACTTTGATACGATGTTTCACTTTGAGATTCTACATCATCTTTTACCTAACTAATCTTTGACCAGTGCATAGAACGGGCTGAAGAGTTTATTCCCTCTGTGTTGAGGATCTGATAAAAGTTTCCCATTCAGAACACAACGAGGTTTTCTGCAGTGGCAAAAAAAAACAAACAAACAAAAACAGGAACAAAAATACAGATGTCTTTCAAATGAAGTTTGATTATGGACCTTTCAAAGGCATCGAAATTAAACTTCTCCAAACATTACTCGCACAGAAGGTTTTTAAGTGCTAAAGGTCTTCCTTCACATCCATCATAAAACTTTACTCGACTCTTAATCGAAAATATTCTGACCAAGAAAAAGAATTGCACGTTGTACGTTACAAATAGGATTTCAACGTTTTCACAGTGCGGACTGGTTTTCTATTTTAAACATTTTGCTCCTGAGCAAAACTTTTTTAAACAGAGAACCAAATTAAAATTCTACAAGCAAACTCGTCCTGGAGGGCACTGTGTACAAATAGTGGATGGAACTCATTAAGTATATATGTATCTATAGGGCATAATGGCACGTCAGCACAGTCCTGACTATATAGTGTCCATTGAATATTTAGTTCTAGAAATATAAAGGGACAAACTGCGAAAAACTTCAGTTGCTAAAGCCTTAAAAATAAATGTAAATATGTAGACAAAAAGCAAAGATCATAAAATTGTTTTAAAAGTATAAAGGTTGACAATTGCCAAAATATCTAGGTAGATAAAATCTTCCAAATAAAGGTAAATATTTTCTCTCACAACATAGAAATAAAAGGTAATAGATGCCAAAACTGTATAAAAGCTATTTAAAATAAAAGGTAATATATGCCAAAACTGTATAAAAGCTATTTAAAAGAAAAGGTAGTAGATGCCAAAACTGTATAAAAGCTATTTAAAATAAAAGGTAATAGATGTCAAAACTTTATAAAAGCTATTTAAAATAAAAGGTAATAGGTGTCAAAACTTTATAAAAGCTATTTAAAAAGAAGGTAATAGATGCTAAAGCTGTATAAAAGCTATTTAAAATAAAAAGGTAATCGATGCCAAAGCTGTAAAAAAGCTATTGAAAATAAAAGGCAATAGATGCCAAAACTGTATAAAAGCTATTTAAAATAAAAGGCAATAGATGCCAAAACTGTATAAAAGCTATTTAAAATGAAAGGTAATAGATGCCAAAGATGTATAAAAACTATTTAAAATTAAAGATAATAGATGCCAAAACTGTATAAAAGCAATTTAATATAAAAGGTAATAGATGCCAAAACTGTATAAAAGCTATTTAAAATAAAACAAAAGGTGCAAAGGTTAAAGTCCGTAAAAATGTTCTCTTACCAGCAAAAGGGGGGGGGGGGGGGCGGGGGCCGAGTGGTCTAAGGCGCTCGCCTTTACAGATCACTGACATCTCACCGCTCTCCTCGTGGGTTCGAGTCTCGGGCTCAGTCAACGTGGGTATGTGAGAAAGCTTGCCAGTAACTTCCCGTGGGTCGGTGGTTCTTTCCGTGGTATTCTCTGGTTCTTCCTCCACCAAATATACTGGCCTCCATGTATAGCCTATCATGTGCTGAAAAATGGCGTTAAACCCATAACAACCAACAAACCATGCAACAAAGGGTCTGAAACAAACAAGGTACACGTATTTCAATAGAAGTAATTAATAAGATTATGTCCATGTTTGACACTCATCGATCATGCGAGAGAAAAATAAATTTGTGGACAAAATAGATTCATCTTCATATTATAAACAACAAAGATTTTCATGAAAGCAAACAGCAACAAAAACACATAGATACAGCATGTAGAAAACACTTCACTTTGAAGTGCATCACACATACTGATTACAAGTGGTAGATAGATACTTTTGTAAGTAAAAGGCACAAATATCATTTACCGCCATTATAAGATTTTATTGATGAGGATACAAGCGATGCAGAATAATATTAATACAAATCAATCTGACATCTTTATTCCACTTGCCACTAATAGTATGCTGCATAAGGTGGCAAATAACTGTCGGTCGATAACGTTTCATAACTATCCTTTTGGCGTTTTCTATTAACATATCTTTTCTTGTAAAATTTGTTTTAGGTGACTTGTCCCTAGATATTGCTAAGTGAATATTAATCAGTGGCATAGCAGATTTTCCTCGGGACACATGGATAAACTGTGCAAAGTTACAGTTAGTCCTGAAGGGTTGTGAACGACAATTTTAATATATTTTATGTTATCGATTGATTTGTAAATTATTACAGTAATATAAGTTTCTTAATAAAATAGTGTTTAGTAAAAACACGAATCAAAGAAGTGATACATCTATTTATATTTGTTATGCTCCCACTGTATGAAGCGTGAATATATTGATTTGGTCCTGTGCGTAGGTCTGTATGATCATATAATTAAATTTTCACGCTATTCGAATGATTTTGGGATTTGTATAACTTTTTTAAAAATTGTTTTAATTTAGACCTTTTCAATGCAAATCTTGTTAGCGTGAGTATGCAAAATCCACTTGACCTAGTTAAAAGAAATAAGGTAAGGATATCTGTATCTCTGTGTATCTTCTCTCCTTAAATTTTCACGTCATTTTAAATATTTTTGGGAATGTTTTAGCAAAGTTTTTATGCCTTTTTGCATTTTTGGAAAAATTCTTGTCAGCGCGAATAGTGTAATAGCCACACATGTAATATACAGTATATCTTTTTACAAAACTGTGTGAATTGTTACTTTTGTAACAGTAATTCTCTATACAGTATACAAAGGTGTTATTTACTTTTAATCTTAATATCTATTTTTGTTCATCTATTTTTAAACTATCTCTCTTTCCTAATGTTTATTTTTTCTTCATCATTTTCCCATTCTTCAAGATGCAGTAAGCACAATCCAAGGGTAGATCCTAGATATTTTTCTTCTAAAAGTTTCAGTTTTTAAAGGTGTGGTTCATTTGCAACTTTTCTTCGGTTTTAGCTCACCTGGCGGTATGCCTACTTGGCTTATGATATGTCTCTGCATCGTTCGTCTTTCGTCGGTCTGTTCGACAACAATTGATTTTGACCACCTTTGACACCATATTTCTCATCCGACGTTGATTAAACATGGAATATAGGCTTATATGTATATCATAAAGATTTCGGACTAGTTCGAATATTACCGAGATCCACGCATGCTAATGAGGTGATATTGGATCTAATTGGCTGAGCGTGTTACCACTCTGGAGGCTATAGTTCTGGTCTGATTTTTATCAAACTTGCAACAGAGGTTTACGTCACCAAAAGCACATATTTATGAGATGATCTTGCGCCTGATTGAATGAGCTTGTTACAACTCTGGAGGCTATATTTCTGATCCGATTTTAACCAAACTTGGAATATGAGCTTATTATGAATATTTATGTGAAGTTTGGTACAATTTATCTGAACACGATTGTGTTAAGTTAGAAAAGATTCAGCTTGTGATAGCTAGATTCGTAACAGGTTTGTCCATATAAGTCAATGAAACTGCCCTTCACTATGAAACTGATACAAAAAAGAAAGTTATCGAACTTCACCGTTCTGTAAAATAATAAATACCATGTCCCATATATATATATATATATATATATATATATATATATATATATATATATATATATATATATATATATATATATATACATACATAAGAGAAATTTTTTGATCTCTGGTTGAGAATGTATCCAATTACACTAAGAAATAATGATTTGATTGCACGGCCACACTGACACCCTGTTAGCTCGAACTTCTTGCTTCATCATTCTTTTAAGTTAGAACAACATCAAGAGGATTGTCCAATGCAAACTCAGAGAGTTGCAAGATTTATGGCTGAGCAACAAGGCAGATGAGATTCGGTCCTACGCAGACAGGAATGGCATGAAGAACTTCTGTGATATTTTGAAGACAGTCTACGGGTCACAGTGATCAGGAACATCTCCAATACTGAGTGCAGACAACACCTCACTGCTAACTGACAAAGAAAAGAAACTACAAAGATGGGCAGAACACTTCAACAATATCCGCAATCTACAATCATCTATCAGTGAGGACGCAATTGATCGACTGCCCCAAGTGGAAACCAACGCATCACTTGCTGATCCTCCAGAGCTGACTGAAACTGGAATGCAACTGACCTGCTGTCAAATGGCAAAGCACCTAGAGCGGATGCTATACCAGCAGAAGCATACAAAGCCGGAGGTTCGCACATGGCACAGAAACTGACTTAGCTCTTCCAATCAATGTGGACTCAATGAACTATACCCCAGGAGTACAATGATCCATACATTGTCCACTTATACAAGCGGAAAGCAACAGACAATCCTGCAACAACCATCGGGGCATCTGCTTGCGGTCAATAGGCGGTACAATACTCACCAGAATTCTGCTGAATCGCCTTGTGCATCACAGTGATCACGTGCTCCAGCCAGAGAGACCGTGTTACTTCAGAAAAGGACGAGGGACCACAGACATGGTGATTGCAGCTCGTCAACTCCTCGAGAAATGCCAGGAACAGAACTCGAACCTCTACACGATATTCATCGACCTGACAAAAGCCTTTGACACAGTTATTCATAAGGGCCTCTGGAAGATCATGGGAAAATTTGGTTGCCCAGAGAAATTCATCCTAATGGTTCGGCAATTCCATGATATGATATCATGCTCGCACATGTCTTGGACGACGGCGAGTCATCTGAACCATTCCCAGTCACCAATGGAGTCAAGCAAGGCTGTGTGTTGGCCCCAACCCGCTTCAGTATGATGTTCTCTGCCATGCTTACTGATACCTTCGGTGACTATGACACTGGAATTTACATTAGATTCAGGACTGATGGCAAGTTCTTCAATCTGAGGAGACTACAGGCAAAGACTAAGTTACAGGAAGTGACTGTTCGTGATCTCCTGTTTGCTGACGAATGTTCCATGAATGCCAAATCTGAGTCTGATATGCAACAGAGTATGGACCATTTCTCTTCAACTTGCGACAATTTCGGTCTCACAATCAGTATCAAGAAGACAGAGGTGATGCACCAACCTGCACTAGGAAAGCCTTACGTAGAGCCTACCATCACAGTAAATGGCAAAACCCTCCTTACAGTGGACAAGTTCACCTATCTCGGCAGTACACTGTCACGCGCAGAAGATCTTCTACGTTGAACTGAAGGAGGGAAAGCGATCTCAGGGTTTTCATAAGAAACGCTTCAAAGATTCCCTCAAGTCATCCTTGAAATAGTTCAACATGGACCCTGAGTCTTGGGAAGATCTCGCACAAAATCGCTCCACCATGGCGTAGTCTCAGCCATACTGGAGCTACATGCTTTGAACTGATGAGAATTGCAGAGGCAGTGCAGTAGCGCGAGCAGCGTAAATCTCAGAACTGCAGTACGTCCTCTAACTCCATGCGGCATCTCCTGTCCAGTGTTCCCCAGACAGTTCAGAGCACATATTTGCCTGATCAGCCACTCACGTACTCACAGAAACCAAACCAGTTAGTGATGTCATTGTCATCTTCGAACTCAAAGGACGAACAACAAGTGTTGGAATTTACTTCCGTCAGAATGCCGTCAATCTCTGTCTTTGAGATAATTTAAGAAACGTGTAGGACAAGATATTAACAAAGCACCACAATATTATAGCAAAGGTGATAGAAAGCACCATTCTAATCAAGCTGAGGTACAGATGTTTTAGCTTAAAAAGTGATCTGTTTCGAGTAAACCTAACAAATAACCTCTCCTGCTATTTTGCATTGAATGTAGTTTTTTTTTTTCTGCTTGTCCAAAGTATAAGCAAAAAGTAACATTATTCCGACCTATCAAAACTACATACTCATGTCACTATTTTAAGACGTTTCATATGACCTATAGGTTATTTCTCGTTTGGTAATGAATTTATTTTAAAACAAAGTCAAATTCGTATAAAGAAAACTAATAGATTCGAATCATTATATATTTTTGCTGCCATTTTGTTCTGATTATTTCTTTTCCTATTTAGTGTTTGTATCTCATATGATGTATTTGTTTTATTTGTATTTCTCTCTTGCGTATGTTCCATTGTTTGCATTCTCTTGCTTTATGTTTTCTCTTTTCCTGCCTTCAAGATGGTGACATCAATATTTTGTGAAAAATTTGTCAATATGATTTCGATGCATTTTAGACTAATTTTTCAGCAATACGAACAACTGTCTTGTGACGCCTAATGAGTAATAATTATTGTAAGGGAGATGACTCTTGATAAAATGTGATAACTTGCAGTCCAATCCTAAACCCATACCTGAAATATTGTCAACAGAGCTATAGAAACGAAACGAAACGAAACGAAACGTTGACGCATAACCTGTTCAATCTGGGCAACTGAGGTTCAGTTTTGATGTGTCTATGTATATGTACATGACCCTTATACTATCTTTTTTATTTCCTTTTTTATAATGGTGACTGCGAGCTTTATTAGGTTTTTGACTTTCTGGACATAGACTTTTTGTCTACAGTGATGGAATACCTTAGTATTAGCTAAGCCTTAGTTGGCTGTCTCTGTGTCTCTTTAGGAAAGACATTTAATTCCCATTGTCCTCGAATGTGTTCAAATTGCCGTTAAAATCCAATCAATGTACAATCATACCAACAATTGAACTTTTCCCCTGCCAGTTACTTTGAAGTTTCTAAAACGTTTTATTTCCAAGTCCTTTATAATTCACCGTTACTTTTGCAGCTACCTTATTATTTGATGTTTCTGTTTCAGCTTGTTTTGGAGGTTAATTATGGCTAGAGACAAATATGGGAGCACATTTGTTTGTAAATCTCGCTTGCTTCAGGATGATGATGATGATGGCAATAATACTAATACTACTACTACTACTAATAATAATAAGAATACAATTTATATCGAAATTAAGTTGGAATGATCAGTTTTCAGTGAGACATATAAACATCACACGGATGGCTTGCAAAGACGACATGCTTTGTTTTTATCTTTTGGTTTATGCTTTGTGAAACTAAACTTCGTAAACATATAAATCGTCTGAAAATAAAGCCACAAATATATTTACTACCCAACCACAAATCGAAGTCGAGGTCAAAGATCGCGTGAGAACCACAAAAAGAAAAAAAAGTGAAACTTGTTGAGTTTACATTATGCGCTATAGAATGTTTCTACATGACAAGTTCTTAAATATGGTGAGTAACTAAAATCTGAATCTATTATCAAAATGTAAACTTGCAGTTTGAGATTATTACAGGGCAATTTTCATATCATACCTCATATTAACTGCTGACTCCAATATCAGACCCAGGATTGTTATGGATTGAGGGCTGATATCGGTGAGTGATACAGGTATGAAAATTGCTATATAAGAAACATTTTATCCTATACTTGAACTACATCTCTTTTGTTACTCTGGTAGAAAGCAGTTTAGATATATCTAACTTAACTGATTTGTTTCTTAAACTTGTCTGGTTATAATACACTATTCAATTTTTAAAAAATAAATGTATATATGTGTGTATGCAGTAGCGTTTTAAGGTACCTCAGCACAATGGCGGCTATTTGGTGCCAACTAAGGTAAAGTCTGAAAAATGTAAAATTGAATACTACAAAAATTTACATTTTTCAAATTCTTTCAAAATATATTAAACATAAATTACTGCAAGATGAAATATAAAACGTAAACGATGTTAACATTCGGTCGAATGTATATAAAATAAACGAAATAATTTAGAATTACTGTTGACTTCCAAAAATTGATGCCCTGAACCTTGAAAGAGGACGTGAATTTGAGAAGGAAAAAAAATTAATAGGTAATGATTAGCGTCCTCAGATCATTAACTTTTAAGTAAATAAAGGATGTGTTGCAACTTATTAACTGAACATAATTTCTGTAGAGGAAAAATGCAAAGTCGTTTACCAACTCGTCTTTGGGTAGTTGCGGTGGCTCAGTGGTTAAGGCGTTGTCTTCGTTACCAGAAGGATGCTGGTTCGTTACCACCATCTGACCAGCTTAGATCGGCTATCATGTAGTGTCCTTGGGCAAAGCACTTTACTTGCCTAGTAACGATATAACCTACAAAGTGCTGCTGTCCCGTAAAACGTCAAATACTCAACCAAAGCGTCCTTAAAGCATAGCCAGAAGTAATTAAAAAAAGGTGAATCCCGTAAAACGTTGGACAAAACTCTATGGCAAGGGATGTGACCCGGTAATTATGTCTATAAACAGTATACTAAAAAGTCAAAGAAAAAAAAACAAAAAAAAAAAACAAACTGTTTGTATTAATCAGTAATAAATTATGTTAAACTTATTTTCGTAGACAACAATTTTTTAACTGGGGATTATTAACAAGCATAACTATCTATAGATGATGGGAAAACTGGTTCTGTTATCTAAGAATACCTATGTATATTACAAAAATGTGAGATGTTTAAAAATTCGTTCTTAAAAATGCAACATTGAGGTTACATTAGTTCTATCTTAAATGATACATAATGTTACAATTAAAGTGTAACTTACAGTTTAGAATTTCTGTTTTATTTTTTATTTTTTTATTATTTTTTTTCCTATTAAAACATTATTTTCCTTTTATGTTAACGTATATGCATACGGAATATGCCTGCCAATTTAGGTCGGCTTTGTTTCGAGACCTGCTTACTGTCGAGAGCAAAACTTCAAAGGCACTGAGCGGTTTATTGTCAATATGAGCTTATTTGGTAGGTCGGCTTGGTTTTGGAGATTTCGGATATTTACTTGTTTAAATGCACACATAGATATATCTTTAAAACTTCTAACTATGTATATAAACCTTTTAAAACACCGCTGAATATTGATTATGTGAAACAAAATCACTACTAAATTGTCTGTAATACGATAAACTCGAGGAACATCGAAAAATCTATTCTCAGGCCATCTTTGGATTGGGTCGCTATGCGGTTAATTATGGGGGCACTCTGATGATTTAAGGCTGACAGGGCGTCAGTTCACTGGGCAATAAAGAACCACGTGACCAGGTAAAAAATCACAACGAAGGGGAGAGTCTAGGACAAAGGTCATAACCTTTTCATGACGTCATGACCAGCAGTAATTTTTTTAAAGTGTGGGCGTGCACTCTTAAGAAAAAAGATTGAGCATGCACATTTAGAAAATACATGGGAGATGATTCTTGCTAAAATAATGGAAGAGGGAAATAACCTTGGTAAAATCGGGAGATAACTCTTACTAAAAGTAAAAGCAAAAAGTCTTACTAAAATATTTAAAAGTGAGGGAAATAACTCTTCTTACAAGCAAGAGTAAGTTTACTACAAACGTTTTTTTTTAAAATAAATTAACACTTAATAAAAAGGGGGACCTACTCTTATATAAAAATACTAAAAGTAAAGTGGACCATATTATAAAAAGGGGCAGATAGCTCTTAGATAAAATATTTAAAGTCAAAAGTTGATGACTTTGACTCCTAAATGAAGAGAAGGTAACTCTTACTAAATATGAAAACAGGGGATATAACTCCTAATGCAAATATTTAAAAAAATAACGACGAGACAACTCTTCACAAAATATTTAAGCTAAGGGAGTTGCTATTTTGAGCTGCTATTTTGACATTACTTCATGTCTAAAGTTAAGTTATGACGGGTAATTTCTGTTTATGGCAATTAAAAACAATATCCTACGTGAATCCACCTGCAAAGGGGAGACGAGCATATCAAGTTAAACCTTCCTTGATGTTATTTTTCGCACACTTCAAGACAACAAAGGTATACTCATGGATAATGTTGTCTTCCGAACTGCAGTAAGTTGGTTGCCAAGTCTCCCTCGTAATGCGTCGGCTGCTTCACACTGCAAGCCAAGTTACTACTCTTTACTTGCAATCTGGGCCTGTAAATGATCTTGCTCCTCTTTGTCTTGCGATTCTTCCAAATGTTTCTAAGCAGGTCCATTTCCTTGTTGATCATCACGATCTTAACCTGGATATCGGCAAGCGCACCACGGTACGTCTGAAGTGACTTGCTTAGGAAGAGGAGTTCTCGCTTCGTGGGGGGTTGGGGGAGGGGGTAAGGGCGCCGGGGGGAGGAGAGTTCTCAGAGACACGTGACCAGCGCGTCAGAAAGGTTACTTACTACTTGGTAAATCATTTTATAGTTAGGGAGTGGCAGGGCGGTATTTGTCAAGCTCCCTGGTTGAGTCAGGCGGCTGGTGTACAAATAGCGTTTTGGACCGTACCATTTGTGTGGGGGGGGGGGGCGGGTGGGTAGTGGTGTTGGCTGGTTAGAAAATAACAGTTTTAAGCTCCTGAAAGTTTTTGCCCAGGCCAGGGTGGTGGGGCGTTGGTTGTGGGTCGCTGTTTTTAAAATCCTCTTGCACATCTACAAGGCCTCCCTCATAGATATTATTTATAATCATGGATCTTTTAATTTTGTCTCTCCTACCACTACAAAGAAAACAACAACAACAACATAATATTGTTTTGATATCCTGAATAAGATGTTTTGTTAAGCTAAGTAAAGCAGTTAAAGGATGTATACGAATTGAAAGTGCCAAGGATTGAATGACAGTAATTTTACTTATATATGAAAAATGGCGCAAAGACCAGTCATTCTGTTGTTCTCTTACGTTATCAATTTTCAAACTTCGATAGATTTTTATATACCGAATTCAGATGACAGAAAAGTCCAAGTAGCCTGAATTTGCCCTTATGATTCCAGTACAAATTGCTTTCTGGTAGCAATTCCTTATAACACTCATACTGACATTCAAACCAGATTGCTTGTATTCTTTTCAAAGGAAAAGGTACAGTAAGTTGATAAGATGGCCCCAATTATTATTTTTTACATATCGAACCTTCACAAAATTTAATCTTATGTGTGCTCAAAGAAAGAATATCATCAATGAAACTCTGTTTTATTAATGTTTTAAAATCTCGTCTGTTTTGACGTCCTCATAACGTCAAAAGGTCGCCCAGGTCTCTATTTTCTCGTACTTTTCACCTTATGATTCGGTAATTTTCCTCTTTTTAGGCATGATCCACCTATAAATCATAATGACATTTTACATATTATATTTCATTTACAATGGTGCACAACATGATTGGTTATAAAATGGGTGATTCAGGTGAAACATACTTTAAACCTGAAGAAAATTATGCTCCATAAACGATCTTTCACTCCTCCAAAGTATCACTTATTCTAAGTATTTCGAACATATTTCTAATGCTATGGTCACACCCAACATGTTAAAACTCGAACAAGGAAGATTGAATTCAAACGTATCCAGGCTGTAAACTTGTATAGTTTGTCAATTAAATATATGATAAGGTTCCTAAGACCCGCTTCGTAGCTCTTTTTATGAAATATTGTAAACATGAAAATCTAACTTAATACACTTTTTTGTTTGATCTCTATTTGTGCCCTCGTCCTTTACAAATATTTTGCATTTGCACCGCAGTCCATAATACGTACTCAAATTATCAATGCAACCTATTTGTTCCTTTGATAAAATTAGCTTAATAGTAATTCAATGTATTTGTAAGAATAGCTCTCGTTCTGAATAAACCGTAGCCCCGCGAAGGTCGGAACAAATGATTGATTATTATCCGTGAAGGACAATGTGCTCATTGGATGCATATATCTTCTTCTAAAGAAAGTTGCTATACAAGTGTCATAATTTTATCCGTCATATATTTTTGTTTGGCCAGCATACAGTCTGAGATCTTGGTAGAACGTCAAAATCTGAGGACCATATCCAAAATCGTTAATCAACTCACAAACTCAACTTTTCAACAGAGAGAGAGAGAGAGAGAGAGAGAGAGAGAGAGAGAGAGAGAGAGAGAGAGAGAGAGAGAGAGATTTTAAACCTTATAGTGAATGTTCAGTAATATTCCGATAACCTGTGACTGGTTTATCAATGGTTACATTTTAATCACATTGAGAAAGTGTCAGGACTTTAAGAATCCGCAATTCTTATGGCCTTTCTTTTAGTTATTGCGATACAGCGACCGGCGATTTACGCGAACAAACAAATGCATTATGAAATCAAAGTATCGAGACGCTTGAAGCTTTTGACTTAGATTAGTTTGCTCATTGGAGGCCAAATACACAAAAACAAATACAGATTGCAGGTCTTCCAAAGAACTAACACTGAATTCTGTTTTTGATGCTTAAGGATTAAATTGAAAAGGGTAAGACTTTAATATTTTCTATTTTTTTTTTCTAAATCTGATGACATGCGAGTTCAAAGTGTCATTTTACATATCTGAAGTCAGTTACAGGTACTTTTTCAAGCAGACTATGGCGATTGTAAGCCTTGGGAACGACTGGTGGTCTCCTGCCAGTGTTGTGATATTTGTATTTTGTCAGACACTCCTTGTCGGCAGTAAATCGTTACTCGCTGTAAATAAATAAATAAATAAATAAATAAATAAATAATTGTTTTGCACTTTCTTTAGATAATACATCATCATGATGTTTAAAACTAAGAAATGTTACGCGTGTCAATTTGAAAGCAAACCAGATAACCGGCGCTCACTTTCTGAAGAGGAAAATAAAGATCTCGGTTTATATTTGGATAAAAGATACCCAAAAGGTGTTAGATGCGTCATCTGTAACAAATGCAGAATGCAGTATTATCGCTTCAAATCACATTCATCCATTCAAGAACACGTGCCCCTAAAAATCAATGACAGAGATCCGGACTATATTCCAAATGAAAAGCAGCAACAGACTCGGAAGACAGTCGTGAGCCCCAAAAATATAATATTACCATAAAATCAAAAGGAGAGACTCACTCAATGTACATGATATGCAGCAAGAGGGGCGGTAAGTTGATTGTTGTGCTATCTGAAGCTATGCATTAGCTAATCCTGCAAAAAGGAATACTGTTACCTTTTGGCGTTCAATGTTGTGCATCCCACATAATGGAAAACGTCTTTTTTTCCCTCCTTGATTCCTTAGAAAGTGCGGAAAGCGCAAATATTTTTTAGACCATTTGACAAAACTGCTATTGCCAGTCTTATAGATGATGTTAGATCCATTGCATTGATTGTTGCAAAGAAAAAGATTGACTTCGGTGGCTATAAAACATTAACTGAACAAGTCAGCAAGGAAGTCACTTATGACAAATGTTGTACCGCAACATTTAAGATTCCAGCATGGGTTTAGAGAGATCGAAATTACACAACACTCACGACCCCTGGCAAATTAGCTGTTTGGAGAACACGATGACACCCGCATCCTTCTAGTAGATGGTACATACATTTATATACAGAAAATTTCCGATTATATTTTGTTTTCAAATAAGATCATATAGTATGCATAAAAACAGTCCTCTGATCACAACTATAATATTTGAGTCAACAACGACTTCTTACTTAGTGTTCAAGGTCCCTATTTTTTAGATAGTACAACGAATGATTCAGGTATACTACAGCATATTATGAAACAGAATATTGAAGAAATACTGGACTGGTTGAAAGATGATGATGTATTTAATTTTGATAGAGGTTTCGTGTCATCATTGCTTTATAGAAGAAATGGGAATGAAAGCAGAAAATGCCGCTTTCTTCTGAGAGGAAAATGTCAGTACACCACAGAGGAGTCAAATATATATCCACTGGTAACGAAGGTGCGATGTGTTGTGGAGTTGGTACACGGGTGAATACAATGATGGAAAACGTTTGGCGATGTCATCCTTAACATATAAATACTCTACATAGGAGATTTTGTCATGATTGTTTGCGCTCGGTATAACTGATACTCGGGATCTATCAGACATAGTTACGAAAATGACTACCATGCCTCCTCAAATATACGTGAATTATCGGAAATATCTAATGAACATCAGGAAAGGGCACATCGCAAAGATTGGGCAAGGAAACCCTCCAAGTGGGAAATGATGGATGCTAGTGACATTCTTATGGATTTTTCAACACTATGTGAAGAAAATCTAAAAGATATAACATAAGTGTTCAGAGCCAAAACAAGACCGTAGCTACACTAGCGAACATACAGATGATGACGCAAACCATGAGATTCTGGTGTGTAAAGAAAAACAGACATTACTAAGGGCAATAATTTTATGACAAGGAGAGGAGTAAGTTAATCAAACGCTGGTACAGTCAGTGTCGTGCTGATTCCCGGAATTGAGGATATATGCGTACACATTGCTTCCGTACTCAAGTACTTAGGTTTGGGACGATTTGACGAAACTCAACAACACAAGATTGGGCACAATACCTTGATGATGTGGCAAACCTGCCAGAAAGAGATACGTCATCTGAGTCTGAGCACAATCAGTTCTAGTATAAAGTTGAAATCTAACAACGTTGTTGTAATTCAAGACTGCAAACTTTCAACACGCAAGATCGCTAAACCGTTCCTACGAATCCGATTAACTTATGTAGTTAATACCTGGACCTATTACTGTAAGTGTATAATTGTTAAGAGAGAGAGAGAGAGAGAGAGAGAGTTAATTCAACTCCAATTCATTTTCAAGTGCAAGCTACAATTTATGTATTTATTAATAATGTTCTAATTGCTTGTTGTGTGTGTGTGTGTGAGAGAGAGAGAGAGAGAGGGAGAGAGGGAGAGAGGGAGAGAGAAAGAAAGAGACTTTATAAATACTAGATACAAGTGGTACTGTAGTATTTGAAAACAGCAGAGTTTTCAGCATGAAGTTCCCAAAAGATCCATTGTAACTTTAACTGCCATTGTGATTGATTGATTATAATTCGTCTTGTACATTCTACCCTGGGTGATCTGTAAAAGACAGGAAGTTAGTCATTCTAAAAGGCATTTTCAACAGTAAGTATAGTTTTGTCATTACATTTCTTGTGATAGGCAAAAAACACTGCATTCATTTAGAGTGCAGACAAGCTCACATTTCCCCCCTAAATAGAACAAATATTAAGTGTAAAAAAAAAAAAAACGTAAGCTGTAAACTTTAGAGTGCAGACGGTCGTATAATGCTACACTGTTACAAACATACATTTTAAAATGGTGGCCTAATATTAATTTCTTGTTTGTCTGCAGAAACATTTGCCTTATTTAACATAGGATGCCCCTTGTCGTTTGAAGAGGTGTAAATTAAAATACCTTCCCTAAACCTCCCCTATGATAGCTATTATAAATAAAAGTAAAATCTCTGTCCCCATCTTTAATGTCCCAATCCTCTTCCTCCCTCCTATTTTAAACAAAACGACCATCCCATGCACATAGGGGAGGATGTAAAAGAAGAGGCATAAATAACAATACCTTCCGTATAACTTCCTTATAATTCCAATTATAAATAAAGTTAAAAGTTCTACATTCTCCATAATGTCCTCACCCTATTCTATCCTCCTTTTTATAAATAAGACTACCATCCTCTTTAATATTCTCATAATCTTTGTTATACTACTAGTGTAGTGTAAGAAGAAATAAAAGTAGGTCACCATGTTTTCTTTTACGGCATTATAGGACAAGGAGAGATTATTGTTAGGCTGCTATTTTTGTAGACTTTTGGGAACAAAGGGAATTAACATTAAATAACCATAGTTTATTTAATATCCAGCCGTAACAAGGACCTTACCCAAAAGCCAATAAAACAGACTCAAGTAAGATCTCTAATTCTTTCTTGGACAAGCGTATATCCAAAGCTTTTCTACTGAAAACGTAGTCGCGGCATTTCGTGCGAAAATTATTCACGAAGACGTTCTTTGTTGGGGATTTAATTTCACTCTAGACCATGGCAACAACGATGAACAATTTCGCTCTATCAGAATTAGACGAACTTCGTGTGAAACTTCAGTTTTTCAGTTTACAGTACCCCTCATCAACTCCGTGAACGTGATCATATATGCAGAATTTGACAATACACTGAAAATCAACAGTTTGAGAGAAGTGACCATAGACTATTGAAAAAGATGGCGCAAGAGCCCATGGAAATAGATGCAAAAGATGTTTTCTACCCAGAATAACAGACGTTCCATACACTCAGCGGAAAAAAAGAAGAAGACAAGAAAGATATGGAACACAATGTCATGGATATAGTCAAAGAGTTTGATGTTTTAAACTAGAACCGCAGGTACAGTCCACAAGTGTACGAGAAGGGAAAGATACTGTCATAATGTCATGATGGCCTTAGCAAGAACAACACATAGTCTCCTGTTTTGCTCGTCATTTAGCTGGAAGAATCACACACCTGACCAAAGAACATTGATATGGTTGTCAAATCAATCATCCTAGTCAACTGCAACACTACAAATGTTTGATGATGAGTCAAGAAGAAAAGTTGGTAGAGTATCTGGAAGTCTTATGGAGCCTTATCCCAGAAGAGTAGATCTTAAACGAGTGGTATAAAGATATAAGTGACCATTCTCTATTTCTTTGCAGACGAAACGCATCGAAGCTGTCTTACTACAGAGTACGTAACTGCACGTTCATCGACTTACTTGAAAGTTCTTTTTAAGGAAAAGGTCAAGTGTGAATTCATGACTTATCATTACCTGTGAAAATGAATACATGGGAACTTCATTATCTTCTGACTGAAGTAAAATGGCACTGTACTAAATCATTGGAGGCCTAGGCTTACTTCATAAGTGTAACACCCTCGAAAATATGTTCATGTTTAATATTTGAAATTTGTACATGAAAAGTAAAGGACTATCCCTGACCCCCTTTCTTGATTATTGGTGTTTAAGTGAGAGCGGTTTATTTTTTTTTTAAATTTTTTTTTTTTTGGAAATATTGGTGTTGCCTAGTTTTGTTTTAATTTTTAACTTCGTGTCTCTCTCTCTCTCTCTCTCTCTCTCTCTCTCTCTCTCTCTGTCGGTCTGTCTGTCTCTGTCTCTGTCTGTCTGTCTCTCTCTCTCAAAACACCGTACACCAGACTAGAGCACCGTCTCCTTGGACGGTCACCCGATACAGTAGTGATTTCGCACTACACCTTAAAACAGTTGGATTCAGTTTGCCAAAAACTAGTTCTTGACATTTCTTAGATTTGTGATAAATGGAAAATATGCTAACCTTATGCAAAACCGAACGGAGTGCTCGGAAGTTACTTTTCTAAAACTTAACATCCACGCTAAGCAAAGAAAAGGATTTTATTGTTGATACAATTCAGTCATGTCATATTTTACAGAAAGCTGGATTTCCTATGTATGTTATTTTTTAACTGGATATGTGTTCTTGACATGTCCATGTATTTCATGGGAAAAATATATACAAAACGTAAGTTTGTATGTCTTGATTTTAATTTTTTAAAAAGTAGGAATAAGATAGTCACATATACTCACACACATACACATTTTACTTTATTTCTCTCTTAATTTCTTTACGGCGTAATGTTCATTTTCTCTCTCTCTCTCTCCCTGTCTGTCTGTCTATATGTCTCTCTCTCACACACACACACCCACCATGTCAGGATACCATTTTTCATTATTGGTATATAAAATCTCCCCTATTTGATGGGTGACTTACCTATCAAAATACCTTTCGACCCTCTATCTCTCTCTCTCTCTCTTTACCTCGCAAAATTTCTCGCTCTCTCAAAATTTCTCTCTAGTCACAAAATAATAATAATAATAATACTAATAATAATAATATTAATTGATTATGTGAAATAAAAGGCTATTTGACTTTACTTTCAAAACTCAAACTGAAAAATTTTGCAATCCGTCTTAAGCTTGGGAAAAAAAAATTCTATCCGTTGTTTGCCGTTTTCAAAATTACAGCACAGAGAAAAAAGTTACAGTATACGAAATCTATGCTGAAAGAATTACAGATATTTGTTATTCAGCTTATCAGTTTGCACAGAAGCGGCAATTGAAATTTAATATTAGCAGTAGTTTGATGATAGTGGGTAGAAAAAAGGAAGTGTATTCATCAAATGGAATTACACTGGGATTACAGATACTCCTAGACAAAAAAGGTGAAATATAGGAGTAACTTTATCCTAGTCAATGGAAATTAAGGATCGTGTAGACTATTTCAACGATAAAGCTAAGCTTGTAATAAACTCACTATATTCAATTGGATTAAATGCAAATGGAATGAATCCTATAACTTCTGTGAAAGTCTTGGAAAAAGTTATAATGCTCTCTGCTTAAGTCTTAAAAGTCTGCTTCAGTATGACATATCAGGGCATTGAAACATTAGAGAAAGTACAAAGACATTTCGCCCGGAGAGTACAAGGTTTCCCTCAAAGATCGCCGATAGGATCTACTACAGCATGCTTGGGAACGATTTCAATGGAAGATAAGCAAAAACTTCTACTTTTAGGTCATATGTGTAGAACATCGGTAAATTCAACTTTTTAAAAGATTTTTCTCTGGATTGTTGGCAATTTGATTTTTGACTCCAAACATTGTTATAATTCTTTTATATATGATATCTATACTGTGCTCAAAAATGTCATTGGAAAGATTGTCTCAAGAACTTTATTTTCACTGGAAGGTTTCCAGACAAATTAATATGGAGAAATTTAATTGGGAAAATAATACAGGTACAGAGAAACATGAAATGAGAATTAGAAATCCATCGGAGGGATTCGGTCGATTTTTAAAAATGTATCCAGAATTATAAATGCACCATTTATGGAAACTCAATTACATTGACTCAAGCAGAAACATGGAGTATGCGACATTAATTCATATTGGAGGAATGAAAGCAAGATCTGGACTGTGTGCCCTATGTGGAAAACAAGTGGTAACAGTGTTTGACACATTTCAATGAATTGTCCCACAACCTTGGAAACCATATAATGGATCATCTATTTTCATATATGCCTCCAGATATTTACTGTAATTTCTGTGATCAGTTAGATGATACTATACTGATTATACTAACTGGTGGTTTAATAGATATTTCAGAACAATTGGAACTCGAGTCATGGATAAATGTGATAAAACTATCTACCAAGTATTTCATTACGATAAAATATATTATATATTCTATTGATTAGACTACTTTCACAGAATATAATGCAAGAAATATTTGTTCTGAACTGCAAAGTGATTACTAGATTAACTATTTTTGTTGTGCACTACTTTAAAAAGCTATAGCTTCAGAAGTTAAATAATTTGGTAAATTAGCGAGCTTAGAACTAAATATAGTTAAAAAGAAGTATGTCTGATGGATATTATATGATTAAACAGAAAACATTATCGCGGTTGATAGAAACTCAAAGCAAGTGACTGTAAATAATTTCTTGTACAATACATATACTTCAAGTGTAATATTTAAAAGCATATGTAATTGCTAGTGTTGGTATTTATTTATTTATAATTTTGCAAAATCTTGATTTATAATTAATTCATCGGGGTTCATAAGTATTGAATAGCTTGTTTTCTTGCATTTATGTATTACATTACATTTCTTTAGATTATCTTAAAATCTCTCTCTCTCTCTCTCTCTCTCTCTCTCTCTCTCTCTCTCTCTCTCTCTCTCTCTCTCTCACACCATGTCAGGATCCCATTTGTCATTATTGGTAGATAAAATATCCCATATTTTATAGATAACTTATCGATCAAGCTATCTTTTGACACTCCATCGCTCTCTCTTTCTCTCTTTCTGCTCCATATACATACATACATACATACATACATACATACATACATATATATATATATATATATATATATATATATATATATATATATATATATATATATCTTCAATAATAATAATTGCCTATTTTACTTAAGTTTTAAAACTCAAACAGAAAGATGTTACAATCCGTCTTCAACTTAGCAACAACAATTCTATCCGTTGTTTGCCGTTTTCCAAAATCTAGCACAGAGAAAAATGTTACAGTATACAAAATCTTTGTTTGATTCCGAATCCGCTAGTTTGAAAAATATTTTGCATGTCTTGAATCTAGAGCAAAACACTTAGTCATTATAAGCGATTTCATTGGCTACATTTATTGTATGACTAGAATTTCTGCGTTTGCTTTTAGACGGCGAGGGAGTTAGACGTGTTTACTTGCTACTGTGGCACAAGTTGGAGTCAGATCATAATAGGGAATTGTAACATTGTCATGTTTTGGCACACGTCTTTGCCAGCTGAGAGTATAGGCAATGCAACCTCACAAAAGTTTACTGCGTTCATTCGACAATATTTCAATATAACACTGGTTTTCAGATATTGATGAATAAAAAAATTAAAAAAAAAAAGCAATCCCATCCTTATGTAAACAAAATATAACTGGCTTAAACGCACCACCCCATCCCCACCCCTTCTTGAGTTTCCTTTAGGATTTATGAAAGAGAAGAAAATAATATGAGCATTTCTACCATAGGATTTACCATTGTCCTCAGAAACTCATTAAAAGGGTAACCGAATGTTAATTTTTCCTTGCCTTCTAATCCCTTATTATAATATAAAAAATGGCGCCATTCTTTTCTGTCTTCTACTATCCCATATGTACTCCTCTCTCTCTCTCTCTCTCTCTCTCTCTCTCTCTCACACACACACACACACACGCACCCATTGGCTATAACAAAAAACAAATGTAACATCGTATGACCTGATTTCCTCATTGCTTTCAGACTGTGACAGAGATGGGACGTAAAAAATGTTTCGCTCCACACTTTGCTGAAGGTGGAATCAATTCAAAGTAGGGAATAGTAACATCGTCATGTTTTGGCAGACGCCTTTGCCAGCTGAGAGTGTAGGCAATGTAACATGACAGATTATTCGACTTATATTTGGCACACGCCAAATTTTACTGCGTTTCATTTGACAAGATTTCAATGTAACACTGATTTTCAGATATTGATAAATAAAGAAAAAAAAATCTGTCTTATGGAAAAAAACCAAAACAAAACAGAACAGTGAGAATTGTTAAATTTACGATAGCTAACATTTATAAAACGACCCCAATCTTGAGCGCCCTTATGAGGATGGTAACGGGGGAGGTAACTTTCTCTCTCTCTCTCTCTCTCTCTCTCTCTCTCTCTCTCTCTCTCTCTCTCTCTCTCACACACACACACACACACACATACACACACAAAGAAGATGTAATAATAATAATAATAATAATAGTAATAATAATAATAATAATAATAATAATAATAATAATATTATTATTATTATTATTATTATTATTATTATTGTCTGTTGAGTAAGGCCTTGTAACGGTTGGGTATTAAATAAACTGGGTGGTTGTCTAATGTTAATTCCCATTGTCCCCAGAATGCTACACAAAATGGCAGCCTAATGTTAATTCCTACTTGTCCTATAATGCCGCATAAGAAATAATGGTGGCCTGCTTTTATTTCTTCGTACACTCCCCCAGTAATATTAATGGGGTAATAGGCTCAGTAAAGGGATGGTATTTTTGTTTTTAAAAAAAGAGGGTAGGGAAAGGTGGTGACATTATAGAGGGGAAAGAGATTTTAACTTTATTTTTACTAGGGATCATAGGGAAGTTATAGGAAATGTACTTTCATATACACTTCTTCTTTCACATCCATCCCCTATGTACATTCTCTCTGTCTGTCTGTCTGTCTGTCTCTCTTTCTCTCTCTCTCTCTCTCTCTCTCTCTCTCTCTCTCTCTCTCTCTCTCTCTTATCGGATGATATTATTGATAGGCCTGTAAGGATTATGAAGATTGTAAGGGGGGGGGGCAATATTCTCTCTCTCTCGCATCATGAAAAATTAATAATAATAATAAAAATAATAATAATAATAATAATAATAATGATGATGATGATGATGAGCTTATGGTATCTTGAGTAAAGCCCTTGATACTGCTAGATATTGAATAAACTGGGAGGTTGTCTAATGTTAATTGCCATAGTCCCCAGAATCCTGCAAAAAAAGCGTCGTGATGTTACTTTCTACTTGTCCTATAATGCCGCAAAAGAAAAAAGGTGACCTACTTTTATTTCTTCCTACACTCCATTAGTAATAGTACAGGGATGATGAATATATTAAAGAAGATGGTTTAAACAAGGAGAGTAGTGTAGGATGAGGAAATTATAGAGAAGGTGGAGATTTTAACTTTATTTATAATAGGAATCATGGGAAGTTATGGGGAAGGTATTTTTATTTATATCTCTTCTTTTACATCCTACCCTGGGTGACAGCAAATGAATGAATGTTACTCATTCCATAAGCCATTTGAAATATTAAGTTTAGTTTTATAATTACATTACTTGTTATAGGCAAATAATAAGGCATTTCGTTTCGAGTGCAGACAAACTCGCATGTCCCCCTAAATGGAACAAAACAGAAAGTGTACAAAAAGAACCTATGACGTAATACGGTGTATTAGTTAGAGTGCAGACCGTCGCATAATGCTACAATGTTACAAACATACATTTCAAAGTGGCAGACAAATGTTAATTTCCCGTTTGTACCCAGTAACTTTTGACGCTATTTAGCACAGGATGCCCATTGTCGCTAGATCGGCACACTATAGTATTTATATACGTTCAATGAGCACATTTTCCTTCACAAATAATAATCATTCTTTTGTTCCGATCTCTGAGGAGGTCGGGTTTTTTTAAGAAGGGTATTTGCCTTTGCATGTGAAAATAATTATACGACATCTCACCAAACAGGATCACTTACCGTATCAGTACAAATATCCTTGAATAAAGCATTGAATTGCCTTTCAACTTATTGTATCAAGGAAACAATTAAGTTGCGCCAATAATTCGAACGCGTACTACGGACTGCAGTACAAACGCGACAACACTCTATTGATTTACATTCTCGAGTGACATTATCAGAGACATTATATTCTGCTGTGATATCACCAGAAGAGAAAGGAGGTTAATTCAGTTTGTGTCGGAGTAAATGCATACAGCCGTCATGGGGCGGGCCTGTATCTTGATTGTCTGATTAGCAAAACTTTTGAAAGTTGGTAAAAACAGCTTAGAATTAAACGAGGGTTAATATAGTGATAACAAGTTTGAATTCACAATTTGTCCTTTTAAAATCTCTCTTAGAATAAACAACGAAGTTTCTTTATTATATAATTGCTTTTACCTTGAAATGGTAGATTTCGTAAACTACATAATTATCACTCAAAAGAAAAAAATAACGAACTTTAAATGGTACGTATTCAAAGCAATCACCGATGTATGTTGTTCCTGCCTGAATTGATCTCCATAATGTTCTTTAAAATGCATACTGGGTGTAATTTCAATTTGGCAGTGGTAATTCGTGTCTTGAAATTTTTTATGGATCCAAATCCTGCTTCTTTTTGGTCTTCTTCTTCTTCTTCTCGGAATCGAATTTTCTTACATGAATGTTTGTCTGAGAATCTCTGAGTAAGAATATATGTTTGTGTTTGTAACCTTGAAATAAATAAAGGTAGAAATCTCTATAAACTGTTCCAATTAAAAAAATCCATACTTCACAGATCAATATTCAATTGAAATAATATGTATATGCTTAGCCCCATATAGAATATTGGTACAACTTTTCATTCAATTTCATGCGTCAAAACTGAGATCAAACTATTTTTTCTGTACGAGCATTTGTTACACTGCAGAATCTGTGCTTCATAAGGCTAGTTAATTTTATATAATACAGATTTTACGAAGAGAATACATATATATAGATTTTTCCTTTGATAATTTCCTTCCAGTTTTTGAAAACTAATCTGCAAAATGTCAAGTTAAAATCTCTTGTATGAAAAGCGACTACATTTTCTACTTTTATACAGAGGAGGCCAGTGTTTTTTTATTTATTGGACCTTTCTTTCATAACAGGAATTGTTTGTTGTTAGAATTTTGCAAATATAATTTTTAAAGCTTTAAAGACAAAAGTAACATGCAACGTACATACAGGGAAACATCATATCAAACTCATATGTATGTTCTTTCTTGCCGGAGTTGCTCTCTGTAATTTGCTTGAAAGCATATTTAAGTTGGGCGTGATTTGAACTTGGAAGTGAGAGTTGATGACCTTCCTGTCGTCCTAAAGGGATCAGACCAGAATAAAATGTTTTGCTTCCTTACCCAGATAAGTTGTTCATTTCTGCACTTTGAGGTTTTCTTTAGCTCTGTTTTTATTGTGAAATATTCAAGAAAGAAACTGATTTGTTACCATTGAACAACTGGATAAGAACCATTTTATACGCTGATATGCATTTTATTGGCGTAGAAAATGTAATGTGGCGTAAGTCCAGTTACAAAGTCAGTGTGTTCTGTGATAAAAGCCTATGTTTTTAATTGATGCGGAAACAAACCCCGTGCCCTCGGTAGATGCTGACCAGCTGTTAAAATGTAAAAATACTTGGAATGTACTGTCACTTCTTGGTGTATCTAATGGTCTATAATGGAATTGTCAACAATTGTAATACTAGAGTATCTTGGAGATATCGATTATGTAACATATGGTCCGACCTGTGAACTTCTCCAAGTACCTGGAACATTGGAAATACCTTTTATTTTTCTTCTTCTATACTGCTATTTCTCAAAATAGAACTTTCTTTTAAAATATTCCGATATTCGCAAAGCAAAAATATATCTTTGTGTTTGGAAGAGTGTGTTTCTGAAACATCGAAAGAACAAAATCTCTGTTAACTTTTCCACTAACCAATAAACTATATTTCACTGAGGTTAATATATAATTGACATGTTTGACATTGAACATATCGGTTCAGAGTTGACGGTCACTGGCATGTGTACTAAAAATACAACCTTTATGTATACAAATTTATTTATAACACGTACAAAAAAGTTCGGTTATTGATTGTTGACTGGAACAGAGTTCCATCTAAATTAGTACAAGTTAAAAGTCAATGCAAACTTGTAAGAACTGACCATTATTCATTAAATGGCTGTATAAACGTCTCGACTATTCACCAAGGTGCAGCAGTTATTCATCTATTGTAAACTTTTTCCTTTAATGGAAAATTAATTTTGCACGCTTTCAATTTATTTATTCACATACTAATTCTTGTTGTCTTACATAGCGGTATACATGAGTTGCCTTTAAACCAATGTCTGCTTTATTATAAAAGCGTTAAAAATAAAACTTGCCACGCGAGACTCATTTGGTTGTTGTGTATATTATTATATATTATTTTATTTATAAGAAATATATGCAGCTATTAAAAAATGAGACATGTATGTGGTTGTAAATGTATCCAAGAAAAGAGAGGGGTCTCTTAAAAGATAAAATATACGAAGAGGGGTGGGCAGACTCATACCCGATATTTGAAGTTTACCTGAATACTTGCAACAACTTTAAATACTCAGTTGTCACTCCTAGCTACGAGTTTAAAATCTTTCCTCCTAACCTGATAAATGTACAAGCTTCGTACACTGTGCATGGTCAATACATTTATCGGCAAAATGTTTAAAGTTCTGTAACTTAGACAAATTACTGAATTATTTATTTTCCTTATTTCTTCTTTCTTTTCTTACTTTCTGTTTTATGTTTTGTTTATTTTCTTCCTTTTTAATTTCCTGCACTGCGATTTAAAGCAATGTTTATCACTTCAATCAGCTCAATCTCGTACAACAAAAGTAATGAATATGTTGTCTGCGAAGCATTGTGATAAACTTAGACGTCAATTTGTTGTCATTACTCTCTCTCTCTCTCTGTGAGTTAGTGCCATAGAAAATTACGTTTTTGACTGTTGTTCGGAAAAATATCTAAAATGTGTCAGAATGGAGATAACAGTTTGCGTTTGAGGACTTTAATTGGTGGTTTTACTGTCGGAAGTATCCCTTTTACCGACGCCGCAGACTAGTCGCCGTTAAAGTCCCGTTTATAATAGTAAAACAACCATTAACGTCCTCAAAGCCTCAAATACAAGACTATTATCCCTGACTGTTTCTCTTTCCAAGCTGTTAAAATACTATTTCATGATAATGATTATATGTCTACTTTATCATGGGTATAAAATATACCAAGCGTTTCATGCTGGATTCTGATAATTTAATTATGTAACTCTTTCAAAATGCTCTCCCTTTTCATTATCCCTATGTTTTAAAGAGAAGATGGAAACTATATAATGCTTCCCATTTGGACTTTCGTACTTGTGTGCATTCGGGCTTTCATAAAGTCGCACAACTCCCCGTTGACTTGTAACCTTCGGATATTATTGGGGTTGTTCTTCGATTTTTATTGATCCACAGGCTGAGGTGATTGTTGATGTAGAAAGACACTTTAGCATTAATGGAATAATAGATACACCATCTAGTCATTTTGAAGCGTTTGTTTGATGCGCAGATCAAGATAGGGGCTTTAAGCCTTAAGATAGGATTTGTGGAGTCTTTGGATGTTCAAAACTGCTTTAAAAATGTGACTCATCATCCTGGCGGGGGGTTTGGGGGCTGGGGTGGTTTACATCTTTAAAGCCTTGAAAAATTTACTGACATACTGGATAATACACATTTTCGTTTTTTTTTATTCTCCACAATTTTGTTCATAAATCATACGTGTGTTTAGCGTAATTTGAACTAAGTAGTGATTAATTGATATCACCCTTTCTTGAATCTTTCCCATTGATATGAACCTTGCCAGTCTTCTTCTTGTTTGTATTCCTTCTCTTAGATTATAATTTGATCAGATTTTATAGAAGCAAAGCAAATATATGCTTCTGTTCGTAAATGAAATAAATCTCAACATACTATTTACATTTTTATGTGCGTACTTCCACAACAATTGTTCTTCCTAAGAAATGAGTTCAATTTGTATTTAATAAGCTTCTATTCCACTCATGATTCCGGCCAGTGCATGTAAGTTTGACGTTCTTTAAGTTTTTTCCATAAGATGCTATCAATAATACAAGTTTTATGTTTGTTTAATATATTATTCTTTTTGTACTTGATATTTAGAATTTCTCATGAAAAGTCTGGATGACTCTACTCTTCAGAAAGGTCATAGCTACTCAACTTTTGTAACTTGTTTTATTTAACCAAATACTTTCAATTATGCTCATTTTGATTTTATTTTTATTTACAAAGTTCATTCGCCATTATTCGTATTATCTTAGAGAACTATATGTAATATGTCTTCATACAAAATACCTTATCTTTTCTAAATAAACGGTAAAAGAAAAATTCTGGCAACATGCAGACGAACCTACAGATGCGGCACAAGGTTTAACTGATGCTGATTATTATTACATTTTTGGCCCTGATCAATACTTCGTATTCCGTAGACATCTATGTTAACGTTCGAGAAAATAAAACTATTTTGTGCACTAGATGGCCCAGTACTTCTTGATTGAAGTAAGAGCAAACTTTCTGAAAAATCAAAGTTATTTTGTCTCGGAAAATTAACAAGAAAAATCCCACGCTGACAGTACAGCCAATGACCCAGTCTAGAAGTATTAAGTATAGCATCCATATTTTCCTCCACTTCGAGACTGGTACCCTGCTCAATTAATAATTAGTGGTCTGATTCCATTAGCCACAGACAGCATACTGAAAAAGGTCATATCAACACCACACGTATTGACGTCGGAGAAGACTCCATTAGGGTATAGTCTCTTTAAAAATAATCATAGGGTGGCTGATACTACGAGAAGAAGGATCATATACAATTTGCCAAAACTTACAGTTTAGTCACAATACCTGACGAGAATTGTTTTCCTAAACTGAAAATAATTTGTTTATCATTAATTACTTATCCAACATTGTCGGCAAAAAATGTTCATATCGTTATGCTCGATAAGTTTAACTCTGCTATAATTATACATTTTCCTCATTCAAAAATGCCTTGAACTATTAAACTTTGTGTCTGAATAAGTTTAATAAAGTATCATTTTACTTATATATTTTTAAATTTATTTTTCACTTTTTGACACGAACGCATGGATTGCAATCATATATAATACCCGAACACACCGGGGTGAGGGGAGTAGGTAAATACATTAGAATATTGAAAACAGGTATTTATCTCTTGAAAACAGATAACATTGCAGCAATGAAAGCATGTATTAACTTATAAATATATATATATATATATATATATATATATATATATATATATATATATATATATATATATATATATATATATATATATATATTCAAGTCTTTAATTCAACAATAACATGAAAATGAACAAACATCCCTGTTTGCTTGCCGTACATGAGAACAGGAACAATTTACTGCGCACTCATTAACTCATTCCGAAAGTTTCCATTCATCTATTCAGCAAGATAAATGCCTTTTTCTCTCTATGCGTTATAAAGGCGGACGAAACGGGTTCGTGTCAGAATTATTGAAATAGTAACTTGAAAGATATATCTTTCCTGACTGGCAGATGATCATGCTACGCAGTAGACTTGACACAGCTACAGCAGATGCGACAAATCAAACCCGATGCTAACAGTGATATCACCGTTGATGTTAGCCTTGATAGCCCTGCTACTAGGCAGCTGTTTGACACCAGAAATAATCTGAATAATGACACTTCAGATATGAATATGAATGACACGGAGTACGACTCAATCGATGGTGACAGTTCCACCGATATCAAACCAGAAAGTAGCACAGAATCCAGGGTCTTGATCGATTGTCTGTCATCAACTACAAACCTGAATGTGGCGACTCTGTCTCTGTCTGTCAATGATGTGTCGACCACTCTTACCACATAACGCGGAACCAGTTCTGAGGGCGATACGACCAGTTCAAACTAGTAAATCATATACTGCGGCCGTAGATCAATCAGGTCAACCTCCCGGTTCAACCGACGCAAATAACGATTTGGCCAATACATTGGGCGAATAGATTCATCAGAGTTTTCATTTCACTGTGGAAATGCCTTCGTGACTACAAACAATAACTACGATAAAAATAGCAACACGGAAAATGTTAGGTCAAACCCGAACAAAAAACAGGTGTAATAATCCTGACAAAATCAAATGTGTGTCATTAAATGAGTGTGGCTTATCTATAACTTTTTTATCTTGTACAAAATTATGACGTTCTGTATCAAAAACAAAAATTGATAATGTTGCTGTTATTAATCTACCAGGATATGACTTTTTAAAAAAGGAGCAAAAATATAAACGCAAAAGTTGAGGTATTGGAATATTTATCAGACATTCTATCTCGTCTCATGTCAATGCAGTGGCCGCGCGAGGGGGGGGGGGGTCGGTTGGGAATGGCAATTGCCCCCGGGCAGTAGGCGAGGGAGGCGCCCTCGAGATTTTTTTTTTACAGCTGTAACCGGGGCGTACATGGGGGTTTGGGGGTTGGAGCGAGGGTTGGAGGTTGGCAACTAACATAAAAATTGTTCTCTGTGGCAAAGTAGGGGCGCCACTGCAGAACATTGTCCCCGGCCGCCTCGGTAGGGGCGCCACCAAAGAATATTGCCCCCGGGTGCCTCGTGCTACACCGACTATGACTTATATTTTATATCAACTGTTTTACTGCAGGGTTATTGATCGCCAGTGTACTGTACACTGACTGTGGCGGAGTTTATGAGAAAATATTATATTAAACAATTACCGCTATGTATATATAATGGCGCAAAATTTACAAATCGACACGTTTTATGGATATAAACAATTGTGGCGTCATTTTACCATACCAGTGGAGTGTTTTAAACGTTACAGAAAAGGTTAAGTCGTTGTTTCGTTTAAATGCATCATACAGGTTTGTCAAAGAGGCCCCAAAGATGTATCATTTTTCAAATACGTATCAGGAGCATCTTGATAAATTATTTTACTTAGGAATTATTTTGGAATCGCAACGACGTAGGCTTGGAGAACAATACAACAAAAAACGTGACATGTCATTATATGATATTGTGCAAGAAAAGTTTAAGACGTTGACGTTGACTAGTGAAACGGATGATGACATTGAAACATCGAGCGAATATTGTAGTAGTAGTAGTAATAGTAGTAATAGTAGTGAAGATCACCAAGAATAAACTAATTAGAGAGATACTTTTAGTATTAATATAGCAATGGCATCCCCACTCACTAACCAATGGAAGAGATTGTATAGATCCCGTTTTAGGTTTAGAGAAGTAAAAACCACATCGAAGATATACAAACGCTTCAAAACGTTTATAATCATTGGATTTGATGCTGTGAATGTCAGTATACAGGTTGGTGCAGCACTTGCTGCTGGATCATTTGAGCTCATTTGGGCCAGCGTGGACTTAAGACACATTTTGCATAAGTTTATGTATTTGTTTGTTATTGATTATTCAGATAACGTGTCGGTTTATTTACAAGACCCTCGTACAGTATTTCAGATTACCATAAATGAAGCTTTTACTCACAATAATACCTTGTTTTCGCCCAATTAGATAAACTTTTAATTTTACATATATAGAAGTTCTATGTCATTTGGACGTAATAACTGTAAAGGTGTATGCCTTGGAAAACGTAAATTATGAGGCAGAACATGTCATTACGAATACTGTAAATCATATTTGCTAGCGTTACGTGTTGGTTTAGGTGCTCGACCATGTCTTAAATGTAGCATCGGAGTAAAGTCGCATAATCAGCTTTGCTGACTCGCTAACACTACTGTAGACACCCGACGATGCTGTTGAAAATGATACACAAGTAAATTAAATAATAGCCAGAATTGAAACGATTACAGTTTCTGATCCTGGTAAAGTAAAAACGATAATACAAACATTTCTCAATTAGACAATGATTTCCCCTTATATAACAGAATGCAAACTCTGAATCAACTAAGACAACTTGTGCAAGAGCGTGGGATAAGGGTTCCAAGCGGTATGAGTAAAGATAACACACTTGTAATATTAGGACTCGCAGAGGAGCCACAATTAACTGTGAAAACAACTTCGTGAAATAGCAGCGCAGTACAATATCAAGATTTCTCCACGGGCCAAGTGGGATGAAATAGCACAATTAGTTGGTGATGAACAAGATACCATTGCTACTGAGACTGCACGGCAATTACAATTACCCGAGTTTGAGTTGCCTAAATCTCGTGGTGATCTACAAGATTATCAGGCAATTATTCCGACCGAATATCCGCCAAGCAAAGACGTGGTGCAACTTCTTTCAAAGAAGCGTCCAGGAATCGTATCTACGTTACAGCACACATGTGCCTCATGTGTATTTGAGCATGCCACTTAACCATGACAAGGATGGATTAAAAACCACAACCTCGTGGCTTCATGGTGGTCCACTTATAATCTGAAACCGCAAAGACACTGAAGCTATTAATGATGAAATTGACAAAGATTTTGAAAAGATTCTCCACACGTTGGAAAAATACACAAACGCAGAGTCAGGATGGACTCTTGATAGATGCGCGGAAGTTCAACTACATATTTCCCCGCTTAATTTTATCCGTGGGTCGACTTATATTCCAACACCAGCATGTATTCCATGGCGAGCTGTGATTAATGTAAAAAGCAATGACAATCGATGTTTTGAATTTGCGCTCTTGTCCGCGTTGTATCGCGCGATTGATAATCAAGACTAGCCACGGAAATATCGACAACACATTGGTGAACTTAGGTTTGGTAACATAGAATTTAATATGCAAATTACTGACATCAGTAAATTTGAACTACTCAACTCTGATATCGCCGTGAATGTATTTCTTTAGAATACAACTTTGCAACCGATTCGATTATCCCCACATACACAAACCAAAGATTTACGCAGGCGATTTAATATTAATTTTTTTATTATTGCATGATTTAGAACTGTGGTACCATTATGTATGAATCAAAAATTTCCCACGAATGGTATATCGCCATAGTAAGCACGAGGGTAAAACATTTCCATGCAGACGTTGCATGCATGTATTTAGCACCCAACAGCTGCTCGATAACCATGACTTTTACTGCGGTGGAAACAGTGAAACGCCGCAGCGTACTATGATGCCTGAACCGGGTAAAAACATTTTGAAATTTACTGCAGTGCAACGAAAAATGAAAGTACCGTTTATCATCTACGCGGACTTTGAATGTTTGAATGTTCCTGTGGGTAGAACCGAAGGTTCCAGCTCTGCTTCCCCAACCGAAGGTTTCAACTACGTGTTTGCGTCCAGCACTGAGGTTCAGTCAAATACAACAGAAATAGCTGAACATATTCCATGCGGGTTTCGCTATATTGTTGTAAGATGCAACGGAACAGCGGAGCCACCAATATTGTATCGCGGCCAGGATTTAGTTGATGTGTTTCTTGAATCGCTCGAGGTTACGGCGAAATGTATCACACAACAGCTCTATATACCCGCAGACATGATTATGACTAATGATAACATTCGTGATTTTTCCGCGGCCACTCATTGCTGGATCTGTGATGGTCAAAAAGGATCCGCACACAGATCATATAATTTACAGCTGCGAATTTACCCAAATAAAATAAAAACTTCTCTGATGTTTCATAGCCTACGTGGGCACGATGGCCACTTAGTAATGCAATCAGTAGCCGCGGCATCGAATGCACCAATAAGCGTCATCCTCATCAGCGTGGAAAAATACAAGACGTTTAGACCCGGACAACTGCAGTTCATTGATTAGATGCAGTTTCTCAATTTCAGCCCGGATAAACTAGCGAGCAACCTTGCCACAGGTAGCGGAGCTTCCCATGGTAATGATAGTTTTACAATCACTCGTCGATACGACGGTGCCAACTATAACTCACCCGCAAAGGAGTGTTACACTACCAGTACAAGGACAAGTTTACTGAAACTCAGTTACCACCGATCGAGGCATTTTATTCGTCGTTGTATCGCGAAGGTATTTAGGCCAACGAATATGAGCATGCAAACAAAGTCTGGTCCGCATTCGAATGTAAAAACATGGGTGATTATCACGATCTGTATTTGCGCACCGATGTGTTGTTGCTCGCGGACGTCTTTGAAACTTTTCGAGACACAGTCATGCAAGTGTATAAGTTAGATCCAGCTCACTATGTCACATCGCCTGCAATGGCATGGGACGCGTTGCTATCGAAAATGAAGGTGGACTTGAAACTGCTCATCGATATTGATATGCTATGTTTATTCAGCGTGGACTTCGTATGGGAATTTCTATGGCGTGTCATCGATACGCTCGCGCTAATAACCCAAGCTTGGATAGATAAGACAAAACCAAACCAAACAGTTACATCATGCATCTTGAAGCCACACAACTTGTATGGTGGGAAATGATGCAGCACCTGCCTGTTGGAGGGTTTCGGTGGATTGATCCCGCGCACATAGACATACACGAGTACGATAGCAACAGTGATTATGGATACTTCCTTGAAGTTGATCTCGAGTATCCAGAAAACCTCCACCACCTCCACATTGATTATCCGCTAGCACCGAAAGCGCTGTCGGTGCCTCTCAAATGGTTGTTCCCTTACCAGTGCGGGATAGTAGACGAAACCTGAGGCAAGTTTACCGAATGCACAAAACTTGTTCCAAATCTTCGGACAAAAAGCAACTATGTAGTCCATGTACAACGCCTGCAGTTATAGCTGCGATTGGTGATGCGTATAGGCAAAATTAATCGGGTGCTTGGATTTCGCCCACATGCTTGGATGGCTCATTATATCCAGATAAACACAAATCTGCGAACTGATGCCAAAAAGGACTTTGATAAAGATTTCTTCAAACTAATAAACAATTCCGTGCCCGGCAAAACGATGGAAAATCTGCGGAAGCGAATTTGCGTTGACCATGTCCGTGATACTGAACAAGACAAACTTCGAAGGCTCATCGCAGACTCGGCATTTGAATCCCGAAAGATCTTCTATGGTGGACTCATTGCCGTACATAGTAAAGAATCAAAACTGAAGCTGACAAATCCTATATATGTTGGCGCGTCTGTGCTAGAGTTGTCGAAGCTACTCTTGTACGAGTTTTATTATGACAAAATAAAACCGTTTTACCAGGATCATGTCAAGATACTTTACACCGACACCGACTCGCCGCTGATGCATATAACCACCGACGATGTGTACGCGGATATCGCATCAGACACACTCGCGAACGAATTTGACAACAGTAATTATCCGAAAGACATTAGTTTGTTTAATAACACCAACAAAAAAGTTGTTGGAAAATTCAAAGATGAGTGCACGGGTAAACCTATCGAAGAATACGTGGGACTGCGCCCAAAACTCTACTCGATTGTTGTCGGACCAAAGAACATCAAAATGGCGAAAGAAGTTTCCCGGGTTATTGTTGAAAAAGATCTCAAACACGAGATGTATGTGGAATGTCTTCGTAAGCGACGCGAATTCGCACGCACATCAAATATGATCAAGTTGCGGAAACATCGCATGGGTGTATACCGATTGACCAAGGTGAATTTGTCTCCACTTGATACAAAACGATGGATATGTTCTGGATATGTTCTGATAGAATTACCACTTACGCGATTGGACATCATGCGCTAGTGCATTAAAATAGATCTTGGTGGTAGTTTCATATTCGCAGGAACAACTTGCAATTTCTCTCGCACAAATGCTCTACTCGGTGGACGAGGTCCACTTGGCTTGGAAAGTCAATCCGATCAGCAATTGTAAATTCCGAGTGATTCTAATGGCGGTGGTTGAGAAATTATTTTATAACTAACAGTGACAGTCTTTTGTCGAATCGCATCAGCGCGTTTTAATCCAGTCGCGCGTGTGATGTCATTATTCAAAGCTGCCATGACTGAACGAAGCCGTGATCTGAGATCGGTGTAATATACTAGCACTCCGAGATCTCATTACCAATTCTTGGGCGTACTGATGTCCGAATAATCGTTCCCCAAGTGTGCGATTAAATCGTTCCACAATAGCTTGGTCACGATGTATATCAACATGTCCAACACAGACCCGCACATGGTGTTTTGAGAACAACGCAGCAACTGATCCTATACATTATTTCCCTGGATCAACTTGTAATAACTGTGGCCATGTTAGTGGCCCACGTGTGTAAATAAGTTT
This sequence comes from Margaritifera margaritifera, assembly GCA_029931535.1. Taxonomy (NCBI): domain Eukaryota; kingdom Metazoa; phylum Mollusca; class Bivalvia; order Unionida; family Margaritiferidae; genus Margaritifera; species Margaritifera margaritifera. The sequence goes on from JAQPZY010001484.1 coordinate 119,834, forward strand.
AAGCGCATCTGCGACACTTACTGAATCTTTAGACGTCAACGGCTCCGCTTCTTTGTATCTGCTGGCGACATCTACGATTGTTAACGCGTGTTTGTATAGTCGCAAACGACCTTGTCGTTCTCGTACCTGATCATGTGGAAGAAACAAAAGATCAGCCTGGTGTACGTCTTTAGATGTTTGGACATCAAACCAATCACGGGGAATTGTCCTTGGCCCCGTGAGTGACATTTGCCGCGCTCGCTAACTTTTCAGCAGCAGCTTCACTTTTCCAATAACAGCGAGAACTGTAGTATATATTTGATAAAATCCATTCAGAAACCAGTATATCATTGTTTTTACCTCCAATGAGTGGACTTTGTGCACCAATGAGTGAACTTTGTCCACAGGTGGAACCTCCCAGTACAATCTTAGCCTTCGTGCCTCCTTTGATGATCCATCAAGCAATTTTTTCTCCGAGTGTAGAGCCGCACAAGTCATGGATGAGATCTATATCAGCACGTTGACGCGCACGAATATCATTTGATGCTAGGTACGCGAGATCATGTAACATGCAGCATCGACGCGGTTAATAGGTGATACTCCAGATTTTGGCTGGTTGTTAGCATCAAGTCGTATATTCAGCAGTGTCCCAGGTCCACATTAATTGTATCTAGGGATGTATTTTTCACCAGGATATATACTCCACGGTGTCCCAGATAGCTTCGCTAACGGAGCAGCAATATCACCGCCGCCAAGTTTTTTTTTTTTTTTAACCATGTTTGCGTTTACCAGGTCTGGAACCGGAGGTGAGACGGTTTTGCCGTCCGCTCACAAACGTGAACTTCATGGCTCCACATTGAACACAAGTTCCAGAGATCCTGGCTTGACCATTACGTGTTTGAACCCGCCTTGGATTTGCACTACATGTTTTTGTGCGGCATCGCACACAATATGAATGCATGATTGTGTTACAACAATTGACATTTAACATGACATCACAAACAAGAAAACACGAAGATGCTTTTGGAAAACATAAAGATTTTACTGTCCTTGACTTTTCCGCACAGGCAGCACCCAAACCACTCAAACATGGTTCAGTGTTTCCAAACTTGGTTCGTGCGTTGATCATTGGTCAGGCTGGATCAGGCAAAACCCAACTGTTGTTGAATATGATTTTACGATGGCTGACGTGGGATCGCCTGTACGTGATTCCGCCGTCGGCTGACTATCAACCATGTTATGATGTACTCAAGGATTGTACGGAAGCGCTGCAGGCGTCGTTGGGTGGCTCCACGGTTGATTTTCTTGTCCACAATCGACGAAGCACGTTCGATGGATGACCTTGATCTAAGCTCAAATAATCATGTGATGTACGATGATGAGATGCTTGAAAACCAAATCAATCCCGGGTGAATATTTTCCCGAGGTCGACATAAAAACACAGATGTGATATATTTGACTCGACGATATGCACAAGTGCCTAAAGTAATACGAGACAACTGTAACATGTTAATGATATTTCGTGGTATTGACGCGCATGGTCTCTCTAACATTCATTGGACTTGGTGTGCCGCCGACCACTCGTGGGAAGAATTTCGGAATATGTTTGCGGAGGTCACCCAACTCCCGCATAGTTTTCTCACTATTGACTTGACTGACGGACGTCGCAGATCAATTTACCAACCATAAAATAACAATGGAAAAAAACCGCCAGCGATGTCATAGCTGCTATGCTGATCGACGTGACAAAGCTGTACAGGATCTACTAAAACTTCTTCACAGTTACAAAGATGTCCGTGAACGTATCAAAGATATGTTTGCATCACGACAGGTTGAACGGGAAGACCTCACAGCGGGTTTTGAACAAACGTTTGCACCGCTGATCAAACCTACGCGTGAAACCGTTGAACAAGTAAAGCAAAGTCGGGAAAACAACCACCACAATGATTGGTCTGATTGCCAGGACAGCCCAAGTCATTACACAGATGCAGATTGCGCGCCCTGTGGCCCTGCGGTCCAAGAAGAGGCTGCTGTGGTCCAAGAAGAGGCAGCGGCGATACCCAAGCGCAAATCACTGACACCACGGACTAATATATTTAACGAGCTTGGCCTCAAAAAGATTGAGGAGGATGTGATAGATTTGGTCAAGCATTTTCCTTCCAACTGGAAAGAATATGTAGCAGGATCATATTATAAAACATTTAGCAATGATAAAGCATCTGACAATTGGGTTAAGTGGATATATCGGGAGAAGTTGAAAAAGCACTCCGCAACTGGTCCAGAGTGGAAGGAATTTCACAAAAATGTCGAGGATTATAGATGTCGACTCTGAAGACAGCAACAGGAAGAAGAAGAATACGCTGGTGGAGGTATCGGTGATTGCGCGAACGCAGACCATAAACTCGCGGACATGTTGGAGACGATTGTGGGATCAGTTCGTGCGGGTAACAACGCACCAGAAGTAATTAATGAGGCCGTATCGATTTGTCAGCGGTTGCTCACCAACAACATCATGGACTGTTGGACGTTTCGCGCGTTGACGGTGGCACTACATAGAACGTTCTTGGACGTCCCACTAGCGCATACGAGCTTGAATGAATAATGAGATTCGACGGAGAATCACACTGTTGACCGGTAAAGACCCTGACCTTATTGTACGCGAACATAAGGCCACACTCAGCTCTGCTATCTCGATTAAATCTCCAAATTACGAGGTTGATACTGCGCAGTCATCGTTGAGAAAAGTTCTTGGTTGGCCTGAAGATATTAATGAGATTTCCCCAAAAACGAACGAATTTACGCGCAGGACCCGACGGTACCAGTTACAATTTAGCGCCAGACATTGTCAGAATTACCACCACGGCTCAGGTTAATCTAACCTGTAACGCCAGCAGTGGCAGTTATGAAGTCTCAGTCTTGACAACGCGAGCGTCACAAGGTTATATATTGTTTGGGTTTGCCCCGACTTGAGTTCCCGGGTGATCTGATATCGATTACTCCCACGCCTGTGTATCTTCGGTTTAACAATCCCCGGTTGACAAACCTTCGTTTCACCCTGGTGGATCAGGACCGGAATATGCTGGACCTGCGCGGTGAGAGTTTGACAATACAACTCTGCATTAGAGATCGACTGATATTTATATACAATGACAATTGTATGTGGACGTGTAAGACATGTGCGTGTTGTTAACGCGAGAAAACCCGTTTACGCGGTATTTTTTTACGAAACTGGCCTTGGCGATGTTGTCCGTGGATTGTTTACAGGCGCACCAAAAGTGCTCACGGCCTTGCCTTCGGCGCCGCACCAATTGCTAAACAAGTTGCAATGCGAGTCGTTGATAGTTATAAAAACGTTGCTTCGGATAAAATTCAGGATCGCAGGCGGTTCAGTCGATTCGAGATCGACTACGACGATTAGTGACTCGAGCACCACCAAAAGCGGTTACATTACCATCAACAGTAACGATGCCACGATCAGTAAAATCCTCAATGATTCTGCCCGACAACGTATGTCTGATTCAGCGATTGCGAATCTGGCAATGGGAAGCGGATTATCGTTGTTCAGCAAAAGGTATTAGGCGAAACCATAAATGTATAAACAATGGCTCAATACAAAGATGTATCCAATCCCGCGTTTAACATATATGCGTCTGCGTTGCGAGATCGAAGGAAGCAAAATTATCAGCCTACAGCCTATAATTAATAGTAACCCTAACCCTAACCCTAACCCTAACCCATAAAAAAACCCATCTGATATCGACAAAAAAGATCTACAGCCCATAATTAATATTATTAAGTCAATGAAAACATCTGGTATCGACAAGAGTGGTCTACAGCCCATAGTTGATAATATTCGGATGATAATGGCTATATTCGGTGATCTAAAAAAAAAACAGGTCAGAGCTGGATAAAAATATGGGGAAAAAAGCTGAAACCGACGAAAATATTGCGATAGGATTACATAAACTCGTAACACTTACAATGGTTTCAGCAGTAGCCGGACGCTTTACTGCAAAATTCACGATTTTCAAAAGGATGTAAACGGTTGACAGAAGACTTGTTAGGTGAAGTTAGACAAGAAATCGACGAAGAACTGATGGAGTAAGGCGACTCACTGTGTGGATGCAAATGCGTATGCGTTTGTGCTTGTATTTATCACGTCACAATTTCAAAAGACGTGTATACATAAGTAGTAGTAAAATAGTAGTTTTTTGTTTGTTACTGATCCAGTTCAAATCTTTTCACCCAACATGACTATCCTCTTGCATGGACGCCTGTTGGTAATTTTGCGGATTCGCGCGTGGGTTCAGGTGGATTCGCATAATATGAGCACAAAGTCATGTGGGGTGAGGATTTGACCTGGATCAGTAACAAAATACAAAACTACCATATTACTACTACTCCTTTGGAATGCCGCGAATCCGCATCATTGGGCGTAACAAAAAAAGCACAAAAATCCCCATATTTTACCTAATATTGGAAGGCATCCCAATTGTACTCCAAGCCAAAGAAATGTGAATAATATTTTATCCAAATTGGGTAAAATATTAGCAGTTTTAAAGCTAAACCTAACTCTCTGCCCCTCTGGTTCATGTGGATTTCAGTTTAAAACTTCGACACATTTTTTCTTTGACTGTCCCATTTACCAATCACAGTGAATTAAATTGTTTCAGTATATGTAACCGTTCTTCCGGTCTCTACCTTTAAACTTTTAAATGGTAGCACTGATTATTCTCCTAATTGTAGTGGATTTATCCTGCAACAAATCCAAATTTATATGCAGGAATTTCATAAATTGTACTGATCCTCGTTATTTTTTTTTTGCTGCGTGTTCTAAGACATTCTGGTATTATTTATCCTGTTAGCCATTCTTTCTTCTTCTCCCTCTTCCTCTTCTTATTCTATTCCAATTTGTCTGTAAACAATCGTTGTAATATTGTGAAAATCTTTTTGTCGTTTGTATGGCATGTTATCATTACATGCTTAGTGCCGCCCTTTATAATACTTGTAAGAGAGAGGACCATTGATAAGTTTTAACTACTTGTGATCCAGTCCAATTGATCTTCCAGACTTAAAGGCAATACAGTTGTTGAAATGAAATAAGGTTTACTCCACCATGGTCAGGCCGGTTTAAGCAAGTTTGATGTCATTGCTTTCTTCAGTGAGCTGTTGACAAGTATTGAAGTTTTATGATCTAGCATTCTCAAAGAAAACGAAATATAGCGCTTAGTATTGAGAATTACTCGAGAAAATTGCTATGTGATAACGTGCAATAGGTACTCAAATATTATAACTTCCTTCATTCGATCGACCAATTCATTCTGCTCCCTTTGATCTCTTTTATCCTCTTAGAGATCTTTTTTTTCTCTTTCTAATTCTTGTCGTATTAGAGGACCGTATGTTAGATACATTCATACCTAAAGACAGGTCTATTCCAAATACAAGTCTCGTGTCTAGTAGTAGCTATAGATATTTTTCAAAATAGGTAAAATAAATAATTGTTATCAGTTGTCGGATGTAGATATTGCTAATTTAAATGCAAAATATTGGGACTTATTGTATAAATTAAAACAAATATGACAAGATCTTATTTAAATTGGAAGTAACAAGACACTCAAAAGATAATACTGTGGTACTTGTAAGTTCAAATACTGATGTAAGCCACTTTTAAAGTTAAAAAATAGATTACGTATTTTATTCTGTTCCCATACCTCCTTTCCTGTGATAACTTGCGAAAAACTGTTTCAAAACATATCCAAGTGTCATTTAAAAGTTAAACTTCAAGAGGACAAAAAATAAAATCAAACAAAATTGTTACTTCAGTAATATATACAATGTTGTGTAATTGTTTTGTTTGTCTTGTAGCAGGAAACCCATGTTTCCAATCTACCCCAGTGTAAACTGGTATGCATATGGGATAAATTGGAATTCCTATTTATCCCAGATTGATTCAGAATTGCAATATGTTCAACCACACACACACACACAAACACACACACATACTTGTAAAAGGTGTCAAGTCGGGACCAATGAAAAATACCACTCAAATGGGGACCTGACTAAATACTGATCATACTGCAAAAATTTAGTAAAGGGAACATTAATAGAGGAAGAAATACAATTTATATCGGTTCAAGACCATGACATTTCTTTTCTTTGCATTGCAATCTTTTCACAAGCAAGTGAGGACTCCTTACTCAGACAGGCAATTTAGGACCTCATATACACTATGGCAATTGGAGACTTCTCTTACACACATGCAACCTAGGACTTGCTGACAATAACGTCTTATTCACACATGCCACAAAACACATGTCCACATCAAATGTGGATGTCCTACACTACTGCATCTTGCAACTTAAGACACTAATATCGTACTCTAGAAGTGAATAAGGATCTCGTATAAGTTAAAGGGCGGTGGGTTGGTCTTACACAAAAACAACTATAGACCTGTCGAGTCAACGTCTTTCATAAGGCAAGCAAGTAAAGACTTTGTCGAGTTTTACACAACAGCCACTCAAGACTTGTCTAGTGTCATTTCTTAATTAAGGAAGAAAGCCGGGTGAAATTTCGTAATTATGCAAGCAAGTGAAGACCTCATGCACAATATGGCGTCTTACACAATAGCAACCCAGGACCTGCCTGGTGTAATTTCTTAATTAAGCAAGCAAGTGAAGACCTCATGTACAAAATGGCATCTTACACAATGGCAACACAAGACCTGCCTGATGTAATTTCTTAATTATGCAAACGAGTAAAGACCTCATGCACAATATGACATCTTACACTATAGCAACTTAGGACCTGCCTGGTGTAATTTCCTAACTAAGCGAGCAAGTGAAGACCTCATACACAATATGGCGTATAACACAATGGCAACCCAGGACCTGCCTGGTGTAATTTCTTAACTAAGCAAGCAAATGAAGACCTAATGTACAATATGGCATCTCACACAATGGCAAAACAAGACCTGCCTGGTGCAATTTCTTAATTATGCAAACAAGTAAAGACCTCGTGAACAACATGGCATCTTACACAACAGCAACCCAGGACCTGCCTGGTGTAATTTCTTAATTAAGCAAGCAAGTGAAGACCTCATGTACAATATGGCGTCATAATCATATTCGCATTTTGACTAATGCAAAATATACTGATTTTTAAAAATTGTATAAATGTTTCAGTGATTTTAAATGTCATATGAGCAGCAACATTTTCTTTTTATTTTTACATATTCATTAATGAAATGACTAAATGTTTTCTCTAGAAATATAGTCTTTCCCAATGATATCTTGCTGGTTCACAAACGAAAATTGTAGATTTTGGGTTTATGCTTGATCATTATTACCTTCTTTTGCATAAATGTTTGTTTTAAGAACTATTACAGATTTACATCATGTCTTTTATCTTGTAAATATTTAGATTTAGTCCCATCCACCTAAATCTCTCTGTTTGCATGTATCTGTCTGTCTTCCCCCTAACTCTCTCTCCATATATATGTAGATATAAGTAGATTGGTTCGATGGTTAGATAATTTGTAATTAAAGAATTAAAAATTATCTAACCTGTATCTTTCTCCATATATAATTTTACTGCATATTATCTCGCATCCACCGGTAGGATCCAAGGATAACACTTTCCGCTCTGTCCGGGTGTATATTTCTTACTATCTATATTAACTTCTATATGCCACGATTTATGTCAATTGAATCCGTAGTGACTGTATTAGATGGCAGTTAATTACTGGGTTGCCATGCGAGTGTTTCTACTACGCTAGAATGCCAATACACACGAAGGAGGGTATGGGAGTTATGAAGTTATTGTTATTAAAGAAAAACATTTAAGATGCCCATATGTGTAGTGAAAACCAGTTTATTTACAACGAAAAATTATAGTTTTAAACAAGACAAAACAAGTTACCATTCATCTTGTATGGGTCAACAATAATGACCCGTCCCTTTAACCTTTAAGTGGCATATTCATAAATGATCAGTAAATAGGTATTCCAATGCTTGCTTTTTTGTGCATGATTGGAATGAATTCTCCAGCTTACATTCAGGATGCACAATCCATACATGCTACTATATCTATTTCTAAGGTGAACTAGGTCTAATAACTATGCTAATACAAGGTGAACTAGGTCTAATAACTATGCTAATACAAGGTGAACTAGGCCTAATAACTATGCTAATACAAGGTGAAACAGACAGGTCATTCTTGTCGGCCAATATCCAGCACTCCCACATCAAGGAAAATAAATCGAGAAAAAACTGCTTTACACAAAAATAGTCAGCCAGAATAAATGTTGATATTCAATGCTTGGTAAATCCATTGTACAGCAGTCTGGGATCCAAACAAAGTTTGCTGGAAATATATAAATTCCTTTTGATTTTCCAGACTTTTAAACAAAATACAATTGAAAGATATTAAATATGTCTAGTTCATAGATCTGAAAAAAGAATTAATTGCAAGTGAGTGAAAAGTCCTAATTTGTACTCTTTCGTATTCTCTACTACACGCAATGAAAGTTCATATACGGAGAGTCATAGTAATGGCAACCAAATCTAATTATTTCCCAGACTTAATAAAGGCGGTGAAGGGCGAATGTTTGCTCTCTCGTAATAGAATATGCTTGGTCTTTCATTCTACTCTCAAATCAAACAAACCACAGGATCCATTTAACTAATAGTGAAAGTTGTAAATTAATACAATATGATTCCCCTTGCAAATACTTTTGACCAGAATCAATACCTCTAAATTAAACAATACTCAGTCATCAGAATAGATTAATCAACATTTCTACATTTGGCAAACAGTTCTTTCTTCAATATGACTTAGCATCTTGTCTCCTAACTATTCTGACTTTAAAATCTTTTGGACTGTAGGTGATTCCTAGATTCCCTTCCAAGTCTAGAAGCTGATAGGGATTCTCGGGAAGAAATTTGAATTTCTGCATCATGGAAGTGAGAAAAATGAACAACTCCATTCGAGCAACTTTTTCTCCGAGGCAAATACGTCTTCCACATGAAAATGGAATAAACTCCTCCGGTTTCATAACCTGTCCGGATGAATCCAGAAATCTTTCGGGTCTAAATACTCCCGGGTCTTTAAAGATCTCACTATCATTAAATATAGAATCCAGATTGATCAAAATAGTGCTTTTTCTTTCAATCCTATATCCTTGAAAGCAAACATCTTTGGAAACTGCATGCGGGACGGCTAGTGGCGCCACGGTCGCTATTCGGAGTGTTTCCATTAGTGTTGCTTCAATATATGGGAGGTTAGATCTGTCGTCTAAGGACGGGAACTTTTCCAAACCCAGAACCGTTTGAACTTCATCAAAACATTTCTCTTGAACATCTGGATAGTGGAGAAAATGTAGGACTAACCACAGCAATGTTGTTGACGTTGTTTCTGTTCCCGCACCGAAAAGATCTCCCACCAGGGCCCTCAGTTGTGTTTTGCTGTAACTTTTTTCCTCTTTGGTCGACAGTGTGGAGTTCCTTTTCATTTCAGTCAGGTAACGATCCATAAAATCCCGCGGATTATTTTCATCAAGAGTTGATTTATGGCTTTGATAAAGATCTTCATAGAATTTGTCAAATACCTTTGTGTGTTCCAGAATAGTTTTTGTTCCCAATAGATCTCCCGGTAAATACTGCAGAAACGGAAAGCAATTCATGAGAATACTTGCGTTACCTACAAGCTTTGCATCCTCTGTAAAGTTGGTTACCACCTCTAAAAACTGTTTGTCATCATGACTGAAACGTCTCCCAAACACTATACAACAAATTACGTTGGATACACACGTTCTCAGAATGTCTTTCAAGTCTAGAGGAGCATCTGCATTTTGTTCCATTAAATCGATGCATGTTTTCGCTTCATCAGCTATACTTAGTTCAAAGGAGTTTCGACCAAAACCTAGATCTTGAAGAAAATTTAATGTAAATTTTCTTTGCATTTTCCATGTCGCACCAGAGGTGAAAATGACCCCCTCGCCGTTCTTTAGTTTATCCAATATAAAGTTTGACGGCCTGTGTGAAAAGACATTTCCTCGTGTAACTAAAGCTTCTTTAATAGTTTTGTAGCCATTCAATACAATCAACTGTTGGCTTCCCATGTACACACTAAAAACGTCCCCGTACTGTTTTCGCCATTTCCGGAACAAAAGAAGCGGATTTCTCCCTGCTAATTGTGGAATGTTCCCCAGCACTGGAACAATGATTGGTCCCGGTGGAATATCGTTGGGTCTCCTTAAAGTATAACAACAAAGTAAAAACACCACACAGAAAACTAACACAGCTGTCATATCCATGTTCTGTAGTAACTCTGTAAAAGCGTCAATATCCATGATTTAAGAATAATGCAGTATTAGCTACGAAACAGTGCTGGAAACACAACGCAACGTAAGTGTCAGCAGTGTTCCATAAACAGGACATGCAGTAAAAGATCGATGAATGTGTTCTTGTATACTATTAAAAATAACTCGGGTATGAAATACCATCTTAATATATCTCGCAAATCCGCACGGAGAACACAGGCGAGGTTAAAAATATATATATCATTTATAAGGGTTTATTTGAAAGAGGCGCAATAATTAAAAAAGAAAAAAAATAGAAGAAGCCTCTGTACCCTTCGCCATATGAATACTCGACTGGACCAAGTTAAAACAAACCTAATTTTTTTTGATTACTATATATTGGCACTCAGTCAATAGTATACTATCTGTTGAACAAATCTGTTTGAAGTGTACCAATTAGTGCGTGCTAGTCTATTTAAAACATACACTATCGGGCTAAAATGAAATAACTTAGATAAAAGAGAATAACACGCAGTTGATTTGTGAAAAATGATGCCTAGCTTCAAGAAAGATATAATAATCTATATTGGATTTTCTAGCTTTCGTCCTGTGATAATTTTTCAATTCACGTCACACCTACTAAAGTGTACAAAAATATGAAATGAAGAAGAATATATCAGATAATCGTTTGTGTCTACGTATTTGTGTAGGTTAATATGTCTTATACAAACACGCTTTTTGAATAAGGATAATGGTTAGATACGCAACAGTAAATTTTTAGAGAATTCTTATTCCATTCCCACAGCCCTGTTACCACTTTGTATAGTTGTAAAGAGACAATGGAGAAAATCAGCTAATCATACTTATGCTTTCACAGATACTTTGTGCGCTGCCATCTTTGTGGGTTAACGGACAACCTCGCCTTCTTATATCACTCAATAAAAGGAAAAACGAGGAGTTTACAACGAAATATTATGTTGGTTAATATATTTTCTGCGTCATCTTTTTTAATATTCGTGTCAACCGCAGCTTTGCAGGCCAATGTACCTTGTGGTAATGAATTTAAAATAGCAAAGTTTGTCACCTTGGGTTTCTGAGGATGCATCTATAGATCTATGTAAACTTATTACAAAAGCCGGTATGCGACAACAACAACGGCAATAAAAACAGCAACAATAATAATAGTGTATCGATATATCGACGAATGTGTTATGTTTTACAAGTACATTACAGATGGCTGTAGATTCTGGAATAAAGTCTACATTTTCTACTCTATGTTTCCCCTACTTCTACTACCCCCCCCTCCCCCCGATGATTTCGACATCTTTAAAAATAATGGAAATATCATATAATTATCACAGTTCGTTGATTGTTTTAAACCACCCCTTTTTGCCCCAAATGTTGATCGTATTCAAGTCCATCTAACGGGAGAGAAGCTGTTTTAGAATATGCTTGAGAAGTCTGGATATGGAATCAAAGGAAAATTCGTAAAGACTGGAAAAAATTCAAATGGACGCATCACGAGTCGTTAATTAGCCTCTACTCACTACTCTAAGCATCAAACCAATCCCTACCAGACTTCAAAATTTTTCAGACATCTTTTTTTCCCATCAACGACTATTCTTTTGAACTCTCCTTCCCCTCCCAATTCTAGAAAGCTTCTAATCTATCTACCGTAGTGTACTATTGGCAAACACTTCCGTAAAATCCTACTCACGAAACTTAGACATGTATGTAGCCCCTCTAATCCGATCTTTACGAAGTGAACTTAGTTAATCCTCTGAACTGTGCATGTGGTTATGATTATGAAGATGTTGAACATTGTTACTTGCATTGCCCCTTATTTAATACTAAAAAATCCCATCTCTTTCAACCTGTCTTTTACCTCACTTCCTATGTAACGCTAGATTTATTATTGAAAAGTGACGTCGAACTAAGTGATGAAACAAACTCTGTAATATTCCAAAATGTTCTGAAATATATCCACGAAACTAGACGTCTTTAGTACTTATAATTATATTGTAAGTAATAAATCTATAAATAAATGAATAATTTTCCCTCGTTCTCTATTTAACTCCTCTCTTTTGTCTTGCTTGGAAACGTTACACGTCTTTTAATGTATGTAATTTTGACCTAATTTTTATGTTTGTTGCACTATAAAATTCAAGATAGGAAATCGATCCTGTTCGTTTCTTGCTCCTAAATTGGATGCTTTGCCATTAGATGTTTGTGACTGTTCATACAATATTTTATACAATGTAGTTAATATTACATTCCCAATACTTCTTGCTTTCAACCAATATTATTACAATATTTAGAAGTCATTTTAATTTCATAGGCAAACGAGCAAATTTTTCTCAGATAATGGCATTTGATGCTGAGACTTTTGCATTCAAAACCTATTTCGTTCGCGCTCAGTAACAATAGCACTATTAAATCCACATATTTCAGAGAGTATGAAAGGATAGAAGTAACGTATATATCAAATAACTCTTTACGTTTTCTTGGTGTCAGTGTAGGATTGTTATAATGCCAATTCAAAATGTTAAACGACTTTATGCCTTTATCTACTAGAGACTGTTGCGCTTTTGAAAACTTAGCATTACTATGGTATACATATGTTGTTATTGTTAAATCAAATTTTGTTTTTGGCCACATGTATTATTATGAAATGGGTTGTGCTTTCCGCCGAATGTTCCAGAGAGTTGTGTTCTCACCATGATTCCAACGAAAGCTTTTGCGAGGAAGCTCCTCCGTCCTAAAGTTGATTGTTAGTGAGAATATGTTGACCTTTCCTTCGTCACAGTGACTTGAGAGGTGTTATTCCATTGAAATTCGAAATATATGTTACATTTCGAGGGTGCAAGAGGTGTCCAGGTTCGATACTATATGTAAGGAAGAGAAGATAGCTCTCAGGGGTGCAGATATAACTTGTTTTATTAAATCAAAACAACATTCCATTTGTAAAATTAATTACGAAACAAACATGAAATCAGTCTACTTGATGCTAAAACTTAATTATTGCTTATCAGCTTCACATTTTCGAAGAATTTCTGTATTTGCAATATCACATGAAATTGTGTAAATTGTCAAATAATCGATTAAACCAAAGAAGCCAAAATATACTTGATATAGCAGGAAACCAATATCTGTCTGAATAATATACAGATCGTTGTGCATAAAGTTAAATAAATGCAAAATTTGGAATGTTGGACCATATATGACGCAAAATCAAGCTTTATAATTTTCAAAGTATGAAGAATTTATTTCCAAAATTAAATATTGTAGAACATAAAGATAGCACCGAAAAACTTTTATAGCAACAAAACTTCATATTATAATCACAAACACTAATGACGAAATTAATAAGAATCAATCCCTTTTATTACTTCTTTTTACTAATTACTAGATATACATTTTTAACACAGGTAGAACATCCGTGACACAATATTTTACGATTTCACGTCTTAAGAAGAAAGCGAAATATAATTATTGAGAATTTCAAAGAGAATGCTTTCAGATACTTTTACCATTATGCTGACATAACATATTAGAAAAGAAATTAAAATCTACAAGGAATAAAATGGTAAAATTTAGAATTTGCAAAGAATATGATTTTTACATACTTGTAACACAACTGTAACGAAGACAAGATAACTCTCAGAGATGATGATACAATTTGCATGCGTCCGCCTAACAAGAAGTCATTTATATATACTCCTCTGTCCGGACTTTGCCGAACCTAACCCAGAATATAAATAGCGAAGAGGTGACTTATCTCAAATCTTCGTAACTTTAAATAAGTCTTTAGGTTGACAAAGCACATGATTCCTAGATTGAGTTCAGAAATTTTTCCACACTACATATAAGATGATATCTGTATTTGATTGACAGAGGGAAATAGAAGAAGGTCGGTTAACTTATCTTCTTTACGCTACCAGGTGCTATTTTTCCCTGATTAACATAGAGAAACGGGAAAGTCTGTTAAATTATTTTTCTCTTCCCACTACCATGAGTACCTTCACCACTAAAGAACCAAGGACGATATATATATATATATATATATATATATATATATATATATATATATATATATATATATATATATATATATAATACACTGCAAAAATATGAAATGGATCATATGATCGTGTTGGTCATGAAATATCGTATACATGAAAGAAAACCCCGAGAGAAAAAAAACTGCAAAAACTGTGAAACCAGCCCAAGTGCTTTCGGAACCTACCAATTCCTTTTTCGAGGGCACAAAGTTACATAGGACGATTACACAACCGAGACAAAAACAAGCACAACAAAGTTGTTACTTTACGGAATCTGCATGATGTTTGGCTGTAAAATTAACAGAAGCAATTTGAACCAAAGAATCGTTTACATTTTTGTGTTTTATTCTTGCAAATCTGAAGAAATTTTTTTTTTGCAATGCCTATATATACATACAGTAAAACCAATATATTTACAATAAACAATTATATTTCTAAAACAAAACACAACTATTAACCATTTATCTTTCATTGGAGAAGAAATATTATCATACAAGATGGGAATTTTAAATTCGTACTCAACTGAGATTCGAACCAGGGTCCGCGGATTACGGCACCCATCGCATTGCCAGCACGCACCAAGCCCCCTACCCCCTCTACAAAGCACACATCCCGAAAAACGATGCTTCAAAAGTCGCTGATATAGGCATTCGTACTTTGCAGACACTTGCTTATAGACCCAGTAATTAATTCTCATCTAAGTACAGAGTCAGTCCGGATTCCTATGACAGAAATCAAGGTGTATAGAGGTTGTTATAGTGAGTTACAAATATACACCGTACAGAGCGGAATGAGCTCTCCCTGGATTATACAGGAGATTGAGTGATAATATGAAGTGAATTATATATATCGTGAAGAATGACCTGTCGTTTAACCTTTCAGTGAAATATTCATAAAGACTCAATAAAGAGGCGTTGCAGTGCATGCGTCTTTTATGCGTGATTGGAAGGAATTCTCCTGCATTGTTCAGCAGTCTGGAATCCAAACAAGGTGTGCTGGACATGTACACAATTCCTTGCGATGGATATGAAAGATTATCAATATATCTAGTTGTTAGATATGACAAAGAATCATTTGTTGGTAAGTGAAAACGATCAGTTGTACTCCTTCGCATTCTTTACTAAATACATGGGAAGTTCAGATATGGAGAGTCATCATAGCGTCGATCAATTCAAAGTATTACCCCGAAGAGTGAATATTCACTATCTCGTAATAAAATTGATTAGTTTCATTTTACTCTCAACTAAAAAACAAAAAACAAAAACAACAACAAAAAACAAGATGTATTTCAATCATAGTGCATAGTGTGAATGGTCACAATCTTCTTCACCTTTCAAATGCCATGGAATAATTTTGACCAGAACCAATATTCCAAGCTAGCAATTACTCGGTCAGAACACAGGAGGAAAGAAAAATTTGTACTTTTTATAAGCAGACCTCTCTTCAATATGACTTAACATCCTGTCTCCGGACTATTCTGACTTTAAAATCTTTTGGACTGTAGGTGATTCCTAGATTCCCTTCCAACCCTGGAAGCTGATAGGGATCCTCGGGAAGAAATTGAAATTTCTGCATCATGGAAGTTAGAAAAATGAACAACTCCATTCGAGCAACTTTTTCTCCAAGGCAAATACGTCTTCCACATGAAAATGGAATAAACTCCTCCGGTTTCATAACCTGTCCGAATGAATCCAGAAATCTTTCGGGTCTAAATACTCCCGGGTCTTTAAAGATCTCGCTATCAGTAAATATAGAATCCAGATTGATCAAAATAGTGCTTTTTCTTGGAATTCTAAATCCTCGGAAGTAAACATCTCTGGAAACTGCATGCGGGACTGCTAGTGGCGCCACGGTCGCTATTCGGAGTGTTTCCATTAGTGTCGCTTCAATATATGGGAGGTTAGATCTGTCGTCTAAGGACGGGAACTTTTCCAAACCCAGAACCGTTTGAACTTCATCAAAACATTTCTCTTGAACATCTGGATAGTGGAGAAAGTATAGGATTAACCACAGCAATGTTGTTGAAGTTGTTTCTGTTCCCGCACCGAAAAGATCTCCCACCAGGGCCCTCAGTTGTGTCTTGCTGTATGTATTTTCCTCTTTGGTCGTCAGTGTGGAGTTCCTGTTCATTTCAGTTAGGTAACGATCCATAAAATCCCGCGGATTATTTTCATCAAGAGTTGATTTATGGCTTTGATAAAGATCTTCATAGAATTTGTCAAATACCTTTGTGTGTTCCAGAATAGTTTTTGTTCCCAATAGATCTCCCGGTAAATACTGCAGAAACGGAAAGCAATTCATGAGAATACTTGCGTGTCCTACGAGTTTTGCAATCTCTGTAATATTTTTTACCACTTCTAAAAACTGTTTGTCATCATGACTGAAACGTCTTCCAAACACTATACCACAAATTACGTTGGATACACACGTTCTCAGAATGTCTGTCAAGTCTAGAGGAGCATCTGCATTTTGTTCCATTAAATCGATGCATGTTTTCGCTTCATCAGCTATACTTAGTTCAAAGGAGTTTCGACCAAAACCTAGATCTTGAAGAAAATTTAATGTAAATTTTCTTTGCACTTTCCATGATGGACCAGAGGTGAAAACGACTCCCTCACCTTTCTTCATTTTATCTATGATAAAGTTTGACGGCCTGTCTGAAAAGACATTTGCTTTTGTAACTAAAGCTTCTTTAATAGTTTTGTAGCCATTCAATACAACCAACAGTTGGCTTCCCATGTACACACTAAAAACATCCCCGTACTGTTTTCTCCATTTCCGGAACAAAAGAAGCGGATTTCTCCCTGCTAATTGTGGAATATTGCCCACTACTGGAACAATGATTGGTCCCGGTGGAATATCGTTGGGTCTCCGCAAAGCATAACAGCAAAGCAAAAACACCACACAGAAAACTAACACAGCAGTCGTATCCATGTTCTGTAGTAACTCTGTAAAGGTTTTGATATCCATGACGTAAGAATAATGCTGTATTAATTACGAAAAGTCAGTGTGGAAAACACGACGTTGTATCAGCAGTGTTCCATAAACAGGACACGTATATAAAGGTCGAAGCGTGTAGTTTGTATACTATTCAAAGTAGCTCAGGCGTGGTATCACTAAATAATACGTCTCTCAAATCCGCATGGAGAATGCAGGCGACTTTCATATATATATATATATATATATATATATATATATATATATATATATATATATATATATATATATATATATACATATATATATAATTGATACGGGTTTATCTGCAAAAGGTGTAATAATTCAGATATTAATAGAAATCCCTATATCCTTCGCCGTGTGAATACTTGGTTTATCGTTCATCGACCTGGACACAATTAATTTTTCCTGAACCTATTTTTATTACTATATATTGGAGCGCTTCAAAAATGGTCTATTATTGGTTCGGTAAATTCGAGAATAAAAACAACAACAATGGCAACAATATATCGAGATATCGATAAATGTATTCTGATGTACAACTGGATTACAGATAACTGCAGCTTTTGGAATAAAGGCTACATTCATTACTCTATATTTTCTCCCTGTGGGCTCGGGCATGTAGAATAGGCCCGATGCACCCTCCTGTATGTTAATAAGAGGCGACTAAGCGGAGACAGCATCGTTTAGCATGTCCAATTTACGACCAAACGGGTGCGTGTTTGAATTCTACCATCGGATCAACCTGACTCGGCTGTCGTGTTATCTTTGGGCAAGGCACTTTATTACGATCGCCTTAGCACTAAATAACTTACTAGTGTTGCTCTGCCGTAAAATACAACACTACGCCAAACCAAAACCCTCATTGTGCTTTAGTTTCATACAAATATGGCATTACACATTTTGAGCCGTATAGATCTCGGCACGTTTCACATATATAGGTTGGCCGTTGACTGAACTCAATAATACTGAATACTCCTTTGCACGCACGCATTAACGATCATGTTAAGCAGGGGACAGATCAGCTGGAAACCGCACTGCCTGGTATAAAACCGGACGAATGGACACCCCAGTTTCACACAGTGTGAACCAATTTTTTATACATTATGTTAATATTAGTATTGCTTGGTTATCTATGTGGCATTTGCTCCCTTTATTCAATCTGACGACCTTTTTAGTCTCTTGTCTTGTATTTTTTAATTACATACTCTGATAAGAAAAAGCCGAGCGACATATCTCTGGGCCAGTAATTGTACTTGTACTAGGAAATATTCCACAACTAGGGGCGCAAAATCGATTTTTCGAGAAAAAGGTACAGCTATGTGTTATATGTCTATACTGGAGGTCAACTACTGGTTATATTGAATGGCTATCATAAGTGAAGCTTTCATTACTCGTGGAAGCGTGAGTAGGGCCTAATGACAGTTCTGGCACACTGTTAAAATCTAAAATAGTGAAGACATTTTGTAGTAAGGGCAACAAATGCAACACAAATTATTATATTAACTGAATAATGAAAATGCCATAACTCTCATTTGTCCCCTTCTTTAGGTATCCACTATTGTGCTACTGAAACCTTAATACAGGCGTAAAACTATCAACTAGAGTATATCAACCCACCCTCATAGCTGGTACACTTTCCTTACTACTGTATTTTCAGATATGTATCTTCAGAACCGACCGATAGATACCTTATTACTGAAAAAAGTAGTTACTGGCATGCCTTTCAATTCTTAATACTGCCCTAAGTCCAGTTGATAAAATGCTACAGTTTTGGTACTTCAAAATCACACAAAATTATTTGAAATTCATTCAACATCGTAAATAATGACAAAAAGCTACAATGTGCTCCACTCAGCAGTTTTCAGAGAGGGGATAGAGATATTAGGCGAATTTAACATAAAAGCAACAATCTTTGTATCAAAAGATAATGTGTGCATGTTGAAAATTTTTGGATTGGATTAAGTGTGGTAAAAGTTAGTTGTGATGCAAAACAACACTGAAGAGAATATAAATGTTAATTTTCTTATTTCAAACATCTAACAGGATATACTGCAATGTTTCAGGGACGACGCTGATTTGCAGAGTGCATTCAATGATAAAAATGCCGATTGATGTGGATAAATACACGAATTTGTATTTTAAAATATTTACGGCACAGCTTGAAGAGCTCATAATCTTTACAAGGTCAATCTCCAAAATAGAGATAGAATTTGTGGAAAACAAAGTTAGATTCAAACTTGCACATGCTTACTCGGTGTATGAAGTAGCTGCGTTTGATTTCAAAACTGGAATCTCAAAATTTGACATTGATCTGAAATCATCTATACCTTTGAAAAGATTGGAAAAAGTTTTGGAAATTGTTGAAAATGGATACTAGTTGTGGAGAAATGTTCTGTGAGTTGTTGATCACGTCAAAAGATAATTTGAAGGCGTAAAGTATTATGTGCATGTTGTTATGCCGTTATTGCATTAAGTGATACAAGCATGAAACAACCATTTTAAGTTATCTTTCAATCATTTACATTAAATGATACAAGCATCAAGCAACCATATTAAGTTATCTTTAAATCAATTGCATTAAGTGATGCAAGCATCAAGCAACCATATTAAGTTATCTTTAAATCAATTACATTAAGTGATGCAAACATTTAAACCACCATTTTAGATTATCTTTTAAGTCAGCTGTAACAATTAGGCTGTCTATGGGTTGGATACGTATTTCATGATTACTATCCCATCTCTCTGCATGTCTCTCGCATATTTGCTTACAAAGTCTGAGCCAACTTTGTAACCATAATTTCTCAATAGTCTTACAAATGTGGCTTCATTTTGTCCTATATATTTTGTTCTGTAGTATCAACACCTACTAATATTTTGATCTGCAAAACCAAACGTCAACCTTTCAGGATCAGCAATTCCTGTTTGAAGTCATGTATCTGCCGTCCAGATTTAATCTTATTCATATTCCGGATCGTTACATTCTCTCAGTTCAAAGTCTTTACCACCTTCAGGAATATTTCAGTTATTTAAATATTGGAACAAATGTTGGAACAAGAATTGGGATTTATCGAAAACAAATATAGATCCAGATCCATAGATCCATTTATCCTGGAATAGTACCTGAAAAGGTACATATCACTATGTCAGGAGTTGAAGAGTACAAAGTATAATTGAATATAGTTATTGCAAAATGAAATATACTCGGAGATAACTGGTTAAAGCTTGACTAAAGAAAGTTTAAAAACATGGACGAGAAAAGAGTCAAAGTGACGTATGCAATATTTGTCATCATGGACGAGAATAAAGTCAAAAAGACGTATGCAATATTTGTCAACGTCGGATGTTGTAATTCACACTGTGGCATCATATCAGCAAACGTCTTCCAAATCGACTACCTGGATCTTGTGCAAATAAATTGAAAGATGGCTGCATGACATCCAATTGAATTAGATATTTCATATGAATGTTGTCAGTTAAGCTACGCATGCCTCTATCTGAATTAAGAGCTAGTTGGGAAATGTTCAAGCATGCAGATGTCAAAAAAGACAACAGAAGGTAATGGGGAAAATTTTTTAAAAAATTGTTGATAAATGAAATATGTACTGGTTGCTATGTTGTTGATACGTTTTTACCTTGAACTATACAATTTATAATAGTTACCATTACAGGAGTAGCTGCTTACTACGTAATGGAGTTGTAAAGTGAAAATACATTAAACAATACTCTCTAAAATTTCATAAATATGATCAAGTTAACCATCTTGATAGTCTCAACTTTTCTTTTCTTTTTTCTGATGCTCTTCGATCTCTTCACTAGATGGCATTTAATCATGTTTTGAAATATTTCCACTGCTAGAATGAAACAAGTATTTCTCTAATTTAAATATTTCCTTTATTAATCAGGGTCAGGTAAGCAAAACGAGGCAATACTAATAGCATGATCCATATGAAGGTCATACTGACACAGTTAGACTTTGTGAAGTTTAGTAATCTAGTAAAGAAATCAATAGATGACACACATTATTTTCAATGCCGCTTTTAATTTGATGTTGTCTTATAATGCTTGTAAAATTCTACATTATTGTCATGCTAATGAATCTGAAATAATTTTTGCCATTGTTTCATGTATTTTCTTTTGTATTCGTTACGGTGCTCTCGGTCTTTTTCTCTGCCATCTCAACCTTTTTAATGTACTCGTTTTGATGTTCTATTTGCATTATACCATCCTTTGTCGTTGAAGTATTCTTTGTTGTCATCTCTATATTTTTAATGTATTATTTTGGATGCTCTATTTGCGTTATACCTTCACTTGTCGTATGCGTTCATGTGCTCCTTTTTCATGTCTGCATTTTATTTTGGCACTTTTTGCATTTGCTTTGCAATTACCCTTGTTTTCAACATGAACTAGTGTTTGTTATGTAACTTACAAAATTCTTGCCAATTAAATGGAAGGCGTTGAAGGCAAAAAGCGAGATGAAAATAAGGCTAGCAAGGGACTTGGGACAGTACCTGACGACGTAAGTTCACAGAGGATAAAAGATCCACGCAGGGTTGAATTCGGTAGTCAACTTGGGAAACGTTCACGTAAATTTAGTCGAGGAAAAGCTTAACCATTAAAAAGAGATGAAGAAACCATACTATGTGAAATCACACAACACGAAAGAAGTGAAACGAGCTCAAACAACACAATCTATTATTTAGTAGGTGGTGGAGTAGCTATTTTGGAAATTCTATTTATTTGGTCAAAATGTGAAGTTGCCTCCCAACACACAGTGGTAAAAGAAGTTAAAAATAACAATGAAAGATCAATTCTAAGCACATGAGAAAACTCCAACCATTACCGCATTTTACAATCCAATACCAGAAATGTTAAAACAGAAATTTAGATATGTTCTCCAGTTGGCTAACATTTTCGTTAGATAAAAACAAATCGCCTAGTGAAACAAAAAACATCATGAGCACAATTTACAATTCGGCACTAAAATTAATTCACACAGTTGTACACATTGGCAAGTTAATCATTTTTGTTTTCTTTGCCCAATTCACAATAGACTATCTGATAGTCAACGAACTTTTACATGACAAATTGTTAACATAGTACAATCGAATTTAAAATCAAATATATATTGCTAGCAGAAGTTTAAGTCTGTTCTCCTGTTATCTAACTTGTGCGCTACATAAATAACAACATGTCGAGCCAAACCAAACTAAACCAAACCATCACCACCCCAAAAAATATATATATAAACAAAAATCAACAACACAATGTGTCATGCGACATTAAGCTCTCTACTTACTACTACAACATGCTTTTAAAGATGTTATTGAAGTTTACAATTGGTCCACCATCAACAAGGGATATTGAGAAATTTTAAATCTGATCATTCCAGTTTAGTTTGCCCAATTCACAATAGACCACCTGACAGACAACATAATTGTACCTGACAACATAGTTACACAATAGTTACAATATCATTTGTTGTTAGGTAAATCGAGCACGAGACGAATTAAATGACAACACAATATGGTAATCGATAATTTACAGAATCAAAAATATTTTTGTTAATGAGATCGAACTCTAAAAAGACATGAGAACGAAATACAAAATGGGATAAAAAGTTTGTAAGTAGCAAAAGGCGGGTATGAAAACAGTTCCAGCTGTTGTAGGTATTTCCACACACGATTGTGCGTATCTGGAATAGCTACTGGTATAGTTGTTCCACTATTCTTCACATGATTTATCACAGCAGTTATAGGAATTGTGTCTAAGGCATTGAATGAAACATTGATTCGCAACAAAGTTTTGAAACATGATGAAATAGAAACATCATCCGTCGATAAATTGAATTGTATCGATGAATAGCCAAGCAAAGCGGTCACTGATAACAGGATCAGCAATGATGAGTTCATTTTTATTGTCAACGAGTACGATGAGATGTAAAGCTCAACTAGTAAAAGATGAAGCGAAGATACTGAAATATATGACCGCTACATAAACGGTCAGTTCAAATCAAGAGAGCAATATTACAACTGAGTCAATAACGAAATATGTTTTACCAATCCAATTGATAAAAGAAATAGCTGACTATCCATTCCGTTGCAGAGAGTGAATTCTGTTGTTGGGTATTAGAACATTTCGGAATACCTCAGAAACAATCTATTTTACTACATGAATTATAAGAATGAAGCTAGGACTGTTTTAGTTCTCCATGGTTATTACAACCTCAAAATGTACAGGAAAAAAAATCAGAGGAAATCGTTTAAAATGGTGACAACATGGAAAGTATTGACGCTGATGTTTAAAACACAATTTAAAAGTTCGAATCATCCCGAGTAACAATTAGGCTGTGTACATAGAAAGATACCACAATATCTTGTTAGGATTCCGTGGCAACATACTGCCATTCATAAATGAATCTTTTGAATCAGATACAGTTTGCGTGTCTTTTTAACCCCAAACATTTATACAGTTTTCTTGACCAAATCAATAACACAAAAAGTACACAAATAGCTATTATTACTGTTTACTCGAGCCAGTTAGCATTGTGTTTCACAGAGACTTACTTCGCGCACCGTTTATCGCAATTACAAGCAATTACAGATAGGTACAATTAGCAGATGGAGTATGAGCATAGATTGATTAGATTGAAAAGTAATAGATTTTTATGCCTGCAACGTATGTTTTCAACGTAAAGTAAATAGGGTAGATACATAATGAATGGAAAAGTATACTTTCGAGGTCCCAGCGAACCTTTAAATGTTGAGACGAAAGCAGATGAAAAAGATACCACAATAGGTCAAACGACTAACAGTGACTTAGACCTAAACAATCACCATATAGTCCATTTACCTGACCCTGACAAATTAACTGATATAGCAAATAAAAGATCTATATTAAAAAGAGTCGATAACCAGACACTAACCAACACATATGAGAACAATTTGAATGAGATCAAAGCGTGGAGGGAGAAAGATTACAATAAATTAACTGCTTTTAAACAGAATGGCAATGAAAGAGCTAAAACAAATCACAGAGCTACAAAAACTCGTTATTGAGAACACAAAACGATTTCAGAAGCTCAAGACTTGATCAAATAGAGATTCAATGCGCTATATAATGTTATTTAAGCCCTACAATCAGTTACGGAAAAAGCAGATGATTTACCTGATGTCGGATAATATTTACAACCGATTAAACAGCAGTGAGGCTGATATATCGGAAAATGACATGGAGAAAATTAAACATTTCTGTAGAGAGAATATGACGTTTTACAATCTCAGCTGGAGAATTTACAAAGAGTTAAAAAATAATTAAATCAAAAAGAGATTACAACTCGAAAGAATGATTATTTTGACATACAAATTACTCACATAAACAACAAGATCAAGGCTAATGAGCTGTCAGAGTTGCGCGGAAAGAATTATTTAACCGACATAATCAAAAGATAGATGATGTTATAAACGTAGTGTAAATGAAAATGAAATGATAATTAGATCAATAAAGATAATTTACGATCTATCAGTTGCATATTTGAATGATAGAATCAAAACGATAAAGATGTTACATTCACCTACTGCAACGGATAACGAAGAGTATGTTTATTGAGAAGTACTCAATAATATAGGTATTGTGCGAGATATCATTGATGAAAGGGATAAAAGAATGAAATGAATTAAAAACGAGTTAACTGATTTGGAGAAAATGGTTGCAATAGCTACATATGGATTCAACACTGAAGTAGTTAAATTGACACTCGAGTTAAGTGGTAGTATTGATAGAGTTGACACTGATATAGAGCCTGTTAAAACTGTGACGAACAAAATGACGTTCGCATTACGTGGTACTACTGATACAGTCAGCACTGAAATAAACGTAATCATAGTCAATCAAAACTAAATTGAACACGGAACTGGGTGTAAAGAACTTTGCACTGGGAGTTAGAACGGATGAATTGAAGAAGGAAACCAATAACGACAAAAATGAGTTTGATGAAGAAACGAAACTAATTTATGGATGTATATTGCTTTATGATTTTCGCATTGCACCGAGACAATATCTCTCCATCCAGATGCTGCTGAAATACATTTTATGCCAGGAGATGTCATTCATATTAACAAACTGACATTAGATAACTTGTGAAAGGGTTCTTAAAAGTGTTTAAGTCTGAAACTGACCTTAAGAAATTAGTTAACATTGATGGATTTAACAGTACTCCATCAGGTTTTGCTGAGTACACGTTACACACATTTATGGATTTAAACTATACCCATCACCTTTTGCTGAGCACACGTTACACACAATAGATAATTCACAGCATTATGTCATTAAAAATAATAATATTTTCTTTTTCATTAACAGTTTTACATATTGTCAAAGATAACAACAGGTGTACTACTTGTATTTTAAACTTAAAATAACCCGTAGATGAACTTGTAGGCTTGCTTTAGCACAATAAATAGCGAAGATGTAAACATACGGAAAAAGCGTAACAAACAGAATATACCACAAGGAGTTATATACGTCAATCGAAGACATCGTTGTATCAATCACACACCCATCAGAATTAAGCCCGAACAAACATTCCAAGTTTGTACATCAAAGCTCAGACAAGTATCATCATTGTTCCTGGTTGTTATGTTGTATCATCGGAGACAAAGATGAAATGGGATGCTAACAAAGCGATGGTAAACAATTTGGGTATAATGCTCGTGAAAGACATAACCATATTATATGGAAGTGTTGATCTCTTCAAGCTCAATGACTACAATAGTTTCACGACGGTCAAAGATTTGTTGTTACATGTATCCGTTAGGACAAGGGATTTAGTAAGGCATCATGAATAAAAGATTTAGGCAGTGGAGATCAGGAGCTGTACTGTTTGTGCTGTTGAGATCAGGAGCTGTACTGTTTGTGCTGTCAGGAGCTGTTCTGTTTGTGCTGTCAGGAGCTGTACTGTTTGTGCAAAACAGTACTGTCAGGAGCTGTACTGTTTGTGCTGTCAGGACAAAAGTTTAGGATACCTCTTGACTTTCAGATACTAACAGATCTATGTCCACAGGATTTTGGAATTAACATTACGGTGGCCAAAGCGACTGAAGCGTTGAAGGTGGGAACCAGGACTAATGGAAAATATTTGTAACCAGTACGATGCAATTACATCTGAATAAATTACTAAGTCGGTGAATGACAAGTACATACATGAGAGAGAGAGAGAGAGAGAGAGAGAGAGAGAGAGAGAGAGAGAGAGAGAGAGAGAGAGAGAGAGAGAGAGCAGCAGCAGCAGCAGCAAATACACTTTTAACTAGCATTAATCTTGATTCACCAAGGACGAGCGTGAAGGGTGTTTTGATATTGTGCTGGACGACTATTGAAAATAATCACAAAATGTTTTACAAATCGGCAATAGAGAAGATCTCGGTGACAACAGAAGGTCTGCCAAACATGGTTTTTTCCCCAGTGTTTTCAGTTAATGCTACAGCTAACATAGGTCACTAAGTATTCCTTCGATGAACAACAAAAACTACACAGAGATTACTAACGTGTCAACTACTATTAAATTCATTGGATTTGGCTTGATTTGAGAAATACTCATAATATCAGATCACATGGTAGTGGACACAAACTTGCTAATATACAGCAAGGTGTTCACTTTCAAATCAAACAGAAAAAGAAAATATATATGCCCATAATATATATATCGTTTCAGCTCGCCAAGTTGACATTCAAAACAATCTGCTCAAATCAATTCTCATTTAGTCATGTATAACTGTATTGAACATTGTCATTTGTGGTGTGACTAAATTTGCATTATATTTGCCAGAGACTAAATACAAAGACTTTTCGATTATATCGTGATCATCTGACCAACTCTGCTGTGCAAGAAGATTTACAATAGAAAATGTATATTCAAAGATTAAAAGGTGATCTTGATAGAACCAGAAAATAAATCGGATCAGTGACTAGAGTTACTGGTTGATTTATGATTGATAATTGCGGGAATCTTGAGGACGTGAAAAAGAAAGTAAATTATTTGTCATTTAACAAGCTAGCTTTCTGTGGTAGATTTTTTGGAATATGGTAATGAAATATTTCAGAAGAATACACGGATTTTGGTTGGCTTCTATAGCAAGGGCAGGAAGGCAATGTAAACGGTGTTTAAAGAGAATCATTTAATTCCGGATGAAATGAAACCAGAAATTGTAGATATTTTAAACTGAAAAAAATAAACAAAGTAAAAACTTTTGATGGTACTCGAGTTTTCCTTTCAATTCAAGCTATTTGTGGGACCATAATGTAATGTATTTACGGTGTCCTCATACCTCGAGAATGCTACTTTGTTGATTGTGATGCTTTACATCTGGTGATTGTATGACATGAGGAAATGCATTGTCGTATTGTTTCTTGTTATTCAATAAGCAATCTCTGTACATTGAATAAGCAATCTCTGTGTACTGAATAAGCAGTCTCTGTACATTCAATAAGCAATCTCTGTACATTCAATAAGCAATCTCTGTACATTTCAAATTACAAATTCTTTGTGATTGAATAAGCAATCTCTGTACATTGAATAAGCAATCTCGAATAACCGCACACGTCTCTAATTCAAACATCATCATCATCATGTGGTACCGTTTTATTCATATGCGGCATGTTAAACACATTAACCTTGGAAAAGTCACTATTGTCATCTTTCAAGTCACTGTAAAAAGTTTCTGTCTGGACATGAATGCATAATGGATCTATATTAGTCGTGATGGATCTATATTAGTCACAATGGATCTATATTAGTCATAATGGATCTATATTAGTCATAATGGATCTATATTAGTCATGAGTAGCTTATTCTATTAACATCAGCAATTTGGGATAGCTCTAGCACAGTACATCAACCATTTGGGATAGATCTAGCACAGTACATCAACCTTAGATAGGTATGGTTAGTTTGATCGTTATGTGTTTGAGACTGACTATCACCATGTCAGATGACATAATATAACTACCAGGGACAATCATGATATTTGGACTGAGCTTTGGTATACAAGTTTGCAATGATTTTGAGACTAACTAGCACCAAATCGTAATATATTATCGTACTCCTAGCAAACGATATATCTTTTAACTCTTTGAAATTTTTTTTTCATTTATACATATTTTTACTGTTGACTTCTTTTGGAGGCTTCCCATTGGCTTCTCAAACACTGAATTATTCATGAATTTGAAGAGGCATTTTTCTAATTCACTGCTAGTTTTCTGTCTCACAATTTTACAGAACTATATGTATGTCTTTAGCCAAAGTTGTTCAGACAAGAAAACTCTGTTTATACTTTTTACTTTCAAACCCAGTGGCATGTAATACTTTAGGTTTCTGTAATATGACACATATTTCTCTCTAGTTTGCAACGTACACAATAGGTTTAGCACAGATGGTCTAATACTCTGGCACTTTATTTAATTCTATGCAACAATGATCGATTATGTTGTCTGGTTTTAAAAGCTTCTCTGGAGCAAGTGGGTAGTCCTTGAAATGGTCGTTTAAACTTGCTAGTATCTCCAAATCCATGATATATTACCTTGACCTTTCGAAGTCACCATCCCGTTTTATCTTTCTGTCATCATCAACCTAGTATTCTTTGTTCGATTTTGCGTATCTGTGTGGGATCATACTAACACCACCTCTTCCATTCTCATATCATAGTCTGTCACAAGCTGCTGAATAAAATGTACTTTACATCGTTATTCGATACGATTTTGAACCTCATCATCTGAATCTGGATCATTTTACAAATGTCTTGATGAACAGCTGTCAGAATCTAACAAGTTACAAATGGATATAGTTTGGGTATCTGAAATTTAAAATAGTCTCTAAGAGCAAGATCTCTGTTCTTGCCAGGTAAGTGATCGTGGGTGGTCACGCACTTTGTCTTGAAATATTTCTCTTTCCCATATATGATTTACACTTGCGAAGTTGAAAAGTTTCTAATCTAAACATGTGAATAATATAGGTTTTTGCATTTTTCAGTTCGTTGTAGACAATTCTCTCTAACCTGCCCAGACAGTTAAAGAAACACCTGTATGCAATTATACCTCTATAAACTATTGGCCGGTAACAAGTGTGAATTTAATTGAGGTACATGCAGAAACCCGATGGTATGTGGTTAGCTGTTTTAATGTCCAGGTTTGATTTGTAGCATCATTATAATTTTGTGGCGAGGATCTAGTACATAAAGCGTACGGTGTGGTGATACTTTCAAAAT
The DNA here is from genome assembly GCA_029931535.1 of Margaritifera margaritifera. Taxonomy (NCBI): domain Eukaryota; kingdom Metazoa; phylum Mollusca; class Bivalvia; order Unionida; family Margaritiferidae; genus Margaritifera; species Margaritifera margaritifera. Next base: position 149,386 of record JAQPZY010001484.1, read on the forward strand.
CGTAATAAATGACACAAGGAAAGTCCAGTTGATGAAAATAACTATTAAATTTGACAACTGATCCCTTTTATGTCTATCGAGTTGTCTAAATGTAACATCGCATTTTTTTTTGCAATCTGATTATTTTTCTGGTGTATCGAAACAATTCAAGCAATTGTGCATATATATATATATATATATATATATATATATATATATATATATATATATATATATATATATATCGTGTTTACTTACTCGCGATGATACCAATCTGGAAAAAATCTTGAATGCCAGCTTATTGGTATTTTTTAATACCATCAAATAGAATCAACAAGTCAACATGCTTATCTCGTTTCGAGGTTTATCTTTCAAAATTTTTGTTCAATTCAATTTTACATTTTTCGAACTTTAACTTTGATAGGCACCATATAGCCACTATTTTGCTGAGGTACCGTACAAAGCTACATACATACATACGTACATACATACATACATACATACATACATACATACATACATACATACATACATACATACATACATACATACATACATACATACATACATACATGCATACATTTATTCTAGAATGGTTTATATTCCTAAAGTATTTGTACACTCCTTAATTTTAATATTGTTGGAACTTTTCTGGTAATTGGCACCATATGCCTTTATTGTCCTCAAGTGCCGTTGAACCCTAATACATACATACATACATACATACATACATACATACATACATACATACATACATACATACATACATACATACATACATACATACATACATACATACATACATACATACATACATTATCTGGTTTCTCTTTTTCTGTCATCCTAACTGCCCAGATGTATTTGTCTTCCACTATTTTATACACATTTACATATATATCATATTTAAGTTCAGTTTTTGGTATGCTGTAAATTTTCTCTGGACAATTATTCATATCTAGCCAAAGTTTATTTTGATTCCCTCTGGACTTTTTTTGAGGGAGTATTTAAAATTGGCTCAGTAACGCAAAAGAAACATTCATGATCCATTTTATTTATATTGACACAATCCATTTTATTTTTCACCCATTCAGGTAAATCAGCACATAAGCTTCCTCATAGATCGATATATACCTACGTGCATTGTTAACAATTCATTTCTGCCAAAGATCCACCGAATGCTTTCACTTATTTCGTGTCCAAATTCAGCATGCAAAATGTCAAACAATCGCTGAATGACATCATCCACTTCACGTCTGATCATTATATTCATAGGTCTACTTCTGCTCTAAAATTTCATGGAATCAACTTTCTTTCCCTCCTGTCTTGGCCGTTTCACAAGCCTGATAGTTAAATCTAGCTGGACTTTACAGAACCAAAATGACGGATATTCCGAAATATTACTTTCTCTGGTATAGTTCAGAGATATTTAAAACTTGATAACAATTTTCATTGTTGCCGCAGTAAAATCCGTACTCTTTTCCATTTCTCTTGAAATAATCTCTTAGCCTTCTCGTTATAATTCTGTCTACATTTTGCTTATTCATACGTCACAATTCTTTATGCCGTTTATTCGTATTAAAGGCGTCTTTAATACTTTTCTAACACGTATCAAAGACGTCTTTAATGCTTTTCTAACACGTATTAAAGGAGTCTTTAATGCTTTTCGAACACGTATTAATATCACCTGTAATGCTTTTCTAACACGTATTAATAGCACCTGTAATGCTTTTCTAACACGTATTAATAACACCTTTGCTGCTTTTCTAACACATATTAATAACACCTTTAATGCTTTTCTAACACGTATTAAAGGCGCCTTTAATGCTTTTCTAACACATGCTAATAACACCTTTAATGCTTTTCTAACACGTATTAATAGCACCTTTAATGCTTTTCTAACATGTATTAATAGCACTTGTAATGCTTTTCTAACACATATTAATAACACCTTTGATATTTTTCGAACACATATTAATAACACCTTTAATGCTTTTCTAACACATATAAATAAGACCTTTAATGCTTTTCTAACACATATTAATAACACCATTGATGTTTTTCTAACGCGTATTAACAACACTTTTAATACTTTTCTAACACGTATTAATAACACCTTTAATGCTTTTCTAACACGTATTAATAACACCTGTAATGGTTTTCTAACATGTATCAAAGACGTCTTTAATGCTTTTCTAACACGTATTAAAGGCGCCTTTAATGCTTTTCTAGCACATGTTAATAACACCTTTAATGCTTTTCTAACACGTATTAATAACACCTTTAATGCTTTTCTAACATGTATTAATAGCACCTGTAATGCTTTTCTAACACATATTAATAAGACCTTTGATATTTTCCGAACACATATTAATAACACCTATAATGCTTTTCTAACACGTATTAATAACACCTGCAATGCTTTTCTAACACGTATTAATAGCACCTGTAATGCTTTTCTAACATGTATTAATAGCACTTTTAATGCTTTTCTAACATGTATTAATAGCACCTTTAATACTTTTCTAGCACGTATTAATTACACCTGTAATGCTTTTCTAGCACGTATTAATAGTACCTGTAATGCTTTTCTAACACGTATTAATAACACCTGTAATGCTTTTCTAACACGTATTAATAGTACCTGTAATGCTTTTCTAACACTCGTATTCTCATTATTCAAACTATCAAAACGAAGTCATACGGACAACGTTCTTTTGTATACCAGGCCCCAGCTACGTGGAACGAATCCCCCATTGAACTTAGACGCAAAGACACTGTGATCTCATTCAAGAGCGAACTTAAAACTCACTTATTTCGACTGCAAGAACACACTTAAAGACTTAATAATGTTTCCTCACCTTAATTATTCGCAGCATGTTTTTGTTTGCTAATTTCAAGGTGTTTGTTTTTGTAATCATGTCTTTATATATGTTTTTTTTGTTGTGTTTTCTAATATTGTTAAGCGCTTAGAGCTTTTAAAGATCAGGCGCTGTACAAAGTCCTCATTATTATTATTATTATTATTATTATTATTATTATTATTATTATTATTTATGAATGTATGTATGTATGTATGCATGCATATATGTATGTATGTATGTATGTATGTATGTATGTATGTATGTATGTATGTATGTATGTATGTATGTATGTATGTATGTATGTATGTATGTATGTATGTATGTATGTATGTATGTATGTATGTATAAGGGTCATATGATTACAACTCCAGGTCACAATACAGTGATTGGTTGAGTCGAGTGGTTGAGGGTTTGAACGTATACCATTTCAGAATTCAAATCGAGCAGTATACTTGCCATAAGTAACCGTATAAAAGAGAGGTATTATTTGTAACTCCGTTACCTATTGTCCCTGAGAGGGACTCACTGTTCCTGAGTGGTTGTCACTCTTTTTAGCTCCCTAGAGACCCTGAGAGGGAGTCAATTTTGTAGATCCCTAGTGTCCCTGACCGGGAGTACCAGTGTCATGTATGTATGTATGTATGTATGTATGTATGTATGTATGTATGTATGTATGTATGTATGTATGTATGTATGTATGTATGTATGTATGTATGTATGTATGTATGTATGTATGTATGTATGTATAAAGAGTCATATGATTACAACCCCAGCGTCACAATACAGCGATTTAATATTATTATTATTATTATTATTATTATTATTATTATTATTATTATTATTTACAATCTTTTTAAAGAACTCGTGAATCTTGTGATATCCATCTCTTATCCGTCTCCTATCCATTAATGAGTGCGTCTATCTGTCCGTCTGTGTATTTTGCTGTTCCTTCTAAGACCTTGGATGGAAGTTAACAAAACTTGGCAATATATTTTTCAATTTAGTATTTTCAAGAGAGGTCTCATTTTACACCTGGAGTTCCCGAGAGAGGCTCAAAATACTGAATACACCAAAACTTTAATTACCCTGAGAAGTTTCAGTATTTTTCTTTTAAAACCAAACGATGTATGTAGCCACAGTAGGAAATGATGGTGGAGGTAGGGAATTTAGGGTCTAAAATGATGGTGGGGGCGGGGAATAAAGGGTCAAAAATGACGGTGGGGGCGGGGAATTGAGGGTAGAAAATAATACTGTTTAAAATTTATCAACATGTAAAAAGAGTTGAGAGAAATACTATGCCAGTGTCAACCAGCCAAACCAAACAAAGGAGCTAGATGCAGAGATCAGCCATGTTATAAGGTATGATCTCACTGATTTAAGCGAATTATCACTAGACCACATTAGAAACTATTAATGTTTACACAGATTAATGAGATCCAGTCTATATTCTGGAATCTTTTGTTTCGCAGCAAATGTTGTAGACTAAATGTCGTTGCCACAGGCGGACAACAGGACTAAAATTAAAAGGATTTAAATCACCATTTCACATTCAAATTGGTGAGTATGACACATTTAAATTATGTTTTCTTTATTTATCAACAAAATAAGATAGAATTCTCTCATAACTGTCTATAAACTGAACTTTCAATCGGGTAACACACGTATTGAAAGTGTTACAACTCTATGGTCTAAGAAAAATGTAACAGAAAGAAAGTGAAACCAACAAATCAAGTAAAAAAATATCAACAAGCAATTTATTTCTTGATAATAAAAATGAAAATCAAAAGACACTTACAGTAAAGTGAACTAAAATCCAAATAATCCAATAATCCTAAGTGTCCTAATCACAAGTCCTAAATATAGAATGTTCCGAATGAATGACTTTATCCTTGAATGTGCTGATGTGCCAATAGTCATTAATGTCATGATCTGCCAGTAGTCTTTAATTTGCTGATGTGCCAAAATGAAGCACTCCAGAATATCATTGAACAAGTTCACATAAATCCCAAAATCATCAGTTAAAAATCCAAAAATCCAAAAGTCTATGAGCACTGTTATAATCCAATGAATATTTCAAATAATTCCTCTCTCTGAATTTGGAATGATTTTTCCCAACTGTAATAACTCTTTAAAAGACTGATGGTAAGGTCGAAACTGAAAATTGTCCGCTAAACATGGTATATATAAAGATAGGTCACATGACAGAATGTTCTAGAATATTATGGTGTATGTGACTTTTGACACATAACTCTAAAGGAAATTCTGGTTTTATCTGTAAACAAAATCAACGCTAGTCTCAAATAGAATAAACAACTTATTTACCAAAACCGTCCTTCAACTCAAATACTAAGTAAACAACATAATTCAAGGACAATAGCTAAAACATGTCAACATTATACTTAACATTAAGGTTTAAGCAAATATTAAAGTCAAGAAACATTTATAACATCCTAAAATATTTATAATATTATATAAACATCATACATAACACAAGCCTCTGTGTATAATCTACGATATACGAGGTTGTAATAGTTTAGGTTCCGCTCTACAGTTATTAAGTACTTCTTACAAAAGGTATTACAACTATTGCTCCTTCACCTTTGGCATTTTCGTCTCTAAAGGAGAAGTCTACAGTAGTCAGATGAAAAAGATGTGCTGAGGCGGATTCGCATGAAACAGGTGAAACCGATTGTACTATTTATTGTGTAGTTGAATTTCAATTACTACTAGTTGTCTGAGAAAACATGATCTTCAAAATTTATATATCCAGATACTGTGAAATATGTACTGAATTTTACTTCATCCAGATATTATGAAAAGTCTCTTTCGTATAAGTTTATTTTGGATAACGTTGTTGTAATTCTTTGTGATTAGAGGTTTTTCGGACCCTTTAAAATTAAACATGACAAACACTTTACCCAGGAAAATGCATAGTTCATTGAATTTGCAGTCTTTTACGTTATAATTGTTTTTAAGCTTGTTGGAAATAGTGAAAATCAGCTTTATTTTATTAAATGCTTTAGCTTTTCCTTCATTTGTTTATGTTATTTATTACCCGGCAAAAACATTGTCTAAATTGTATTCGCCTTATCATAGTTTTTATGTGAACCAGTTTGTTGTTTAACAGTGATTTTTCTATGTACTTTCTTTTTCCTCCTGGTGTTTGTGAGCAATGCAAATTCACACGATGTACGTGTTTTAACTCCTTCATTTTTTAATTCACTATTTCTTCCACGTCTGTCAATTGTCGAAAATCATTATCTGTGGAAAGCTCAACGTTTTCATACTCGCTGGTACTGTTATCTATGTATTGTAATTCTATCATCTCCGTAAATTCTATTCCCTTTTGTCGAATCTTTACACAATTTCTCACAATGTACCTTTGTGCCACTATTTATGACGTTCAAAAAATGTCTAATATTTTGAAATCTTTTCTATTCATAATCAACCTTCTTCCCTGATGACCAGTCTCTACAATGTTAGTATATTGTATTCCTTCGTTCCATTTCGTTTGGTAATTTTTCAGTACTACAATTGCAGCATTTTTCATCTCCATTTATTGTAGTAGTAAGATCTCAATAGCATGATATTATGGGATATTTTAGGGCAGGAAAGATTTTGGATAGCTGGAATTTGAATTTATCAGTGGATCTTTATTCTAATGTTTTATTGAGCTCATGCAATCTTAATATTTTAGCGTTTAGACAAGTGAATTTAAATTTATCAATGGATCTTTATTCTAATGTTTTATTGAGCTCAGGCAAGCTTATTATTTTAGCGTTTAGACAGCTGCAATTTAAATTTATCAATGGATCTTTATTCTAATGTTTTATTGTGCTTTGGCGATCTTACTATTTTAGAGTTTATTTGTGGTCCATTTAGCACATATCTTCACTACTACAATTCTTAAACCAAACCATGATATCAACAGTGTAAGTGTTATGATTACACGAATTCAACATTATATCACAGCATACAATATCAACTTCACCATGTAATAGTTAAAAACGCCCTTCATAACCTTTCCATACTGAAGTCGTTAAAGATCTCATTACCAGGAACTGCCTCGGCAAGCTGTCTGCCATACATGATTTAAGATCGGCAACATTTCATTACGACAAACTGGACAGCATTAGAAGTCTTTCTGTCAAAACCCCATGTCGATATGTCCATCCATCTAGAAGGAGTAGCAAGAAGATTTTGAAGATTGCCGCTGCCATACTAGAGGTCATATCGGCACCATTTTCAAGTAGGACAAACTAGCTATAATAAGAAGTCTTCTGGTGAAAACATCATCTCAGTGTGACTTTTAGTTCAGAAGGACTAGCGACAACAACATCTTCAACATGGCAGCTATGGCAGCCATATTATATGTTTGATAGACACTACTTTCATTTAGGACACCCTAGACAATATAAGAAGTCATTTATTGAAAACGCCATGTTGATATGGCAATCAGTTCAGGATGAGTAGCGATACCAATAAAAAAATGGAGACTGTGGCGGCCATATTGGATGTCTGAGCGACACTTGAGTGATTCAGGGCTAACTAGACCTTGGAATGAATGTGTGTGTCAAGTTCAGGGTAATCCTCCAAGTAGTTAAGAAGAGAAGCGATAACAAATTTGTGCTAACGGAAGACGGACAACAGGCCATCGTATAAGCTCTTCTGGTGTATTACCAGTAGAGCTATACAAAAAAAAAAAAAAAAAAAAAAAAGAAAGAAAGAAAGAAAAGAGAAGAAAATCGAGATTCCCTCAATAGGATTAAGGCTGAAAACAATATCGAAGAATCCAAGATAAGACCGATTCTTCGTTTTCACTGTTGAGAATAGAAACAATCTCTGATATTATTAAACAAAAACAAGATTTTCAAATTGGCTGCTGTGGCGACCATATTGGATGTAATCGGCACCATTGCCATTTAGGACCAACTAGATTTCATTAGAAGTCTTTTAGTAAAAACCCCTTGTCAGTATGACCATCGATTCAGGAGAAGTAGCTATAACAATATTTTCAAGATGACCGTTATGGCAGCAATTTCGGTTGTAAGACTGGCACTTTTTCACTTAGGACCAACTAGATATCATTAGAAGTCATTTCGTAAAAACCCTATGTCGATATTGCCATCCATTCAGGAGCAGTAGCGATAACTAGATTTTCAAGTTGGCCGCCATGGTGGCCATATTTCATTTGAGAAAAGGTAGACATCATAAGAAGTCTTTGGGTAGAATCCTCTCCCTCTCTGCGGTACGTCTACTGTCCTTGGTGAGATGGCCTAGTCGCTTCCTAGGTTCATAGGAGGGATGGACTTTGGGGACGGCGTGGAGTGGGGGTTATGACGGATTTGGTTGTGATGACGTCACCCGACAACGAAATGGTCGAGATATGTCTGATATACTATTTTTAAAGGGAGAAACTGGCATGAATTAATCAGTACACGTTGTTCTCTGCTACATCGACTGTTGTCTTGATGTCCTTGGAAATGGGTAAAACAATGGACCTCAAGATAGGCTCACACAGGTGATGTTTGGTTCGTTCAGTAGTGAGATCCTTTGTGTTTACATTGTCAACATAAATTATTAACTCAGGCTGGGAAAAAAAATCGCGCACGGGAATTAGCAAATCACGCCCGCGAATTAATAACTCAAGTACGAAAAAAAAAAACATGCCAGCGGGAATTATAAGTTGCTCACAGGAATTAAATAACTCACGAACGGAATATAAATAAGTCGCGTACGGGAGTTATTATTTTTCGCACGGAAGATTAATAATTTGCGTGCGCGAAATAATTAATTCCTGTGCGCGAAAAAAGAATTCCCATGCGGGAATTTAAATATTTTTTAAGCATCTTGACACTGTTAGCTTCCATTTAATTAAAAAATAATTCTTGCACCTTTTGATCTGTGTATATTAAGTCCAGGAATGTATCAAGAATATGGTACAAACTATTTTAGCTTTTTTTTTTTTTGTTGTTTTTTTTTTTTTTGCATGCTAAAAAAATTCTTAAGATTTGTACTTTGATCCCCTTTGTTTTTCCCTGAACATTTCCCTCCAAATAGCTTGGATGGTGGAAAGTGGGTTGGAGTTCATTTTGGCTTGTTTTGTAATAAACACAAATTTACATAGGAAATAAAACAGAGCTAAGTTAATGAATAAACTACACATACAAATATATTAGCAGTCACATCTGTGCTGTAAATGTAGGATATATAAGACATGGTTCAGTATGTACGGACTATTCAGTGCATATATTTTGTAAAATAAACACATGGTAAAGTGTCTGAATCTTTGATCCCGTATATATAATGAGTATCACATGGGAGTAAAGCATCATAATTTATCTATAATTTCTTTCTTTCTTTCTATTCCTTCTCGGTTTTTCCTTTTTTTCTTTCTTTCTTTCTTTATTCATATTTTTGGACATTTTTGGAAGGGAGGGCTGGGAAGAGAGTTCTGAATCGTGTTTTAACTAGTTCCAGTATTTGTGTTGCCTACAACTTGAGAGTTACATTAAAATATCAATATTAAGTTTCTCCTGTGTCATGAAGTCTGTCTTATGACAAAATCAGGATGATGAGTTCATAAATTGGGTAAGAGGATATTTTTTTACTAAGAACGTATACAATTAAGTATACGCCCATAGTAATTGTTTTTATGCTGGTAGATGAGCATACTTTTCCTGATAATTTGTCAAACGTCACTCTGACGACAAAATATCATGCGAATTAAGGCTTTGATTAAAAAGTTATCTGTTCAAAACATTCGCATAGAAAGTTGTGTGTTCAAAGAATTCGCATAGAAAGTTGTGTGTTCAAAGAAAATTTAAAATACAGAATCAGTGAACCAGATAATCCCTGGACAGTCACCCAGACACAAACCAGATAATGGTAGGGTGGATTAGTCTTTCGAGCTTATAAAGTCCTCAATCCATAGTCGGTTACCCAAGCATATTATGGGTGAATTAGTGGATGAATTGTGCTGAAAATCATTGAATCGATTACATTGTTTCTTCTAGAAGTATATTTTCTCATTGGAAAACATTATTGTGGAGTAGCAATGTGTCTTTGATGCTTATATTATTAGCTACGGAAAAACCGCTTGTGAGACAACTTGCAGAACTTGTAAGCATATTATTCATAAATGATAAAGGCAACAAAGTCCATTCGTTGTCTTTTGAATGTTTGAGTGTAAGGAAGGATTTTTAAAAATTGTTTTACTCTCTTCCTATTTTTTGTACACATTTTATTTTGACTGCATACAAGTTAACAAATGAATGTGTCCAACAGAGTGTGAAAATGGCAAAATCTCTTCAAAATGAAAAGGTTTTGAAAAGGTTTTTCTTAATTGCATCGTCTCTATGATACAATTATATTTTGTGCAAGATATAGCGCATTTTTTTAATTACTGGACTGAAAATAATACATGTAGTTGGATTCATCGTGAGGTATTTGACAGGTGTAATCTTTAGCATAGTTGATTTTTAAGCAAAAGACTTTGATACGATGTTTCATTTTGAGATTCTACATAATTTTTTACCTAACTAATCTTTGACCAGTGCATAGAACCGGCTGAAAAGTTTATTCCCTCTGTGTTGAGGATCTGATAAAAGTTTCCCATTCAGAACACAACGAGGATTTCTGCAGTGGGGAAAAAAAAAACCCAACAAAAAAACAGATGTCTTTCAAATGAAGTTTGATTATGGACCTTTCAAAGGCATCGAAATTAAACTTCTCCAAACATGGCTCGCACAGAAGGTTTTTAAGTGCTAAAGGTCTTCCTTCACATCCATCATAAAACTTTACTCGACTCTTAATCGAAAATATTCTGACCAATAAAAAGAATTGCACGTTGTACGTTACAAATAGGATTTCAACGTTTTTACAGTGCGGACTGGTTTTCTATTTTAAACATTTTGCTCCTGAGCAAAACTTTTTTAAACAGAGAACCAAATTAAAATTCCACAAGCAAACTCGTCCTGGAGGGCACTGTGTACAAATAGTGGATGGAACTCATTAAGTATATATGTATCTATAGGGCATAATGGCACGTCAGCACAGTCCTGACCATATAGTGCCCACTGAATATTTAGTTCTAGAAATATAAAGGGACAAACTACGAAAAACTTCAGTTGATAAAGCCTTAAAAATAAATGTAAATATGTAGACAAAAGGCAAAGATCATAAAAAAGTTTTTAAAGTATAAAGGTTGAAAATTGCCAAAATCTCTAGATAGATAAAATCTTCCAAATAAAGGTAAATATTTTCTCTCACAACAAAGAAATAAAAGGTAATAGATGCCAAAACTGTATAAAAGCTATTTAAAATAAAAGGTAATAGATGCCAAAACTGTATAAAAGCTATTTAAAATAAAGGGTAATAGATGTCAAAACTGTATAAAAGCTATTTAAAATAAAAGGTAATAGATGCCAAAACTGTATAAAAGCTATTTAAAATAAAAGGTAAGAGATGTCAAAACTGTATAAAAGCTTTTTAAAATAAAACAAAAGGTGCAAAGGGTAAAGTACATAAAAATGTTCTCTTACCAACAAAGGGGGTGGGGGTGGCAGAGTGGTGTAAGGCGCTCGCCTTTACAGATTACTGACCTCTGTCCTCGTGGGTTCGAGTCTCGGGCTCGGTCAACGTGGGTATGTGAGAAAGCTTGCCAGTAGCTTCCCGTGGGTCGGTGGTTCTTTCTAGGGTTTTCTCTGGTTCTTCCTCCACCAAATATACTGGCCTCCATGTATAGCCTATCATGTGCTGAAAAATGGCGTAAAACCCATAACAACCAACCAACCATGCAACAAAGGGTCTGAAACAAACAAGGTACACGTATTTCAGTAGAAGTAAATAATAAGACTGTGTCTATGTTTGACACTCATCAATCATCCGAGACAAAAATAAATTTTGTGGACAAAATAGATTCATCTTCATAATATAAACAACAAAGATTTTCATGAAAGCAAACAGCAACAAAAACACATAGATACAGCATGTAGAAAACACTTCACTTTGAAATGCATCACAAATACTGATTACAAGTGGTAGATAGATACTTTTGTAAGTAAAAGACACAAAAATCATTTACCGGCATTATAAGATTTTTTTGATGAGGATACAAGCGATGCAGAATAATATTAATACAAATCAATCTGACATCTTTATTCCACTTGCCACTAATAGTATGCTGCATAAGGTGGCAAATAACTGTCGGTCGATAACGTTTCATAACTATCATTTTGGCGTTTTCTATTAACATATATATTCTTATAATCTGTTTTAGGTGACTTGTCCCTAGATATTGCTAACTGAATATTAGTCAGGGGCATTGTAGATTTTCCTCGGGACACATGGATAAACTGTACAAAGTTCAAGTTAGTCCTGGAGGGTTGTTGACGACAATTTTAATATATTTTTTTTTAATCAATTGAATATATTGATTTGGTCCTGTACGTAGGTCTGTACGATCGTATGATTAAATTTTCACGCTATTCGAATGATTTTTGCATTTGTATAACTTTTTTTAAAAATTGTTTTAATTTAGACCTTTTCAATGCAAATCTGGTTAGCATGAGTTTTATGCAAAATCCACTTGACCGAGTTAAATGAAATAAAGCAAGGATATCTTTATCTCTGTGTATCTTCTCTCGTTAGATTTTCACGTCATTTTAAATATGTTTTGGAATGTTTAAGCTAAGTTTTATGCCTTTTTACAATTTTGGAAAAATTCTTGTCAGCGCGAATAGTGTAATAGCCACTCATGTAAAATACTGTATATCTTTTTACAAAACTGTGTGAATTGTTACTTTGTAACAGGAATTCTCTATACAGTATAAAAAGGTGTTATTTACTTTTAATCTTAATATCTAATTTGTTCAGATTCGTGTGCCAAATTATTTAATGGAATATTATATGATAACTACACATGAGCAGTTTTGTTTGGAGATAATTGTACTAATTAGTTCATTATGTTATGATCTATTTGAAATCAGCATGTCTTAAAGTTAGCATATTGATTTATTCACAAGGTTGTGACGCGTTAGTATGCATCTCATGAAACTGTATACTAAGACAGTGTATACCAATTTACTGTCACGTTATCATCTATTTTAAAACTATTTCTCTTTCCTAATGTTTATTTTTTCTTCATCATTTTCCCATTCTTCAAGATGCAGTAAGCACAGTCCAGGTGTAGATCCAAGATATTTTTCTTCTAAAAGTTTCGGTTTTTAAAGGGGTGGTTCATTTGCAACTTTTCTTCGGGTTTAGCTCACTTGGCGGTAAGAAAAGTAAGCTTATAATATGTCTCTGCATCCTTCGTCTTTTCGACAACAATTGATTTTTACCACCTTTGACACCATATTTCTCATCCGAATTTGATTAAACTTGGAATATAGGCTTATATGTATATCATCAAATTCGAATATTACCGAGATCCACGCATGCTAATGAGGTGATCTTGCATCTAACTGGCTGAGCTTGTTACCACTCTGGAGGCTATAGTTCTGGTCTGATTTTGATCAAACTTGCAATAGAGGCTTACATCATCAAAAGCACATATTTACGAGAAGATCTTGCGCCTGATTGAATAAGCTTGTTACAACTCTGGAGGCTATATTTATGATCCGCTTTTAACCAAACTTGGAATATGAGCTTATTATATGGTCTAATAAATATTTATGTGAAGTTTTGTACAATTTATCCGAACACGATTGTGTTAAGTTAGAAAAGATTTAGCTTGTAATAGCTAGATTCGTAACAGGTTTGTCCATATAAGTCAATGAAACTGCCCTTTACTATGAAACTGATACAAAAACCGAAAGTTATCTTCACCGTTCTGTAAAATAGTACATACCATGTCCCATATATAAATAAATAAATAAATAAATAAATATATATATATATATATATAAGAGAAATTCTGTGATCTATGGTTGAGAATGTATCCAATTAAACTAAGAAATGATGATTTGAAAGCACGGCCACATTAACACCGTGTAAACTATAACTTCTTGCGTCATAATTCTTTTAAGTCAGAACAACATTAAAAGGATTGTCCAATGCAAACTCAGAGAGTTGCAAGACTTATGGCTGAGCAACAAGGCAGATGAGATTCGGTCCTACGCAGACAGGAATGGCATGAAGAACTTCTGTGATACTTTGAAGACAATCTACGGATCACAGTCATCAGGAACATCTCCAATACTGAGTGCAGACAACACCACACTGCTCATTGACAAAGAAAAAAACCCTACAAAGATGGCCTGAACACTTCAACAATATCCGCAATCTACAATCATCTATCAGTGAGGACGCAATTGATCGACTGCCCCAAGTGGAAACCAACACATCACTTGCTGATCCTCCAGAGCTGACTGAAACTGAAATGCAACTGACCTGCTGTCAAATGGCAAAGCACCTAGAGCGGATTATATGCCAGCAGAAGCATACAAAGCCGGAGGTTCGCACTTGGCACAGAAACTGACTGAGCTCTTCCAATCAATGTGGACTCAATGAACTATACCCAGGAGTACAATGATGCATCCATTGTCCACTTGTGCGAGCGGAAAGCAACAGACAATCCTGCGACAACCATCGGTGCATCTCCTTGCTGTCAATAGCCGGTACAATACTCGCCAGAATTCTGCTGAATCGCTTTGTGCATCACATTGATCACGGGCTCCTGCCAGAGAGACAGTGTTACTTCAGAAAAGGACGAGGGACCACAGACATGGTGATTGCAGCTCGTCAACTCCAGGAAAAATGCCAGGAACAGAACTCCAACCTGTACACTATATTCATCGACCTGACAAAAGCCTTTGATACAGTTGGTCATAAAGGCCTCTGGAAGATCATGAGAAAATTTGGTTGCCCAGAGACATCCATCGTAATGGTTCGGCAATTCCATGATGGCATGCTCGCACATGTCGTGGACGACGGCGAGTCATCTGAACCATTCCCAGTCACCAATGGAGTCAAGCAAGGCTGTGTGATGGCCCCAACCCGCTTCAGTATGATGTTCTCTGCCATGCTTACTGATACCTTCGGTGACTATGACACTGGGATTGACATCAGTTTCAGGACTGATGGCAAGTTCTTCAATCTGAGGAAACTCCAGGCAAAGACGAAGTTACAGGAAGTGACTGTTCGTGATCTCCTGTTTGCTGACGTCTGTTCCATGAATGCCAAATCTGAGTCTGATATGCAACAGAGTATGAACCATTTCTTTTCAACTTGCGACAATTTCGGTCTCACAATCAGTATCAAGAAGACAGAGGTGATGCACAAACCTGCACCAGGAAAGCCTTACGCAGAACCTACCATCACAGTAAATGGCCAAACCATCCTTGCAGTGGACAAGTTCACCTCTCTCGGCAGTACACTCTCACGTGCAGAAGATCTTCTACGGTGAACTGAAGGAGGGAAAGCGATCTCAGGGTTTTCATAAGAAACGCTTCAAAGATTCCCTCAAGTCATCCTTGAAATAGTTCAACATGGACCCTGAGTCTTGCGAAGATCTCGCACAAAATCGCTCAACCATGGCGCAGTCTCATCCATACTGGAGCTACAGATTTTGAACTGATGAGAATTGCAGAGGCATTGCAGAAGCGCGTGCAGCGTAAATCTCAGAACTGCAGCACGTCCTCTATTGTCCAAGCAACTCCATGCGGCATCTCCTGTCCAGTGTGCCCCAGACAGTTCAGAGGTCAAATTTGCCTGATCAGCAACTCACGTACTCACAGAAACCAAACCAGTTAGTGATGTCATTGTCATCTTCCAACTCAAAGGACGAACAACAAGTGTTGGAACTTACTTCCGTCAGAATGCCGACAATCTCTGTCTTTGAGATAATTTAAGAAACGTGTAGGACAAGATATTAACAAAGCACCACAATATTTTAGCAAAGGTGATAGAAAGCACCATTTTAATCAAGCTGAGGTACAGATGTTGTAGCTTAAAAAGTGATCTGTTTCGAGTAAACCTAACAAATAACCTCTCCTGCTATTTTGCGTTGAATGTATTTTTTTCTGCTTGTCCAAAGTATAAGCAAAAAGTAACATTATTCCGACCTATCAAAACTACATGCTCATGTCACTATTTTAAGACGTTTCATATGACCTGTAGGTTATTTCTCGTTTGGTAATACATTTATTTTTAAAAAAGTCAAATTCGTATAAAGAAAACTAATAGATTTGTATCATTATATATTTTTGCTGCCATTTTGTTCTGATTATTTCGTTTCCTATTTAGCGTTTGTATCTCATATGATGTATTTGTTTTATTTGCATTTCTCTCTTGCGTATGTTCCATTCTTTCCATTCTCTTGCTTTATGTTTTCTCTTTTCCTGCCTTCAAGATGGTGACATCAATATTTTGTGAAAAATTTGTCAATATGATTTTGATGCATTTTAGACTAATTTTTCAGCAATACGAACAACTGTCTTGTGACGCCTAATGAGTAATAATTATTGTAAGGGAGATGACTCTTGATAAAATGTGATAACTTGCAGTCCAATCCTAAACCCATACCTGAAATATTGTCAACAGAATTATCGAAACGAAACGTTTACGCATAACCTGTTTGATCTGGGCAATGAGGTTCAGTTTTCATGTGTCTATGTATATGTACATGACCCTTATACTATCTTTTTTTATTTCCTTTTTTATAATGATGACTGCGAGCTTTTTTTAGGCTTTTGACTTTCTGGACATAGACTTTTTGTCTGCAGTGATGGAATACGTGATAGCAAAAATATAGTGATTAATTTGCTGTTAATTTGCAGTTAAAGGTTTTGTTGTGAGGACTTTTATTTTGTGCAACTTTCCAATGTCGAGACATTAGATTTATCTTTCAGTCGAACTTGCAACCTTCACTTTGATGGTATTGTACTTTTATACCAAGACAGCATGGATTTAGGTAATGACAAAATAAGGAAGTAAATAAATTGTAGGTACTATTACATGTATATTAACATAGCTTTGTTGTATATATAGACATATTCAAATGTATTCAAACGATCTCTCTCCCTCCCTCTCTCTCCCTCCCTCCCTCCCTCCCTCTCTCTCTCTCTCTCTCTCTCTCTCTCTCTCTCTCTCTCTCTCTCTCTCTCTCTCTCTCTCTCTCTCTCTCTCTCTCATGTGAATTCCAGTTAGATAGAGTATTTAATCCTTTAATCTCCTGAGGTAGAATTTAATGACACAGATGGATCCTTGTTTTGTAAACGTCTTGTAAAAACGATGCCTGCTTAGAATACATTGCTAACTTTTCATCTCTGCCATCCTGTCTCATCCCCTCCTTTAATCGGCATTATTTTAATCTTTCTATAGCAAATTCTTCTAAACGTGAATTTGGTATTTCTAGGTGAATGCAAGCTGCTTTGCAAATCTCGTAGTCTTCCTTGCACGCATTTACGCATGTAATTTGACGAAAAGATTAAATGGTGATGAAGAGCAGAGTGTACACATTCTCATTAACTTACATTATGAAATGTTAAATATATTGGGGATTTTTTGCTAGTGGCCATTCTAATATAAATTACATGTATACTTCTTTTTGGTGATAGTTTTCTAGATTTCTTGAGTTTGTAATTCGCAGAACCGCTGTAGCTCAGTTGGTAAAGCGTCGGACTCGTAATCCAAGGATCGCGGGTTAGGTACCCGCCCAGGTCAGCCCTAGTTGGCTGTCTCTGTGTCTCTTTAGGAAAGACATTTAATTCCCATTGTCCTCGAATGTGTCCAAATTGCCGTTAAAATCCTATCAATGCACAGTCATGCCAACAATTGAACTTTTCCCCTGACAGTTACTTTGAAGTTTCTAAAACTTTTTATTTCCAAGTTCTTTATAATTCACCGTTACTTTTGCAGCTACCTTATCATTTGATGTTTCTGTTTCAGCTTCTTTTGGAGGTTAATTATGACTAGAGACAAATATCCGAGCACATTTGTTTGTAAATCTCGCTTGCTTCAGGATGATGATGATGATGATGATGATGATGATGATGGCAATAATAATAATAATAATAATAATAATAAAATTAATATATCGAAATTAAGTTGGAATCATCAGTTTTCAGTTAGAGAGATAAACATCACATGGATGGCTTGCAAAGATTACATGCTTTATTTTTATCTTTTGGTTTATGTTTTGTGTAACTAAACTTCTTAAACATATAAATCGTCTGAAAATAAAGCCACAAATATATTTACTACCCGACCACAAATCGATGTCGTGGTCAAAGGTCGCCTGAGAACCAAAAAAAGAAAAAAAAGTGAAACTTGTTGAGTTTACATTATGCGCTATAAATTGCTTCTACATAACACATTATTAAATATGGTGAGTAACTAAAATCTGAATCTGTTATCAAAATGTAAACTTGCAGTTTGAGATTATTACAGGGCAATTTTCATATCATACCTCATATTAACTGGTGACTCCAATATCAGACCCAGGATTGCTATGGGTTGAGGACTGATATCGGTGCGTGATACAGGTATGAAAATTGCTATATCTGAAACATTTTATCCTATACCTGAACCACATCTCTTTTGTTACTCTGGTAGAAAGCAGTTTAAATATATTTAACTTAACGGATTTTTTCTGAAACTTGTCTGGTTACAATACACTATTCAATTTTAAAAAAATAAATGTATGTATGTGTGTATGCAGTAGCGTTTTACGGTACGTCAGCACAATGGCGGCTATTTGGTGCCAACTAAAGGTATAGATTGAAAAATGTAAAATTTAATACTACAAAAATTTAGGAAGACAAATTCTTTCTAAATATATTAAACACGAATTACTACAAGATGAAATATAAAACGTAAAAGATGTTAAAATTCTGTCAAATGTATGTAAGATAAACGAAATAATTTAGAATTACTGTTGACTTCCAAAAAATGATGCCCTGAACCTTGAAACAGACGTGCATTTGAGAAGGAAAAAAAAAAGGAATAGCTAATGATTAGCGTCCTCAGATCATTAACTTTTCAGTAAATAAAGGATGTATTGCAACTTAATATCTGAACATAATTTCTGTAGAGGAAAAATACAAAGTCGTTTACCAAATCGTCTTTGGGTAGTCTCGGTGACTCAGTGGTTAAGGCGTTGTCTTCGTTACCAGAAGGATGCTGGTTCGTTACCACAATCTGACCAGCTTAGATCGGCTATCATGGAGTGTCCTTGGACAAAGCACTTTACTTGCCTAGTAACGATATAACCTACAAAGTGCTGATGTCCCGTAAAACGTCGAATACGCAACCAAAGCGTCATTAGAGCATAGCCAGAAGTAATTAAAAAAAGGTTAACCCCGTGAAACGTTGGACAAAACTCTATGACAAGGGATGTGACCCGGTAATTATGTCTATAAACAGTATCCTAAAAAGTCGAAGAAAAAATAAAATGAGGGTTTGTATTAATCAGTAATAAATTATGTTGAACTTATTTTTGTGGACAGCTCACTTTTTGATGTGGGCATATTTTCGAGCATAACTATCTTTAGATGATGGGAAAACTGGTTCTGTTGTCTAAGATTACCAATGTATATTACAAAAATGTGAGATGTTTAAAAATTCGTTATGAAAACATAACTTTCCCTACATGTTAACTTATATGCATACGGAATATGCAGGACAATTTAGGGCGGCTTTGTTTCGAAACCTGCTTACTGTCGACAGCAAAACTGAAAAGGCACTGAGCGGCTTATTGTCAATATGTGCTTATTTTGTAGGTCGGCTTGATATTGGAGATTTCGGGTGTTTACTCGTTTAAATGCACACATAGATATATCTTTTACACTTCTAACTATGTATATAAACCTTTTAAAACACAGCTGAATATTGATTATGTGAAAAAAATCACTATTAAATTGTCTTTAGTAGAATGAACGTGGACGTGTTCAGTGTGAATATTGGGAGTCAGCTACTAGGGGCCTGAAATACTCACGGAAACTTTTATTTAGACAGACTTTTTAACTTATATTTGGACTCAATAGCCCAGGATAGGAAGTGATTGTAACCAGTCCCCTAATGGAGAAAGTAAGGAAGAATTATATAAATTTTTGTTCAATATTTTGGTTTTAGAAAAAACTCGAAATAATATAGTTGACGTAGGCAGAATTGTAATGACGTTTTTTTAATCTAGACGCGTATCCTCTCATTCTTAATTACAAACGAAGGACATGAGTATCCAATGTACACCCTGTATTAGTTCCGCCACAAGTCCGTTGTATTAGCTTTCAATAGTGTTTACTTTTTTACTGATATTTACGAGTCAAGATACTATATTACTAATGATCCTACTGCATCCTGATGGCGGGTTAAGTAGTATATATTCGGAAAACGCTTTGACCACCAATACCCAACATGTGTAGAGTTAATTAAGAAGCTAAATGAAGGTGCAAATTATCTTGGACATGCGAGTATATTAACCAATAGGTTTCCATTTTTTCTTCGGCATTTTCCATCAAGTATATTTGAAACAAAAAACTGGGAATGTATTATTCCATTTATTCCTTCAGAGACATCCATTATCAGTAGTTAATGTGGTTGGTACAATAGACTTGAGGAACACATAAAAATCTATTCTCAGGCCATCTTTGGACTGGGTCGCTATGCTGGGGGGGGGGGGGCGGGGAGGGGGCGATGAGGAGAGGAGAAGGGGCGTAAGATTTAATTATTGGGGCACTCTGATGATTTAAGGCTGACTGGGCGTCCTTTCACTTGGCAATAAAGAACCACGTGAGCAGGTAAAAGAACACAACGACGCGGAGAGTCTAGGACTAAGGTCATAACCTTTTCATGACGTCATGACCAGCAGTAATTTTTTTTAAAGTGTACGCGTGCACACTTAAGAAAAAAGATTGAGCATGCGCATTTAGAAAATACATGGGAGATAATTCTTGCTAAAAAAAATGGAAGAGGGAAATAAACTTGGTAAAATCGGGAGATAACTCTTACTAAAAGTAAAAGCAAAAAGTATTACTAAAATATTTAAAAGCGAGGGAAATAACCCTTGTTAAAAAGCAAGAGTCAGTTTACTACAAACATTTTTTTAAATAAAGGGGAGATAACACTTAATAAAAAGGGGGACAAACTCTTATATAAAAAAATACTAAAAGTATAGTGGACCATATTATTAAAAAGGGCGGATAGCTCTGATTTAAAATATTTAAAGTCAAAAGTTGATGACTTTGACTCCTAAATGAAGAGAAGGTAACTCTTACTAAATATGAAAACATGGAATATAACTCTTAATGCAAATATTTTAAAAAAAACGACGAGACAACTCTTCACAAAATATTTAAGCTAAGGGAGTTGCTTTTTTGAGCTGCTATTTTGTTATTACTTCATGTCTAAAGTTAAGTTATAAAATTGTAATTTCTGTTTATGGCAATTAAAAACAATATCCTATGTGAATCCACCTGCAAAGGGGAGAGGAACATATCAAGTTGAAACTTCCTTGATGTTATTTTTCGCACACTTCAAGACAACAAAGGTATACTCATGGATAATTTTGTCTTCCGAACTGCAGTAAGTTGGTTGCCAAGTCTCGCTCGTAATGCGTCGGCTGCTTCACACTGCAAGCAAAGTTGCTCCTCTTTACTTGCAATCTGGGCCTGTAAATGATCTCGCTCCTCTTTGTCTTGCGATTCTTCCAAACTTTTTCTAAGCTGGTCCAGGTCCTTGCTGATCTTCACGATCTTAACCTGGATATAAGCAAGCGCACCACGGTACGTCTGAAGTGACTTGTTTAGGCCGAGGAGTTCTCTCTTCGTGGGGGATTGGGGGATAAGGGCGCCGGGGGGGGGGGGGGAGAGTTCTCAGAGACACGTGACCAGCGCGTCAGAAAGGCTACTTACTACGCGGAAAATCATTTTAGAGTTAGGGAGTGGCAGAGCGGTATTGTCAAGCTCCCTGGTTGAGTCAGGCGGCTGGCTGACAAAGAGCGTTTTGGACCGTACCATTTGTGTGTGTGTGGGGGGCGGGGGGGGGGGAGTGGTGGTGGCTGGTTCGAAAATAACATTTTTAAGCTCCTGAAAGTTTTGACCCAGGCCAGGATGATGGGGCATTGGTTGGAGGTGGCTGTTTTTAAAATCCCCTTGCACATCTACGAGGCCTCCCGCATCGATATTATTTACAATTATGGATCTTTAAATTTTGTCTCTCCTACCACTACAAAGAAAACAACAACAACAACAACAAAATAATATTGTTTTGATATCCTGAATAAGATGTTTTGTTAAGCTAGGTAAAGCAGTTAAAGGATGTATACGAATTGAAAGTGCCAAGGATTTAATGACAGCAATTTTACTTATATTTGAAAAATGGCGCAAAGACCAGTTATTCTGTTGTTCTCTTATGTTATCAATTTTCAAACTTTGATAGATTTTTATCCACCGAATTCAGATCAGAGAAAATTCCAAGTAGCCTGAATTTGCCCTTATGATTCCAGTATAAATTGCTTTCTGGTAGCAATTTTTTATGACACTCATACTGACATTCAAATCAAATTGCTTGTATTCTTTTCAAAGGACAAGGTACAATAAGTTGATGGCCTCAATAATTATTTTGTACATATCGAATCTTCACAAAATTTAATCTTATGTGTGCTCAAAGAAAGAATATCATCAATGAAACTCTGTTTTATTAATGTTTTTAAAATCTCTTCTGTTTTGACGTCCTCATAACGTCAAAAGGTCGCCCAGGTCTCTATTTTCTCGTATTTTTCACCTTATGATTTGGTAATTTTCCTCTTTTTAGGCATGATCCCCCTATAAATCATAATGCTATTTTACATATTATATTTCATTTACAATGGTGCACAACATGATTGGTTATAAAATGGGTGATTGAGGTGAAACATACTTTAAACCTGAAGAAAAGTTAGCTCCATCAACGATCTTTCACTCCTCTAAAGAATCACTTATTCTAAGTATTTTGAACATATTTCTAATGCTATGGTCACACCAAACCTGTTAAAACTCGAACAAGGAAGATTGAATTCAAACGTATCCTGGCTGTAAACCTGTATAGTTTGTCAATTAAATATATGATAAGGTTCCTAAGACCCGTTTTAGCTCTTTTTTATGAAATATTGTAAACATGAGAATCCAACTTAATACACTTTTTTGTTCGATCTCTATTTGTGCCCCGTACTTTACAAATATTTCTCATTTGCACCGCAGTCCATAATACGTATTCAAATTATCAATGGAACCTAATTGTTCCCTTGATAAAATTAGCTCAAAGGTAATTCAATGCATTTGTAAGAATATTTGTACGGATACAGTAATTATGTCTGGTGAGCTCTAGTTCTGAATAAACCCTGGCCTCCTCGAAGGTTGGAACAAATGATTGATTATTATCTGTGAAGGAAAATGTGCTCATTGGATGCATATATCGTCTTCTAAAAAAAGTTGCTATACAAGTGTATTAATTGTATCCGACATATATTTTTGTTTGCTCAGCATATAGTCTGAGAAGATGGCAGAACGTCGAAATCTGAGGACCATATCCAAAATCGTTAATCAACTCCTAAACTCAGCTTTGAGAGAGAGAGAGAGAGAGAGAGAGAGAGAGAGAGAGAGAGAGAGAGAGAGAGAGAGAGAGAGAGAGAGAGATTTTAAACCTTATAGTGACTGTTCAGTAATATTCCGATAAACTGTGACTGGTTTATCAATGGTTAAATTTGAATCACATTGAAAAAGTGTCAGGACGCTAAGAATCCGCAATTATTAAGGCCTTTCTTTTAGTTATTGCTATTCAGCAGCAATTTTATTTGTAAACTGAGAAAAACATAAACACAGCGACCGGCGATTTACTGCGAACAAACAAATGCATTATGAAATTAAAGTATCGAGACGCTAAGAGCTTTTGACCTAGATTAGTTTGCTCATTGGAGGTCAAATACACAAAAACTATTACAGATTGCCGGTCTTCCACAGGACTCACTTTGATTTCTGTTTTTGATGTTTAATGATTAAATTGAAAAGTATAAGACTTTAATATTTTCTTTTTAATGCTATCTTTTTTTTTCTTCTAAATCTGATAAAAATGTGAGTTCAAAGTGTCGTTTTATATATCTGGAGTCAATGACAGGTACTATTGTAAACAGACTATGGCGTTTGTAAGCCGTGGGAATGACTGGGGGTCGCCTGCTTGTGATATTCGTATTTTGTCAGACACTGCTTGTTGGCAGTAAATCGCTACTCGCTGTAAATAAATAAAACAATAAATAAATACATATCTTGCACTTTCTTTACATACTAGACCATCATGATGTTTAAAATTAAGAAATATTATGCGTATCGATTTAAAACCAACTCAGATAACCTGCGCTCACTTTCTGGAGAGGAAAATAAAGATCTCCGTTTATGTTTGGATAAAAGATAAACAAAAAGGTGTTAGCCGCGATTCCGTCATCTTTAACAAATGCAGAATACAGAATTAACGCTTCAAATCACATCCATCCACTCAAGAACACGTGCCCCTGAATATCAGTGACAGAGATCCGGACTATATTCGAAATGAAAAAGCAGCAACAGACTCTGAAGACAGTCGTGAGCCTCAAAAATATAATATTACCATCAAATCAAGAGGAGAGACTCACTCAATGTACATCATATGCAGCAAAAGGGTCCGTAAGTTGATTTTATTTTGCCATCTGAAGCTATGCATCAGCTAATCCTGCAAAAAGAAATACTATTATACTTTGGCGTTCAATGTTGTATATCCCACATTCAGGAAAACATCTTTTTTTCCTTCTAAATTCTTTAGAAAGTGCGGAAAGCGCACATATTTTTAGACCATTTGACAAAACTGCTATTGCCAGTCTTATAGATGATATTAGATCCATTGCACTGATTGCTTCAAATAAAACGATTGACTTCGATGGCTATAAAACATTAACTGCTCTGAATAAGCAGGACATTGAGGACTTGTGAATTAAGGTAAGTACAGTAGGCTGCACAAGTGTTAAAAGCCAAAAGTCATGTGTCACACTTCTGCTTGTCACACTTAGCACAGCTGTGTTCATCAAACATCTCTCTACAATATTGACCATGAACAAGTAGGCAAGGAAGTCACTTATGACAAGCGTTGTACCGCAACATTTAAGATTCCAGCATGGGTTTAGAGAAATCCTAATTGCACAACACACACGACCCGTGGCAAATTAGCTGTTTGGAGACAACGATGATAACCGCATCCTTCTAGTAGAGGGTACATACATTTATAAACAGAAAATTTCCAATTATATTTGTTTTTTCAAAGAAGATCATACAGTTTGCATAAAAACCTGCGATGATTGCGACAACAACTAGCTTCTTAATTAGTGTTCTGGGTCCCTGAAAAGAATGATTCAGGCATACAACAGCTTGTTATGAAACAAAATATTGAAGAAATACCGGACTGGTCGATAGGTAGTGATTTATTTAATGTTGATAAATGGTTTCCTGTCATCATTGCTTTCTAGATGAAATATGAATGAAAGCAGAATTGCCTGCTTTTCTTCTGAAAGGAAAATGTCAGTACACCACAAAGGAATCAAATATGTCTTCACTGTTAACGAAGGTGCGATGTGTTATGGAGTCGGTAAACGTGTGAATACAGTGATGGAAAATGTTTGGGGATATCATCCTTAACACACAAATACCGTACATACGAGATTTTGTCATGATTGTTTTCGCTCGGCATAACTCATACTCGGGACCCATAAGACATAGTTACGAAAATGACTACCATGCCTCCTAAAAAATACGTGAATTATCGGAAATATCCAATGAACATCAGGAAGGGGCAAATCGCAAAGATTGGAAAAGGAAATCCTACAAGACAAGTGGCAAAAGATTAGTGCTAGTGACAAACTTATGGATTTTTCAACACTATGTGAAGAAAATCTAAAAGATATAACATAAGTGTTCAGAGCCAAAACAAGACCGTAGCTACACTAGCGAACATACAGATGACGACGGAAACTATGAAATTCTGGTCTGTAAAGAAAAACAGGGATTACTAAAGGCAATAATTGTATAACAAGAATAGGAGTAAGCTAATCAAACGTTGGTACTGTCAGTGTCGTGCTGATTCCCGGATTTGAGGAAATATGCATACACATCGCTTCTGTCCTGTAGTACTTATGTTTGGTACAATTTGACGAAACTCAACAACATCAGAATGGGCACAATACGTTGATTATGCGGCAAACCTGCCAGAGACAGACACGTCATCTGAGTCTGAGGACTGCGCTAAGATGATATCCAAGAATGGTGTTGTCATTCAAGACTGCGAACTTCCAATACGCATGATCGCTAAACAGTTCATACAAATCCGCTTAATTAATGTAGTTAATGCCTAGACCTATTAATATAATTGTTGAGAGAGAGAGAGAGAGAGAGAGAGAGAGATAGAGAGAGATAGAGAGATAATTCAACTCCAATTCATTTTCAAGTACAAGCTACGATTTATGTATTCATTAATAACGTTTCGATTGCTTCTTGTGTATGTGTGTGTGTGTGTGTGTGAGAGAGAGAGAGACTTTATAAATATCAGATACAAGTGGTACTGTGATATTTGACAACAACATAGTTCAGCATGAAGATACCCAAAAAATCCATCGTAACTTTAACTGTCATTGTGATTAATGGATTTAATTCTCTAAATTATACAGCATTATAATGCCACATGTGCCACTGAAGTTTCAAGAGTGACTATAGACCATTGTGTACAGAGAAAAAAGATACACATACTGTTTGTAGAAGCAATAAACTAATTCTTTCTGAATCGTGCGGTTTAATTTATACTGCTTGATGCGTACTTTACCTCTCTAAAAACTCTGGACGAGTAATTGCATTTCTGCATTTGATACACAACCTGCCTCGGAATATCAATCACCATAGCTTTGCTAAACTTGACATTTTATATTTCTTACTATAATTATTAAGGGCTACATGTAGTGTAACTGTCAGGAAGTTATAATGGTGAGCGTGCATTGTACACGCTGGATGTGAACTGGATAATTCCTTCGGATCACGCACACAACATACATACAATGCAATTGCCATTTTTCACGTAGAGCGAGCCATGTTTAATATTCTCAACAAGGGTTAAACGTACTTGTCATTCTGATCGACCTATACTGAATCAAACCTGTATTGCATCACTTTAGATGCCAGTTGGCCGTTTAAACGTTTGTCAGTTTCAATTCAACACACCTTGTTAAAGATACACTTGCAATCTTCTCAGGACCCGTCTGCTGGAGCAACAATTATTAATCATTTCCAGATTATATCGTGGTATCAACTCGTATATATTTGCCAAGCTAGTGCGTTCGTTTCGTTGCAACCACTTTATTGTATTTAAGTGTTGTATCTCGTCCCTCGAGTTCGAAAATGACCATGACATCATTAACTGGTTTCGTTTCTGTGAGGACGTGAGTAGCTGATCATGCCAATTTGTGCTCTGAACTGTCTGGGGCACACTGGACAGGAGAAGCTGCTTGGGGTTGCTTGATCAATAGAGGACGTGCTGCAGTTCTTAGATTTACGCTGCTCGCGCTTCTGCACTGCCTCAGCAATTCTCCTCAGTTCAAAATCTGAAGCTTATGTATAGGCGAGACTACGCCAGGTGGAGCGATCCTATCCAAGTTCTTCCCGAGACTCAGAGTCAATGTTGAAGTGTTTCAAGTTGAGGGAATATTTGAAGCGTTTCTTTTGCCAACTCTGAGATCGCTTTCCCTTCTTCAGATCGCCGTAGAAGATCTTCTTTGGTAATCGCTCTTCTAACATCCTGGTGACCGGGTCTGCCCACCTCATCTGTGATTTCATCAGCAGAGTTTTGATGCATGGAATGCCTGCCCGTGCGAAAACCTCAGTGTCTGGGACCCTGTCCTGTCATCATATCTTCATTCGTTTCCTCAGGCAGCCCATGTGATAATGGTTCAGCTTCTTGACATGGCGTGTGTACACCGTCAAGGTTTCGCAAGCATACAGCAGGGTCTGCAACACAATGACTATGTAGACCTTTAGTTTTCTTTGCAGACTGATGCCTCTGCGCTATTTGCGTGTAATCTACTAAAGGCCACACTTACTTTAGCAATTCTGGCGTTCGTTTCATCATCGATGTGGACTGCACGTGACAGTGTACTGCTGAGATAGGTGAACTTGTCCACTGCAAGGAGGGTTTGGCCATTTACTGTGATGGTAGGCGCTACGTAAGGCTTTCCTTGAGCAGGCTGGTTCATCACCTCTGTCTCCTTGATACTGACTATGAGACCGAAATGTCGCAAGCTGAAGAGAAATAGTCCATATTATGTTGCATGTCAGACTCAGATTTGGCATTTAGGGAACAGTCGTCAGGAAACAGGAGGTCACGAACAGTCACTTCAGGTAACGTGTTCTTCTTCGCCCGTAGTCTCCTCAGATTGAAGAGTTTGCCATCAGTCCGGTATATGCTTTCGATCCCAGTGTCATAGTCACCGAAGGTATCAGTAAGCATGGCAGAGAACATCATACTGAAGATGGTTGGGGCCGACGTACAGCCTTGCTGGACTCCATTGTTGACTGGTAATGTTTCAGATGACACACCGTAGTCCACGACAAGAGCGAGCTTGCCATCATGGAATTTCCGAACCATTACGATGAATTTCTCTGGGAAACCAAATTTGGCATGATCATCTAGTTCCTGGCATTCTTCTGGACTTGACAAGCTGCTAACACGATGTATGTGATCCCTCGTCCTTTCCTGAAGTCACACTGACTCTCAGGCAGGAGGCCTTGATCGATGTGATGCACAAGGTGATTCAGCATAATTCTGGTGAGGATTTTTGGGCTATTGACAGCAAGGAGATGCCCCGACGGTTGTGACAGTATTGTTTGTTGCCTTTCCGCTTGTTCAAAGGGACGATGGATACATCCTTGAGTCTACATTGACTGGAGGAGTTCAGTCAGTTTCTGTGCCGTGTCCAAGATCCAGCTTTGTAGACTTCGGCTGGTATAGCATCTGGTCCAGGTACTTTGCCATTTGACAGCAGGTCAATTGCATTCTCAGTTTCAGTCAGCGTTGGAGGATCAGCAAGCGACATGTTGATTTCCACTAGGGCAGTCGAACATTTGCCTCCTCACTGATAAATAATTGTTGATTGAGGATGTTACTGAAGTGTTCTGCCCATCTTTGTAGTATCTTTTCTGTGTCAGTGAGGAGTGTGATACTGTCAGCACTCAGCATTGGAGCTGTTCCTAATGACTGTGGCCCGTAGATTCCCTTCAAAGTATCAAAGAAGTTCTTCATGTCAATCCTGTCTGCGTAGGACTAAATCTTAAATGTCTTGTTGCTCAGCCATGAGTCTTACAACTCTTTGAGTTTGCACTGGACAGTCCTCTTGATGTTGTTGAAGGCTGCCTTCTTAGATGATGAAGTGATGTCTTCTAAACAGGCCTTTTGCAGCCAATGTTCCTCATTCAGTGGTCTCTGTAAGGCTGCATTGTCCCATCAAACCAATCTTGGTGTTTACTCTCTCTCAGTCTGTCTGTCTCTCTCTCTCTATTGATTCAACCGTTCTTTTCGCTTTGATTTTTAAAATTTTTTTTTTTATTTATTTGTTTAAAGTGTGCTTCTCTCTTTCTTGCGACAGACTAAGCTCTGTCCAAATGCGTTTGTGCACCTCTTTGAGAGATCACCTTCACTTAGCTGTAATCTTATATGTCTTTGACTTAGTTCGTTTAATAGAACTACCAACAACTTCTTGAAGAAGCCCAGCCTGAGGCAGCGACTATTTAAATTTCCATGGTTTGAGGAAGTGAGAAGCGGGAGGGGAGCGGGGGGGGGGGGGAGGGGAGGCGGTATTTTATACTTTTAAAATTCTGACCCCTTATTTACTGAATAAAATTATTATCTGCCCATATCTGGTACCCTATTCTACCCAAATGTCCCATATTAGGGCTGGTCGATTCAGAATACGAACAAGCAATACACTGTTGGATAAATCTGTCCACATCTCTCTCTCTCTCTCTCTCTCTCTCTCTCTCTCTCTCTCTCTCTCTCTCTCTCTCTCTCTCTCTCTCTCTCTCGTTGGTTATTGACTAACGTAAAGTGCGACTTTTCCAAGAAATAAGAGAAGTATACAACCTTTTGGTAACATATTTCCCAATCTGCATCACTTACGATGAACCTTCACAAGAGGTTGTATGGAACTGGTAAGATTTGTCTTTAATATTGTTTTTTTTTTTTCAAATTTAAATTTTGCTTTTATATAAAAAACGTAAGATTACGTAACTAGTTATTTCATGATGTTTGTCCTTCTTTTTTAATGTATAAGGCTAATATATATTTACAAAAGAAACTTGTGAGATAAATATAACGTTTGTGACATCGTTTTCCACGCCGTCAAGATACGGTCTGCCATAATTCAAGTTAAGATAGATTTTAAGCAAATGCGTCTATCGAAAAAAAGAGTATTTTGAAAAGTATTCCACTATGACATATAAGATTATTTAAAAGTCCATAATGGGGTTTAAATCAACCCTTATCGTACCTGGCCATTTCCTTTTAAACAAGATCAATCTCTAAATGCATCTAGGAGATCAATAGCATTATAAAGGGAATTGAGGCTATTATCTAAAATATAAATGAATCATAAGCGTATTGATTTATTAAAAAGCACAGTTATTGACTTTTATACCAGTTATATTTGGGTGATGCTTAATAGCAGAACTAAACAATTCAACACAGGTTAATTATAAGCATATTTTGCAATTGATAATTTTAACTTCGTGAAATTTACTAAACGGTGATTTGAAAATAATTAAGCATGACATTATAATGTAACTAATGCAAAACAGTCTTGGTTTAAATGACCTCATAATGACCTTCATCCTCAAAAATAGCAAGCACATAAATCTCATAGAATATACCTAATATTATAAATTTACTATGTTTAATAATTTTCAACATTCTATGCACACGTGACTACAAATTGACCCTGACTGACTTTCATCCACAATTTCCATTTAATTTAATTCTTAACGCCTACGATAAGTTTAAAACAAGCACAGTTGTTGTTAAACATGCCAAGTCACACGTTCTCACGTTGTCCAGTATGTTCATCGAGTCCATGAAATGCGATTTAGCATTTTAGGACTTAGGCCTACTCTCACTAAAAAAACAAATAACATGTACACATTACCGTAAGATTAAATAGTATGTAAATACATTTTTGTGTATAAATAAACTCGAAATCGCTCAGTTTCCTTTTTTTTTTTTTTTGCACTCTACAGTTGACACTTATAGGATTTTGAATGGGAGAATTGCATCCTTCTCTCCCGATTTTGTATAAATTATGTGTATCCAACTTATATAGCACTTATCAAATATACAATCCATTATGTACATATCTTTGCTTGAATTAATATCTCTGATAATGAATATTAGTGTAAACATAATAGATAAAGAAAAATATAGATATCAATAAAAATACCTTCCCTCTAACTTCCCTATGATTCCTATTATAAATAAAGTTAAAAGCTCTACTTCCTCCATAATGTCCATACGCTCAACTACCCTCCTTTTTCAAAATAAAACTACTATCCTCTTTAGTATTCTAATAATCCTTATTATACTACCAGTGTAATGTAAGAAGAAATAATAGTAGGTCACCCAGTTTTCCTTTGCGGCATTATAGGACAAGGAGAAATTAATATTAGGCTGCTATTTGTGTAGGGTTTTGGGAACAATGGAAATTAACATTAAAAAACCACAGTTTATTTAATATCCAGCCGTAACAAGGGCCTTACCCAAAAGGCCATCAGACATACTCAAGTAAGATCTTTAGTAATCTTTCTTGGGCAAGCGTACATCCAAAGCTTTTTTACTAAAACGTAGCCACGGCATTTGGTGTGACAATTATTCATGACGACATGCTTTGTCGGGGAT
This sequence comes from Margaritifera margaritifera, assembly GCA_029931535.1. NCBI lineage: Eukaryota > Metazoa > Mollusca > Bivalvia > Unionida > Margaritiferidae > Margaritifera > Margaritifera margaritifera. The sequence goes on from JAQPZY010001484.1 coordinate 181,146, forward strand.
TTCAGACCCTGGCAACTACGAAGGACATTTTTGCTCTATCAAAATTAGGCGAATTTCGTGTGGAACTTCGGCTTTTCAGTGTACAGTAGCCGTCATGAACTCAGTGAACGTGATCATGTATGCAGAATTTGACAATACACTGGAAATCAACAGTTTGAGAAAAGTGATTAAAGACTATTAAAAAAGATGGCACAAGAACCAATGGAAATAGGTGAAAAGGGTGGATTTATTTATCCAGACTAGCAGACGCTCCATACACACTGTGGAAAAGAAGAGGAAGAAAAGAAAGATATGGAACACAAAGTCATGGATGTAAATAAAGAGCTTGATGATTTCCAACTAGAACCACAGTTACAGTCTACAAGTGTACGAGATGAGAAAGATACTGTCGTGATGTCATGATCGTCTTAGCAAGAACAACACATAGTCTCCTGTTCTGCTCGTCATTTAGCTGGAAGAATCACACACCTGACCAAAGAACATTGATATGGTTGTCAAATTAATCATCCTAGTCAACTGAAACACTACAAATGTTTGATGATGAGTCAAGAAGAAAAATTGGAAGAGTATCTGGAAGTCGCATTGAGCCTTGTCAAGAGAGAAGATCCTGAAAGAGTGCTATAAAGATATGTGACCATTCTATACTTACATTGACTTCTTTGAAGATGAAACGCATCGAAGCTATATCACTACAGAGTACGAAAACTGCCCGTTCATCGACTTACTTGACAGATCTTTTTAAGGAAAAGGTCAAGTGTCAACTCATGACTGATCGTTACCTGTTGAAATGAATACATGGGAACTTCATTATCTTCTGATTGAAGTAAAATGGCACTGTACTAAATCCTTGGAAATCTAGTCTTACTTCATTAATGTGTCACCCTTGTAAATATGTTCATGTTTAATATTTGGAATTAGTACATGAAAAGTAAGGAACTATCCCTAACCTTCATTCTTGATTTATTGACGTTTCATTTATTGACGTTTCAGTGAGAGGGGTTTATTTTATTTTGTTAAAGTTGATTTTTTTTATAAAATGGTGTTGCCTAGTTTTTGTTTTAATTTTTAGCTTCCTTTCTTTCTCTTTTTATCCCTCTCTGTCTCTGTCAAAACACCATGCGCCAGACTAGAGTACCGTCCTCTTCGACCGTCATCCGATACAGCAGCAACGTCGCACAACACCTTAAAACAGTTGCAGTCAGTTTGCCAAAAACTCGCTCTTGACATATCTTAGATTTGTGATAAATGGAAAACATGCCAACCTTATGCAAAACCGAACGGAGTGCTTGGATGTGACCTTTTCTAAAACTTTACATCTACGCTAAGCAAAGAAAAGGATTTCAGTGTTGATACGATTCAGTCCTGTCAAATTTTACAGAAAGCTGGATTTCCTATGGATTTGATTTTTTAATTGGATATGTTTTCTTCACATTTGGGAAAAAATATACCCAAAACGTAAGTTTGTATGGCTTGATTTGATTTTATTAAAAGTAGGATTAAGATATTCACACATACTCACACACATACACATGTTACTTTCTCTCTCTCTCACCCCCCCCCCCGCCCCTCTATTTCTCTCTCTACGGCGTATAATGATAATATTCTCTCTCTCTCTCTCTCTCTCTCTCTCTCTCTCTCTCTCTCTCTCTCTCTCTCTCTCTCACCATGTCAGGATCCCATTAGTCACTATTACTAGATAAAATCTCCCCTATTTGATGGGTGACTTACCTATCAATCTACCTTTTAATCCTCCATCTCCTCTCTCTCTCTCTCTCTCTCTCTCTCTCTCTCTCTCTCTCTCTCTCTCTCAAAATTTCTCTCTCGTCATAAAATAATAATAATAATAATATAAATTGATTATGTGAAATAAAAGGCTATTTGACTTTAGTTTCTAAACTCAAACCGAAACATTTTACAATCCGTCTTTAGCTTGGTAACTCAAAAAATTCTATCTGTTGTTTGCCGTTTTCAAAATTACAGCACAGAGAAAAATGTTACGGTATACGAAATCTACGCTGAAAGGATTACATATACTTGTGAATACAGCTTTTCAGTATGCACAGAAATGGAAATTGAAATATAATCCTAGCAAGAATAATTGGATGATAGTAGAAACAAGGAAGTGTATTCATCAAATGCAATTATTTTGGGATTACAAAATACTCATAGAAACAAAAAGCTGAGATATAATAGTAACTTTCTCCCAGTCAATGAAAATTAATGATCATGTAGACCAGTCATGTCAAACTCAAAGTCTCCTGAGGGCCGCACAAACGAAAACCGATAGATTTCAGGGCTACCAAAGTAAATGTACTTCTATCGGAAAGTCGTAATTAGATGCTTTATAAACATGTAGTCGCGGGCCGCAAGAAATTCGATCGGGCCGTATGCGGCCCGCGGGCCGCAAGGTTGACATGACTGTTGCAGACTATTTCTACGATAAAGCTAAGCTGGTAATAAACTCACTATATTCAGTTGCAATAAATGCAGATGGAACGAACCTTATAATTTCTGTGAAAGTCTTGGAAAGAATTATATTTCCCTCTGATTTGTAAGTCTTAAAACTCTGGTTCAATATGACATATCAGGGCATTGAAACATTAGAGAAAGTACAACGATATTTCGCCCGGAGAGTACAAGGTTTACCCCAAAGATCACCGATAGGATCTACTATAGCATGCTTGGGAATGGTCTCAACGGAAGCTCGCATAGATAAGGAAAAACTTCTAGTTTTAGGTCATATGTGTAGAACATCGGTAAACTTAACTGCTAAAAAGATTTTCCTCTGGATTGTTGGCAATTTGATTCTTGACCCAAACATTGTTATAATTCTTTTATATATATACTGCACTCCAAAAAATATGATTTAGAATATTGTCTCAACGACTTTATTTTCACTGGAAGGCTTCCAGAAAAAGTAACATGGAAACATTGAATTGGGACAAGATTACAGGTATTCGAGTATAGAAAACATGAAATGAGTATCAGAAATCCATCTAAGGGATTCGGTCGATTTTTATGAAATAATCCAGAATTATAAATGTACCATTTATGGAGACTCGCTTACATTGACTCAAGCAGTAAAATGGAGTATGCGACATTAATTCGTATTGGAGGAATGAAAGCAAGATCTAGACTGTGTCCCCTATATGGAAACAAGTGATTACCGTATTTTACTCATTTCAATGAATTGTCCCGCAAACTTGGACGACAGAAACCATATGATGGAGAATCTATTTTCATATATGCCTCCAGATATTTACTGTGATTTATGTGATCAATTAGATGATAATATACTGATTATGCTACTTGGTGGTTTACACGAGCGAGTAGCAAATTAACTATTTTTGTTGTGGATTATTTTAAAAAGCTATAGCTTCAGAAGTTAAATAATTTTGTAAATTAGCGAGTTTAGAACGGAATATGGGTTAAAAGTATGTCTGCTGGATATTACATGATTAAATAGAAAACATTATTTCAGTTGATAGAAACTCAAAGCAAGTGACTGTAATAAATGCTGCACAATACATATACTTCAAGTGTAATATTTAAAAACATAATTGCTAATGTTGGTATTCATTTATTTATAATTTTGCTAAATCTTGATTTATAATTAAATTCATAGGGGTTCATAAGTTTTGAATTGTTTATTTTCTTGCATTTCTTTAAACTATCTGACAATCTTCAGAAAATGGAGGAATAAATCAATCTCTCTCTCTCTCTCTCTCTCTCTCTCTCTCTCTCTCTCTCTCTCTCTCTCTCTCTCTCTCTCTCTCTCTCCACACCATGTCAGGATCCCATTGGTCATTATTGGTAGATAAAATCTCCCCTATTTGATAGGTGTCTTATCAATCA